>JARHVA010000214.1:6315000-6387500 GCA_037957365.1 Torreya grandis | reverse complement strand
CTAAAATATTTATGCCAAGTCCTTTTTAATTTGTGAGGTCACTTTAATATGTCATGGACCTAGCTTAAGACTTTAGCCTAAAGATTTTGTCATCCTTTATATAAATATTTTCAATATTTGCTTAATGTCCAAGTTTGATCATTGTATCCTAAAAAAATAAGACTAACACATCATATTTCAAACATGATTCAAAGGCCACAAGCTGAAATTACCAAGAATCAGGACAAGGTCATGTACATAAACTAGAGAATATCTATTTTTATTAGAAGTCCATAGGAAAACTAGGTGGGACAAAGGTAAGAAAAAATTATCAAAGTCTTTACCAACTTGACCAATTCATAGTGCTCATATGTTCTATCCTTATCAAGGTATGGCTTGTCTAGGTGGTTTTTTGATCAATGTGCCAAGTGTGGTACATGATCTTCTTCATAATCCTAAAAAGCATTTGCCAACATTTAGTCCTAGTGGGTTTATAACTGTTGAGAAATGCATTAAGAGTTTTAAAGTTGCATTAAGATTGTTGATTGTGACCCATGAAGATATAGCATGTAGACTATTTCCTTTTACTTTTAAATGTGCTACATGTGAATGGTTTCTAAACCTCCCCACAAATTATATTACTAGTTGGGTTGATTTTAACAATGTTTTCATTGATCAATTCTGTAAAATCATTAGTTCTTATGTCTTGTACCAGTAATTCACCATAGTGAAAAGGGATGTAAATGAACCTATAAGAGCCTTCAATCCTAGGCTCCAAAATATGTTCAGTAGGACCATAGCTCCTTACAAATCTAATTAGGCTTTGGCCTTGCAAATCTATAAGGATGCCTCAGATCCCATGACTTTCATGTTTATAGAGAGTTTTTGGACCCATGAACACATTAGCTTTAGCTTATGTTGAGATTGTGATCATTAATTACTAGATGCAATCCTAAGGACAACTGACATACTCCATTCATAATGCCAATCCACATTTACACATTTTGAATGTTATTCTTTATGCCAACCAAAATGTGCCTCCCTTGAACCAACTTCTAGTATTGAACCAATTAATTTGGAGACATGCTCATCCTACTCAAAAATTGGGATTCTTAAACAATGCTACTAATGGATATCATCCTCAAGATCAGAAAGCTTTAATGCCTACAACTAATTCTAATACTCAAGTTCATAACTCTAAGGCCCCAAAGAATAAGAGTGACTCTATCCTCAAGATGGTTAAAATCTTAGCACTAAATTCCTTCAGTTTCAAAAGAAAATAATAAATATTGGAGAGAGTTTTGGACGGAAAATTTCCTTAAAAGGTTCAATAGGCCCACTAAGATATTTTAGAATGATAGTTACCACAACAAAAAGAACAATGAGCCAACTGCTATTAAGAATGTGTCAAAAATAAATTTTAATGACGTTACTTTACCTAAATATTATAGAGTTCATTACACTTCTAAGCATGGGGAAATATACATTGTGGAATTTTTTAATGCTTTTAAATCCTTCCAAGAAGAATTAGATACTTTTTAATTTGTCTCTAATAAGGATTGTGATGCAGGTACATCAATATCTTCAAGTTCATCTAGATCTATTGATTTAACTATCATGGTGGAGACATTTGAGTTTCCTTTCCAAGAGGACAATGAGCCTGGGGATATTCCTAAAGAGATTCATGCTTTTCAGTAATTTCTAAAGAAGACTTATCCTTTAATAAATCAGGAGCAAAAGCAACCATTGACCAATTTAACTTCTCTAAATAACTTTAAGACCCCTCCTGATACTACCTTAGACAATAATCTAGAGCCTCTTAAGGGAAGTACTTTTCAACCCAATGCATATACATCTAATTCTTCTAATAGGACTGGGTATAACATAGTAGAATACATGAAAAATATCAAAGCTAACATTACCTTTCTTGAGTTGACAAAAATCATTGAATATAGGGATTTATTGTTGGAATCTTTATCTAAGAAGATTGGTAAGTCTCAAAAGTTTGTACATGCTAATATTGCAATACACAAAATTAAGACATATGTTCCTCATTTCCTACTTATAGTCAAGATATTTGGTAACAATATGCATAATTTTTTATTAGATTCTAGTGCATCTACAAATATTATGCTTAAGGGTATTTGTGAACAATTAGGTTTGACTCCCATTAAATTTGATAGAGTTGTAACTCATTTAAATAAATCAATAGTCAAAGTGATTGGTGAATTATTGAATATCCACATGCAGATTGTCTCAGAGCCAAGGATCCAATATTTCATTGATACCAAGTGGTGGACATCCTTGATGCTTATGGGATGGTATTGAGTAAAGACTAGACTAGAAACTTAAACGGTTATATGTCAACAAATTGTTCAAATATGTGGTTGCCTTGGAAGGGAGTCCCCGACCAAATCAAGATAAAAAGGGACCCCAAAATGAATCATATGATCACTGAGTATAATGAAATCAATGAGAGGGTCAACATGGTTAACTTAAATCTTGATGTTTACACTTTTGACATTGCAAAGGCACGTAACTCTAAAATTTCTCATGTTTTGCCTCAATTATGGAAACTTTAGTTTGATGGTACTAGATTCAAATCAGGTTCTAGAGTAGGAGTGGTGTTAATCAATCCCACTAGGAAATAATACACTACCTCTTAAAAAATAAAGTTCTCATGCAGCAATAATTTGGCTGAGTATGAAGCACTTATACTTGGATTACAATTTGCAATCAAACATGAGGCTAAAGAACTATTAGTTTTTGGTGATTATAAACTAGTGATCAATCAGGTCAAGAGTAAATATCAATGAAAGTTATCCTATCTCAAGGAGTATAAATTTATAATGTGGGACTTAATTGAATGTTTTGATGCTTTCAACATTATGACAATCCCTAGGGTAGAAAACAAGGCTATTGATGAACTTATTTTAGTTATAGTCAACCTTATGCCAATCAATGTTCCATGTTACAAAACCTTAAAATTTAATTAAACCTAAGTCTTTTAGTGCCAAATAACTTTGACCACTTATAGGTATTCAGTGATGATCAACATATCATAAACATCATGACTAGTTCAAAAGTGTTTAAAGGTCACATTATTGATGAAGCTAGTATCCTTGATGATGAAAACATTGACAACAAACTTGATGACAAGGTCATTTAGTTGAATGAAAATAAGATCACTAATGACATGATAGCCTTGGAGAGACTCTTTGATTTTGATAGACTAACTAAGGCTACCGAGATTTGTAAGGTAAGTGGGAAGGGTTATAATGCAATAGACCTTGGGTTTCAAGGTCAACGTCAATTGGTTAATAATGTTATAGCCTGTACAAGTATTGAGTCTAAAAGAGTCAAATAAATTTTAACCAAATATAAAGATATCATAGCATGTTCTTATGATGACCTAAAGATCTCGGATCCAGACGTCATAAATCATACCATACCTTTAAAATATAATTGCAAACCTTTTAGATAAAAGTAGAGGCCTGTCAACTTGGTCTTAGAACCATTGATATACAAAGAGGTTAAGAAGCTATTCGATGCCAATATTGTGTTTTCCATTAGGCATTCCACTTGGGTTGTTGATTTAGTCCTAGTTAGGAAGAAAAATGCTGAAATCAGATTGTGCATTTATTTTAAAAATGTAAATAGAGCATCTAAGGAAGATAATTATCCTTACCTTCTTTGGACCAAGTAATACAAATTATTTCTTGTTCTTCTATGATGTCCTGTCTTGATGGTTTTTTAAGGTATAACTAAGTATTGGTAA
Organism: Torreya grandis; assembly: GCA_037957365.1. Lineage (NCBI taxonomy): Eukaryota > Viridiplantae > Streptophyta > Pinopsida > Cupressales > Taxaceae > Torreya > Torreya grandis. The sequence continues at coordinate 6,383,743 of JARHVA010000214.1, read as the reverse complement.
ATCAAGAAGACAAAATGAAAACTATATTTACTACCAAATGGGGCACATTTGCCTACAAAATAATGCCATTTGGATTGATAAATATAGATGAAACCTTACAAATGGCTATGGATCATGCTTTCCAATGACTTATATGTAAGTGTATTATTATATGCATTGATGATCTAACTATCTTTTCTAAGAACATAAAAGATCATATTATATACCTACAATAGGTATTTGAAAGATGTAGAAGGTATGGGATTTATCTCAACCCAAAGAAAAGTATTATTTATGTTACTAAGGGAAAACTATTAGGACATGTTGTCACTAAGGAGGGAATATTTATAGACCCTAATAGAGTAAATTCAATATCTAATATAGAACCCCCTAATAGTAGGAAATAATTAAAGTCATTCTTTGGTAAAATAAATTTTGTAAGAAAATTTATTTTTGGTTTTGTAGAAATAGTGAAATATTTGAATGACATGTTGAAGAAAGAGGCTAATATCACTTGGAATGAAGAGACAAAGAAGGATTTCAAGGACATTAAGGAGGCAATTGGATAAGCCCCTATACTGATAAGTCCAAACTTCACTAAAGATTTTAATCTTTACTCCTTTTCTTCATATCATATAATAAGTATAGTTCTAACTCAAAATATGGATGTATATGACCATTCAATAGAATTTATGAGCACTAACCTTAAAAATACTGAGTTAAATTACTCCTTGATTGATGAATAAGCATGTGCCTTAGTCAAGGTAGTAAAAAAGTTCAAGCATTATATCCTTAAGAATAAGGTGCATTCCATTCTACCAGACGTTGCCACCAAGCTCATGCTAAGTCAAAATGAACTAGGAGAAATTGGAGGTAAGTGGATGTCTATACTCCAATAATATGACATTGAGATGAAGATTTCCAAAGTGGTAAGATGTAAGGGTTTAACTTAGTTGATTACCAATACTAACTCCAAGGTAAGTGTTATGTAGGTAGATCAAAAAGGTTTTAGACCTAATTATTGGTATGATCCTATTGTCCACCTAAAAATCAATGGTTATTATCTTGCGGGGTTAAGTAAATAATAAAGGAGAGATATAAGGCTCAATGTAACTAAATTTTTGATCAAGTACAAACTATTTTACATTAATAAATTTGAAGGAATTTTTATGAGATGTGTCTCCAAGAGTGAATCATTTGATATCATGAGCATCTTTCATGAAAAAAAGGGTAGTGGACATCCATCTAAAAGGACTAAAACACATAAAATATTAATGTTTGGTTAATACTAGCCTATAATCAGCAAGGATGCTCACAACCTTGTGAGAGAGTACAACTCATGTCATGTCTTCAACACCAAAGAGCATAAGGTAGCCATACCATTAAGACCATTAATGATTGATAAACCCTTTTCCCAATAGTGACTAAATTATGTGGAGGTCATTAACCCCAATTCCTTTGATGGTCACAAGTATGTTCTGACTGCTATCGACTAATGCACCAAATAGACTGAGGTAGTGGAAACTAAATATTACAAGACTAAAGAGGTGATTAAAATTTTAGAAGAAAACATATGCATTAGGTTTGAGACACCTATATCTCTGGTCTCTGATAATGGATATACTTTTATATCCATAGAGATGAAAAAATCGGCATATAATACCATCATCATCCTCAAGTTCTCATCAAACCATTATCCTTAAGGTAATGGAGTATCTAAATCAATGAATAAGAACTTGATGAAGGTTATAAAGAAGTTTGTAGTTGATAAACATAGAATATGTTATAATTTGCTTAAGTATACCCTTTGGGTAGATAGAAGTAGAATCAAATAAGCTCTCAAAGCATCACCATTCTTGCTAGTCTATGGTCAAGAACCCATATTACCCACCACCCTGAATATGCCAACATACAATTTTATACAAAAATAAATGGAGGAGGGCCAAAAAATTTCATGTTCAAGATTGTTGGACATCATAAAGATGGAGGATGTGAGAGAGAAGTCTTTTGCCAATTTTAGCAGACGCCAAACCACAGTCCAAAGATGGTTTGATAAATATTCAAAAATAAAGGTGTTCAGGCAAGGAAACTTAGTTGTTATTTAGGACAAGGAATCTAAGCCTAAGGGTAAACATGGGAAATTCACACCTCTATGGATAGGTCCCTACTAGATAGCTGAGATACTTGACGACAACACCTTCAAGTTGAAAGACTTATAGGGAGCAAAGTTTACACTGCCCACTAATGGGAAATAACTCAAGAACTAATTCTCTGCTATCTCGCTTGGAGTCTTCATGGTATGACTATAAGACTAGTTAGAGCTAGTGTAGGTAGGCTAGATTAGTTCCTTTCTATTCTCTTCTTCCTATCCCTTATTTTTACATATGTGTTTCTATATTTGTTTACTTATTCCCTTGATTTTTATTTGTCTACTTTATGTTTGATTTCTCCGCTTTATTCCTAGCCCATAATAAGTCCTTATGGATAAGCACTTAGCTTAATATTCATATTATTGCTCAAAGAAAGCTTACAGTTCATGAATACAGGTTTGTTCTCTTAGTATTGGTTGATTATGGATTATTAAAACATGAGCTTAATGTTATAGTTTAGAGATACTAGTAAAGAATAATGAATAGGTTAATTGTTCCTTGGGATTAGAAACCTTGTTTTGATATGAGTTTGGTTATAATAAGGATTACACATGTAGGGTGAAAGACTACATTATTAGGATATAATAATACTTACACTATAAAGACATTAATTTCCTAGGATAAAGTTTACAGCCAAGGATAATTTTTTCAAGACCAAAGACTTGACCAAATCCTTAAACCTAGCTAACCTGGTTCCCAACCTTTGCTAGGAAGTCAACATGACGTGAAAAATAAAAAAATAAGAACCTTATGGAAAAATTCAAAAACTTTATGAGCAAAAGTGATTCTGGTAATCTCCATCAGGGCTATGGAGGCCTAGTTAGTAGTGGAGCAAGGACTTGAATGGAGCCAAATGTATATATATTAGGGCTATGCATGCCTGGATGGTAGCAGAGCAATGCTTAAGCCTTACATGAGCCAAAACATGGTCCTAAATAAATATACAAACATGTTGAAATTCAATGTTAATGATTAAAGTCATGAACCTAGAAGTTGTTCTCTAAATCTTATGGCAATCAGTAAGTGGAATCAAAGCACACACATAACATGGCTATGTCTTGATTCTTGATCTTAATTCTACATTTATAAGATTTGTTCTAACCATGAAGTGATCTTAATAATGGTACCTGATCAAATGGAATAATTAAATTAATTATCAGTCTAAACTAGAGTCTCTAAATTCTAACATATTATTATGTTTCCTATAGAAGTCACCATTTGTTGAAGTGAATACAACCCCATTTCAAAAAAAATGATAGCCTTGTGTCAAAATGTGAAAATTTTTACCTTAAAATTAGAAATTCACTTGATCATAATAAATATAGAACATTTGTACATTGGTCATAACACTCATTTGGATTAATGGACATATTTTTAGATGATCATGGTTTCTCCCCTTATTAACTTGCTAACATTTGATCTTTATGTTTCAGGTCACAGCTCCAATGGAGCCCATTTGGAATGAGAAATGTCTCAGTTTTATGATTTAATAATAACTTGATATTTTACTAGCCTTTGGTCTATTGAAATCAAGTTAAATTCATATTTGATCAGTTTCAAAACCCTAACTCCAATTAGCATAGCTTGTGCCCTTTGAATTGAATTCAAATTTGGTAGGAACAATTTATGTGGGAATATTTCAATTATACCATGGACTTAATTTAATTTTTATCCTAAGGCTTAGTCATGTTTTTCAACACAACCAAACCTTAGTCTAAAAATTCTATTTTGGGTTCCTTTACGTCTCAAACCCCTTTATTTTCTTTTATCTTAGAACAATCTAACTAATGCATATCCTAGACAAGTCATGAAGCTTTATCCTAAAGTTTTAAACCCTTGGCTAAAACCTTATGACTTATCTTTTATTATTTGTGGGTTTATTTTTATTATGTTTTTGACCTTGGTCCAAAATCTTTATGATAAGTCCCTTTTAATTTGTGATGTCACTTTAATATGGCATGGACCTAGATCAAGACTTTAGACTAAAGATTTATTTGTATTTATTAATACAAATGAAAACTTTAGCTTAATTCATATATTATTCTTGAGTTATCTTAAATATTTTTCTCATCTTCAAGATCAACAACCCGTGTTTACTCTAGTAAAGTTAATCCAATAGAGTGAGATCAAAATGGGAAGACTAAGTGTAGGAACCAATCTCACTCAACCCCATGAATCATGATTAGAAGGTGCAAGTTTAGTCAAATGAGAAGATCTAATATCATGAAATCTAGGTTTAAAATTTAAGCCATAACAAAAGGGTTAAAATCTGAGCTTGTACTAGAGATTAATGGTACACATTTGCTCGTCTGATATTAATTAGATAGTGCAAGCTGAGTCAAGATTTCAACAGACCCTCAGAGAAGTGAGAGGGTAATAAGTGTCACACTCTTAGCCAAAGAACCTTGAACATATAATGGAATTTGACCCTACAGATCAAGATTTTAATGGTCCACATTTGCTCATATGAATTGATCAGATGACACGTAGCTAATGTGAAAAGTCAAGGATAAAAATAGAGACTATATGTGGCATACCTATAGGTCATGAATTAAAGTTTGATCATCTCTCAAATATTGATGGTACATGATGCAAAGTACACATTCCAATCAATGGTATACAAAATATGAGGTACAATTAAGTGACATAATCCAATAAGACACATTTAATCTAAACAATCAAGATTAATGGTGCATAGCAAATGTTAAGAGGTTAAGGTAAATACAGAAATGTCAGGTGACATAACCATAGGGAAAGTAGAAAGAAGGCAATTATATATAAGTTATCAGATCGAGATCAATGATCCACATTGGTCTATGTAAAGATGATCTAAAGCTGCAAAATCAAGCCAAGATTTTTAAAAGAAATGGTTATTTTTGTATATGAATGAACAAAGTACCATGAAAATACCATGATGATGCCACACAAATATAAAATGAAAAATCTAAAGATATTATGGGTTCAGAAAGGCAAAGGTATAAATGTGAAGATCCAAATAAAACCTGAGGCATGAAGTTTATACAATCTCGATAAACTACCACCATTAAATCTCTGAGAGGACTTGAAAAAAACCCCTAGCATATACAAAATATCTAATTCAACCCTATAAATATTATAATTAATCTAGGGAAGATTGAGTTGTCATTTTTGGAAGAATTATTCAATCTAGATTGAACTATAAACCACTTGTGTATAATTTGAGTGAATTTTCAGCCATGGTAGCCAAAAAAGATGCCTCCAAAGAAGATATAGATCTCTATCTGACCTTGGATGGATAAGGAAGAGTTTTCAAGGATACATAATTTTATGCCACAACTTTAAATACTAGGGACAATAATTGATCGACCTTATTCTGGACTATTGAGAGTCAATAACCCATCACTAGAAAAGAAGAGAAGAATGTGTCAGCAAGAAGGATCTACTATGACATAGTTTTCATTCAAATTATAGGTATCCATTATGTCACTATAAAACTTGAGGTATTATATTATATAGATGTTCTTTCTTATTTTTAGAGATGTTAAAATTGATAAGGGCATGTTAATCGATGAGCATACTCATAGGAATATAGCTTATATCTCTGCCATAGCATTTTAAAACTATTATAAGCTGTCTAAACCCCAAATGGACCAAACCATAATCAATAATTGGGATAAGTAAAATGACTTGAGTAACATCCTTATTTATGGTTATATTCTAAAAATTAGTTGTTTTCATATTTCAATGACAATATTTCCATTGGTCAATTTAGACTTGGATAAGAATGATCATGACTTTGATGAATAGGTTATGCAAAAATCCAACCACCACATATGTGGACAAGATTTGGGTGACCTTAATATATTTTATTGTTGATAAATGACTCACCCATATATTTGGTGAAGTAGTCAGCACTTGTTTAAGTAGTTAGATATTTACAATTAAGAAGAAAAATAGGAACTAGTTCTATATGATGTCATACCTCTTATATACCTTGCTTACTACTACAAAGATCCCTAACCTAAGAGAATAGTCACCTAATGGGAAGCAAATAGTATCCAAATACTCTTCAAAGTTACACATATTCAAATACAGGGACCACATTCAATTCATATGTGACTATGTTTATCCATCCCTATCTAAGGCCATAACTAGGAATCCAATGCCTAGAGTCAGCCCCTTGATCAAAAATTTAATTAAGGTCATGGGAGACATCTAGTTGTATCTATATTTCACAATCATCAAGATCGAAGGAACACAAACCACTCCTCTCAGATTACCAATCCATATGCTAAACAATTAGTTGGATAGAAGGTACATTACTAATTATGTAATGGTATAGATGATCTTTGCAAGAACAAGAGGAAGGGAATGTTCCACACCCTACACATAACCATTAGAAGGACTGTGTTTCAACAATGGGACAATATTGAGGCTGATTTTAAACATAAGACCTCATTTAGATTACAACATAATAAACTAATATAGTGGGATCCCCAAGGAAGAGTTGTGGGGCACTTGAAAGCTAATGGAATCAATGTAGTTTACGAGTATCAACCTGGTCCCCTTGAAATAATGTACACAAAGGCATCTTCATTCAATAAATTCTTGGCAAGAGAGAAGAAACATAACATCAAAATAGAATCAAGACTACTAAAGGATTTGAAAAGAAGTGGTGATATATGGAAGTTAGGACCAAGGAAGTACCATTTGCTAGGAGGTCCATCTTTTAGGCCTCCTCTAACATAGCCAAAAATATAAGAGCAAAAGCCTGAGGAATGAGTTGAATAAAGGCTAGAAGAAAGGAGACCTAAGGAAATAATATCATCCTCAACTTAGCTTAAAGAACTAGGATCAAAAGTTGAAAGAATTAACATAATAGCATTGGACCCTGAGGAGACAGTGGAAGATGCTCTGAAGGCACTAGCTAGTGCCTATGAATCTGATGAAGAAGAGGCTCAAGTTGAAGAGACAAAGAAATAAAAGGGGAAGGAATTATTCTTGGACATAGTTCCAATGGATACTCCAAAGAGAAAAGATGAGCTGGCATTGGTTCCAGTAGGAAGCAAGAGGCCCAAGTTGTTCTTTACTCACCCTTTGAGTGAGGTCAACTATTTTAGTGAGGAAAACCCAATCTAGGGCCCAACCGTCCCTAAATAGTTTGTATATGGAAAAATCTAAAATATCCCTACTATACATCATCTGTGGAAAATTACAAAGTCATAAAACATCACTATTCATGATGAACTCAAGCTGTGGATAGTTGTTCTACAAAAGAAAGAAGAACAAAGGGTGAATGCTCTTTAGGAATCAAGTGGAGCACAAATAGAGAACCTAATTCCCAAAGTAATAGAATGTTTAGTTGGTGTTAAATTTGATGCAGCAACTACCAATCTATAGAGGGTGACTGAGAAGAAAGCCATGGTTGGAGGATAATAGTTCACTTTTCAAAAGGTGGAACCATTTCTTGGCTTGACTCCAGTAGGAGGACAAAAACTAGGAGAAATCCCTATTTTTGAGGAAAATGTGCTTGAATTTGGCCCAAGCATAGTTAATCCAATTGTAGGATACCCTTAAAGGCATGTAGCAACACAAGGAGAATATTCAAAAGAAAAATAAGAATTTAGAGAACCGAGCTATATTATCAGTTCCCGATGCTATCATTAATATGTTTGAAGCATCCTTCTATGACATGTTTAATTCTCTAAAATTAATAAGGTCTAGATAGAATGTATTGAGCCAACAACATGCATAAAAAAAAATCTTAATCACCCAATGGTAGAATTCAATGTATAAAATGAAAGAATTGACCAATATCTTGATGGAAGATCAAATCCTTGGTTTCAATATCATTTTCTTGGCTCATCTCAACATAGTCATGGGATTGATTATGGATAATATAAAGGGTTTGAGCATATAGTCTAAGTATTTGAAAGGTCTCCTTGAGGATAACAAGGAATTCCTACATAGGATGAAACACTTTTTGGGAACCATGATCACAAAACCAACTACACTCAGCTTCCTCATCACAGATGAAGAGTTTAAACACATAACCACTCTAGTCATGTAGGAAGTCAAGAGTAGAATCCAAGGAAAATTTGGAGTGGACAATAGTAGGGTCATGGATATGATCCTAATAGGAGAGGAAAATATTGATTAAGCAAGAAACATTAAATAAGTATTGGGAATAAATGATAGAGACCTTAGAAACTTGGTAGACTAACAAGATGAACTCTTCATGGAGCCTATTGTTAGCCTCAGGTTGATTGATGAGTAACATGAGAACGAAATGAACGTTCTTTAGTAGAAACATGGGACAACTTCGACACAAGGTCCTCAAAGCTAGTTCGAAATATTATTTTTTATAAAAACTTTATAATATTTTGAAAATAAAATATTCTTCTTTTAAAGGGCATGTGAAACTTGTAAAACACATTATCTATAGGTTAGTCCATTAGGAAAAGTCTAGTGTATTCTAAAACTTTGTAAAAAAATATAGTTGTCCTTACACTTGTACTTTTATAATTGGATATGACTAACCAACATACTTAGCTTGTATAAAAGGACTATTTTCAATTATAATAAGGGGAGATTTCTTAGAGCCAAGAGCTAATTGTAACTTTTGATTAATTAATATAAGCACTGAAATATGCAAAGTTTGTCCTAATTTGCTTGTGTCTTTTTTTATCTTGGCTTCTCTCTCACTTATTTGTTCTAATTTCTATATTTTAATGGTTCTTATGAATTTTTAGTGTGTACATTTGAATGTAGAGATTTTATCAGTATAAATTATGTTGGAGGTATTTTCATTGTGAATGTTTCATTTAAGATTTATTTTTAAAGAACATTTTTCATTATTAGATTTTTTAAGTAATAATTATGTTGAAGGCATTTCTATCGTGAAAGCCTCATCTAAGATTCCTCTTTAAAGAGTATTTTATATTATTAGTATAATATAATTTTTCACTTTTAGGAAAATGTGTGATGGTTAAGAATGATTGGAAATCTAAGAATTATTGAAAGCCTAAATAACATAATTCTATGTAATCACAACTTGTGGAAGAACAAATATATCACATCGATAGACATAGATTAAGACACATATTGTTTCCTTATTCATTGATATTCAAGTGAAAAGGGAGAGGTTAATAATAATATGTTCATAAGAGAGAAGAATCATTTTGGGTTATGTCCTTATGCCAAAGAGAAGAGAGAAGAATCATCTTGTTTGGATGTTTAGGTTTAATTTAGATAATTGATAGTTTTAAATCAATTATAAAACTATAGGAGTGACTTTTGATGTTTTTACAATTGAGATAATTTTGGAAGAGTTAGTAGATCTCAGTTAGCCAAATCTTACCTTCTCCCATTTTTTCTAATAAGTTACAAGAAGACGTTCCCCTCATATCTCTTTTGGGAGTATTCATTGGATATCATTTAGAAACTATCAAGTTTAGTATTTAACAACTTCTTTCACCTTGACACACCTTCTTGACCCCATTTATTAATTACATGCATGCCCCCTTCACTACCATTATAATTTCCAATTTAAAATTTACAAATTATGGGATATGAATAAATATTACCATGAATGGGCAAATTATATGAAATTATTTTTAAAACCTTTATTGTCCATATAAAATACCTATAAAAAATATCAAACCATTAGTCAAGTTTTATTGAGAGTGATTGAATTGAGAACTCTAAAATTGAGTGAAAATGTCATAGTAGGTAATTGTTAGTGTATTTAATTACCCATACATTATTTTATAATTTTTAGATGCACTTTTAGTATTTATTCTTAATTCATAGAGAGGCACTAATTGGTGCATAATTATCCATAACTTATTATTAAAGACTATTATCAAATAAGTAAATACTAAATTGACTAGTTTTATTTCATTATATTTTTAACTAGTCACCATTACCTAACCCTAGCCCTAACCTCCTATCCTATTTATAAAATAACATAGAGGGATAGTGTGTGAGAGATTATGGATGAGAGTTACTGTTATACTAGCATAATTAGGCTAGTGCTCTTAATTAAATGATGTATCGATGTTACTTGGATAAATATGTGTTATCTTGTTTTTAAGTTTTTATAGATTTAGTTATGCATGTATTGTTGGTGTTTGTATTATGGTAGCTAACATAATTTTTGAACATATCCAATATATAGAAGCTTCACCTTATTCTACAAATAGGTTTAAAGATCAAGTATGCAGTTTTTCATTAGTTTTTAGATTTACTACTTATTTTTCATGAAACATAAATTTTAGGTCCAAACTGAGTGGATTACTATAAATAACCAATATTATGATCTCACCTAGCCCATATGGCATATTAGTTGTTCATGAATTGGTGAGCATAGTGGGGTGCTAAAGGATGAAGAAAAAATATTTCCTAGAAATTCCTTAGTTTAGAACTGTACTTTGACAGTTTTAAAAATCACTAGAGTTATCATTCCAAGTGAAGTGATAACTGATTTAACATGATCTATAGTGTGATGGGTACTACCCCAATACTCAATCCATCAAAAAATATTGTATACATATCTATGAGGGTATGTGTATAGAGTTAGGGGATAATTTTGTGGACATTTTAGGTAATGTGATCATGTTGTTAAATCCAATTAGGCCAGTTTTAGGCATTTTTAGGGTCTAAGTATTAAACCTAGGGATTTTTGGACATAACTTTTGTAATTGATATCCATATTTGGTAAACATATAGCCATTTTTTAGGTTTTTGTGCCTTCTGAATTGATTCCTAGCATTTGTAGGAGTCTTAGGTTCATCAAAATTTATGTTTTCAAACCACTCACTTTTAAATTGATGGAAAGTGGTGTTATTGGGGTAGCATAGGTCATATTGATGACCTACACACATCAAACAATCATTTTTTTGTTGATTTCACTTGTTCATTGTCCTTCCCTAATACTTGATCACTTCCTACTCATGCCTCATCACCCCTAATCACTCTCTCATCATTATTCATTATCCATAATCACTTCCTCATTGACCCTCACTCTCCTTAGTTATCTCTAATCACTCCCTCGTGATCCCTAATTAATCCCTCATTGACCCTCACTATACCTTATCATCCCTAATAAATCACTCCTTATTCCTCCTCATCCCTCTTCACTCCCTCATTAACCCTCATCATCCCTCATCATCTTTAATCACTCCCTCATCATCCCTACTCACTCCCTCATTGGATCTCATCATCCATCATTATTCTTTACCATCCCTAATCATTGTTTTATCATGCCGAATCACTCTCTCCTCAGTCGTCATCATCTCTAATCACTCCCTTATTAACCCTAACCTTTCCTCATCATTTATAATCATTGCCTCATTTCCCCCCACCATCCCTCATGTTGCAGAGCCCTTTTGCATACTCTACTTGTCCAATCTCTTTTCCAATATCCACATAGCTTTCACTTTGTATTTTATTTATTGATCTCTATCTTTGGACCCTACACAGATTTTAAATTCACATCTACATTTTATCCATTTCATTTATTCTCCACCATTCTTTAGATGGTCTGACTAAACTATTCATTCTATTCTCCTTACCCAATGCATTCAATCTCTCTTACTTTGAGCCTATCCCCCTTATAGTCTTTATGCTTTATAACAACTTGGATCAAATATTTTCTCTAGTTATTTAGGCTTTAATAGGGATATTATAAACTTCCTTCCACTCTTTTGAGTTCTCTCTAACTTCTTCTCAACCCTACTTAACTTCTCAACACAATCCTCATATCATACACTACCTATTATTATGTCATAGACTCTTCTTGTACAGACTCAAATCATCAAATCAACCTCATTTATGGATACCCTATAATATATCTCATTTATTGAAAAAGTTATAGGATTTGGTTTAACTATTTGATAACTTATTTCAGCTCTTTCTACTCTCAGATTAGGTCTTTAGGTTTCCTTCTACCCTATCTACCAGATAGTCCTTCCCCATCTATACTTATCCATACTTACACAACTAAAAAACACTATATTATATTTGTACATGTTGAAATCAAAGTTTCAACAAATTACATGAATTATTGATAGTTACAACTCCCAAAAACTCACTTTGAAAGTAGAAACCCTAATACAGGGTTTGGACTAGTTTCACAAACTTGAGAAGGGTCAAAATGAGATTTCTATCTTCCAAAGGCATTTTTAATGAACTTAACTATTGTATCAGGACTGATTTGACCCTATGCACATTTTTCAAGTGTTATGTTTCCCTTTTTAAGCCATAGTAGATTGACTTAACCAAATTTGAATAGACTGTGTACTTAGTCAAAGGTTTGTATTAATTTGAGAAGAGGTTATTTGTTCTAATTGATTTCAAAAAGGGTTATTAATCAACATTAAGTTTGAGACTCCTCTAAAAAATGCTTACACACTTTAAAAAATCAATGCCTTCCATCTATAACACTCAATTTTCCAATTTCTATGGGATACCACTTTGACTATGTTAAGTTTCTTGATGATTGTACAACTGTGTTAATTTTGTTTTTGCTCATCAAAATATATGAAAACTACTTGAAGGACTATAAGATTTCATGATCATATGAGAATAAAATCACTAGCATATACATTTTAATGGTCACTCCAATACTTGCATATACCTTCTCACACAAATGTATACTCAGAACTTTTGCTCATAGAAGATAGGGTCGTGTTGTTTAACATAGAATGTCCTTAGTAAGATAAAAACATACAATGTTTAAATAATAGTAAGTAATTTTTATGTCAAGTTATTAATTACTCATACATTCCAAAATCCCATGAAATAGAATCTCCTCTTCAACAAGACTTTGACCTTTACTCAGATTCCAAGGCACAGTTTATAAAATCATAGGGTATTTAGTTTTTAATTTGAACATTCAAAAGATTTGAAACTCAAATTACAAACGCTATAATCACCATCAAAGAAGAATGGAACTCGTTCAAAAAAAAAAAATTAAAAAAGATTAGTTTATTCTTAAAAAATGCATAGAGAAATAAGTGTTCATATTATGAAGATATTCAATCATATGTATCTTACTTTACCCATACATATATGTATAACATTGGACCTAACCCAACAAAATCAGGGTGTAGAGTTATGTCAAACTCTGTGTAGGTATATCTGACTTCCTTAAACAACGTGTAAAGCTTGTATTAGAAAGAGTAACTATATAAAGCCAAATAAGAATGGAACTCGTTCAATATCAATGGACATGTCCGTACAGTTTCATGCCTTTTCACCATTTTAAAATATAAACCCTTGCTCCCGTGCATGAGACTTACTATTTCCATATTACGCCCTTCTCTAGCTTTAGTCCCAGTGTTATATTAGAGCCAAAATGGCTAAAATTTTGGAGGTAATGTACTGATTTTAAGATAGATCAATTACATTAGCGAATTGGTTTTCAGACCAGTTGAGTTCAATTTTGGGAGTATGAACATATCATATTTGAAGTAAGGTGTCTCTTACATTCTGGGTCTTAAAGGTTATAAGTTATTTTGCAAACCATATCTAAGGTATTATCTCGTGAACCTTAAAAATATATTATATTAATTATATTCTTTCTTCAGAAGATTAGGTGCATTTATTTCTCATTTTATGGTTTTAACTTTAACATGTAGGATAGAACCATACTGCACCATCAGCGGGGAAACTGCCAACAATCCATTGGGAACTCTCTAAAAATTAAGGACATGAAAGTTGAAGGTAGAGTTTGTCGAACTATTGTAATCAGAATTTGTGTTATTTATTTTGACAAAATATGTAAAAAAAAGACTCCAAAAGTTAAACATGTTCCAATAATGAAACAATCAATTGTTACGTTATATCCAATTAATTACACACACACACATATACATATACATATATATATATATATATATATATATATATATATATATATATATATATATATCTACATATATATATGTATATGTACATATATATATATATGTATATGTACATATATATATATATACATATATATATATGTATATATATATGTATATATATATATATATATATGTATATATACACACATATGTATATACATACACACACACACACATATATATATATATACATATATACATATATATATATACATACATATATATATATATATATACATATACATATACATATATATACACACACACACACACACACACATATAATAACTAAAATTAATAATATTTTTATGTAAAAATGTACTATTTATAACATATTAACATTTGACTATAATAAATAAATTCAAATATATATTAAATTTAAAAAGAAATATATTTTGAAATATATATATAACCATTCATTTTCAAATGATAAATTATAAAAATTACATATCTAATATTCATTAATAAAAAATTAATTTATAATTATAACTCTTAATAATTATATATTGTTTTATATTAAAATTTTAAAACAAATTTATACATTTATATGGAAATTGGCATCTAGCCAACAATTATATCTTGGTTATAATAATACAATAAAGTCTGAAAGTTGCATAGGTTAGTTATTTAATATTGATTTCTATTTTTTACGAAAATAGGAGTGGGCGTTACCTTTTTTTTGCTATTCTACAAGATTGGTATTATATATGCAACGCAAGGAGGAGCACGGATTATGGATTTCTCATGTTGTATTTAAGCTGAAATTATTGTGTATTATGATCATAATTTTTAGTATTATGAAGTCACAACAGCCTAGATTTTTTCTTTTCTTTTATGAAATACGTAAATATATTAGAGGAATTTTCCATGTTTAAAGGTTGAGGTATTTTCATTATATGGAACGTAATATGTAAATATATTAGAGGAATTCATTAAATATAAGGTGCAATTTCATGCGAATTTATGGTTAAAAGGTAAAATATTTTGTGACAGGGGATAAAGATTCCATTTTATTTTATTTTTTAATCTTGTCTATAAGTTATGTTATTACAAGGCTACATTTATTATCATTGTTTATGATCTGGTCTCCTCTTATACAGAGTTTGGATCTTTAGTTCTTAAGCTTTGGGCATAACTTTATTATGTGATAAGGATGCCATTTGGAGTTCTTTTTAGATTAGTCAACTGCGTAAATTTTCTAAATGTTGTTTAGTTGACTTTTTCTTGATTTCCTCTCCCTTTTGTCAATATTAGGTAGTCAATTTTAATCATAAGTTTTATTATAATTGAAGGTTATAATTGAGTCATGTTATTTCTTGGGTTGGCTTGTACTTTTTGATTCCTTGTAAACATAGTAAAAACTTTGAGATAGTTTTGATAAAGTTGAGAATTAAGAATTTTTGGTATATTGTATAATTTAATTTTTTTAATATTATATCAATAAGATGAAAGTCAATTTATGTTTAATTGGTGTGGATGATGATAAAGTACATTGTCACAATACTCATTAAAATTCAAATTTTAAAAAAATATTAAAAAAAAATAAGAATAAATTTAAGCTCGAAAAAAAATTTATGAAATGAATACCTTTTATTATTTATCATGAAATTGAAGAACGCTAATTTATATAAATATCCAATACCAAAAAACATTTAAAAATATATATATATATATATATATATATATATATTATATAAAAATAAATAATATAGAAATACAACTCAAAACCAGCGAAGTAGTTTTGATTCTTTGAGGAATAAGATTTAAACTTTTACCTGAATAGTGACGTCTAACACATATTGGGTGTCCTTATCTCATTCGAAATGGAGTTCTTGTAATTACCAAATACATGGAAAAGTGATGAACATTAAAATTAATTTGAATAGCAGATAACATCGGTAAAGGACGAAGAAGAAAGTAATGGAAATGGAATACGTACGACAAGAATGAGGAAATTTTGAAGCCGTGGGCACTCACACGAATGTGGAAGTGACTGGACATTCAACCGTAAACGACCCGCTCTTCTCGGTCATGCACTAAGACCAAAAACACCTCAATAAATGTCGCTTGGAGTGGTCATGCACAAAGACCTTGACCCTCTCACACGTTGAAAACAAAAAATCTCGAATATCGCGATTTGCACGCATTACATCAGAAAAGGTCCTATTTTTTTGTGAAGGGAAATGAGTTAAGGGGAGTCGTTTTGACAGATTTTATTGGAGAAATATTGTAATTTTTACAGATTCTAACTTTATTAAGGGTTGGTTTGTACTTTTCAGATCTAGTGGTTGTCAACTCTGATGCGCGTACAAATGCCTTTTAATTATATAATACATTAGATTTTTTAAATGGGTTTTTTAAAGATGCTTTCAAAGTAAAAATCTAAGGATGAACAACTTTCTTTTTCAATTTTAAAGATGTTATATTTTTAAAATGATGGAGGATTTAAAGGAGATGATTGAATCAAAAGTGAGGATTGAATTTTTTTATTATAATAATTATATTGCATATTATATTTTATGAGTATGAATTATGTTAGAGGTATTTTTATTGTGAATGTTTCAGTTAAGATTTATTTTTAAATAGTATTTTCTATTATTAGATTTTATGAGTATTAATTATGTGGGAGGCATTTTTGTTGAGAAGGTCTCATCTAAGATTTCTCTTTAAAGAATATTTTCTATTATTAAAAGAATTTAATTTTTCACTTGTAAGAAAATGTGTGATAGTTAATAATGATAGGAAAGTTAAGAATAATTAAAAATAAACATAATATAATTCTACGTAATCACAATTTGTAGAAGATCAAATATATCACATTAATAGACGTAGATTAAGATGCATATTGTTTCCTTATTTATTGATCTTCAAGTGAAAAGATAGCGTAACAATAATATGTTTGCAAAAGCCCACAGCGAGATATTGACTATTCTTGAGCAATATTGACCAAAACATTTCAGGGTATGTCCTTATGCCGAAGAGAAGAGATAAAAATCATCATATGAGGAGGCTTAGGGTTAATTAAGATAATTGAAAATTTGAAATCGACTATAACACTATATGAGTGACTTTTTATGTTTGTACAATTTGACAGACTTTAGAAGAGATAGTAGATCTCAGTTAGCCAAATCCTGCCTTCTCATATTTTTCTCTAATAAGTTACGAGAAGACATGCCCCTCATATCTCTTTTGGGAGTATTCATTGGATAACATCTAAACACTATCAAGTTTAGCAGTTAACAACATCCTTCACCCTAACACATCCTCTGGGCCCCATTTATTAATTACACACACTTCCCCTTCTCTACCATTACAATTTCTATTTTAAAATTTACAAATTATGGGATATGAATAAATATTACCATCATTGGACAAATTATGTGCAATTATTTTTAAAATCTTTATTGTCCATATAAAATACAAACAGATAATATTAAACCATTAGTTGAGTCTTATTGAGACCAATTGAATTGAAAACTTTGAAATGGAGTGAAAGTGTCATAATAGGTAATTGTTAGTGTATTTAATTACCCATACACTATTGTATAATTTTTAGATGCACTTTCAATGTTTATTTTTAATTCATAGAAAGGTACTAATTGATGCATACTTATCTATAACCTATTATCAAAGACTATTATCAATTAAGTAAATACTTAATCAACTATTTTTGTCTCATTCTATTTTTAACTAGTCACCATAACCTAACCCTAGCCCTAACCTCCTATCCTATTTATACAAGAACATAGAGGGCTAGTGGATGAGAGATTATGGATGAGAGTTACTATTATACTGGCATAATTAGTTTAGTGCTCTTAATCAAAAGAGGTATCTATGTTACCTAGATAAATATGTGTTATCTTGTTTTAAAGCTTTTATAGATTTATTTATGCATGTATTATGGGTGTTTGTCTTGTGGTAGCTAACATAATTTTTGGCCATATCTAGAAACTTAATATGGCATCAAAGGTATAGAAGCTTCACCTTGTTATGCATATAAATTTAAAGATTGAGTATGTAGTTTTTCATTATTATTTTTATATATTTTTTAGATTTACTATTTTTTTTTTGCAAGTTATGTTTTAGGGCCAAATTGAGTGGCTTACTATAAATAACTAATATTGTGATCTCACCTAGCCCTCATGGGATATTAGTTGGTCATAAATTGGTGAACATAGTGGGTTACTAAAGGTTGAATTATTATTTTTAATTAAAAATTCCTTATGTTAGAATTTTGCTCTGATAGTTGTAAAACTCATTAAAGTTATCATTTTGGGTGAAGCGATAACCAATTGAACATGATCTATGGGGTGACAGGTACTACCCCAATACTCAAGCCATCATACAACATTATATACATATCTATGAAGTTTTTAGGATTATTTATTTTTTATAATAGGAAACCTCTCAACCATTTGATTGTATGGGGAAATGATAAGTGATTATCCCTAGGAAGTTACTTTCTACGTACCTTATAGGTAAGATAGTACAACTATGAAATTGTGGAAAACTCTATATTCAGTTCCCTTTGGGCTTGCTCACTATTTATACATTTCGATTCATATATCAAGAATCCTAGAAATCAAGTAAACCTCAACCTAGTATCTCCAAAAGTAACTCTAGTTACATTTGCTAAATATGCATTGTTACAATATTCCTTATTTAGATTCAATTTCAATATCCATATTTTGGGATTTATTTTTAAGAAAGGAATATTGAAAGGGCAAAGTAGAGGGAAATTTTCTAGTATGAATACGTTTCTTGGATATTTTTTGATATGTGTGAGAAGGCTATAAACCAACATTTCCATGTGAATAAAAAAGGTAAAATCAATTAGGTGGGCCATAAGGAGATTACACCGTTGTGATTTCCTCATTGAGACAATTATTTTAATGAGTATTTATTTTTTCCATATATAATTATATATAATATTTTTCATTTGTAATCCTAGAGTCACTTTTCCATAAATGTTATTTTTGTCCATAGGTTGATTTCACAGTTGTGATTTCTCGACAAGTCAATCAAAATTAATGTTTATTTTCACAAAAAATTTTTAATAAATTATTTTGGGTTTATTTATGCTCATTTTTGTGTGTTAGTAATGGTGGAAAAAAAAATAACCCTGACAAGTTCCAACTATTTCAACTTGAAAAGATACATTATTGATGTGCCCCTAAGTAATATTTTTTTTACCACATTGTAATGAATGAACAAGCTACACCTTTAGATCTTATCAAATGATAAAAATGGTAAAAATATTCTAAAGAAGATACATGCATCATTGCCAGCCAATATCCCCTAAATTGAAGTTTCATTTTCAAAGTGTCAAAGAACCTTATAAATTTTGGACTACCTTGGAGGCACTTTTTCAAAAGCTGTGCAGTAAGATGAGGGCATGCCAAGTGGAAAATGAACTCAGTGCTACGAGTCCATAAAAATATCCTTGCATTGAGGACTTCATCACTCAAGTCAAGCATTTAATTCTTTCACTCATTAAGACTGGTGAAACCAATATTAATGAAAAATTCATTATGACTATTTTTTCTAAAAAATAAATAAAAAATACATACTCATTTTTTTCAAACTAATAAGCACATCAAGACTCAAGCCATCATACAACATTATATACATATCTATGAAGTTTTTAGGATTATTTATTTTTTATAATAGGAAACCTCTCAACCATTTGATTGTATGGGGAAATGATAAGTGATTATCCCTAGGAAGTTACTTTCTACGTACCTTATAGGTAAGATAGTACAACTATGAAATTGTGGAAAACTCTATATTCAGTTCCCTTTGGGCTTGCTCACTATTTATACATTTCGATTCATATATCAAGAATCCTAGAAATCAAGTAAACCTCAACCTAGTATCTCCAAAAGTAACTCTAGTTACATTTGCTAAATATGCATTGTTACAATATTCCTTATTTAGATTCAATTTCAATATCCATATTTTGGGATTTATTTTTAAGAAAGGAATATTGAAAGGGCAAAGTAGAGGGAAATTTTCTAGTATGAATACGTTTCTTGGATATTTTTTGATATGTGTGAGAAGGCTATAAACCAACATTTCCATGTGAATAAAAAAGGTAAAATCAATTAGGTGGGCCATAAGGAGATTACACCGTTGTGATTTCCTCATTGAGACAATTATTTTAATGAGTATTTATTTTTTCCATATATAATTATATATAATATTTTTCATTTGTAATCCTAGAGTCACTTTTCCATAAATGTTATTTTTGTCCATAGGTTGATTTCACAGTTGTGATTTCTCGACAAGTCAATCAAAATTAATGTTTATTTTCACAAAAAAATTTTAATAAATTATTTTGGGTTTATTTATGCTCATTTTTGTGTGTTAGTAATGGTGGAAAAAAAAATAACCCTGACAAGTTCCAACTATTTCAACTTGAAAAGATACATTATTGATGTGCCCCTAAGTAATATTTTTTTTACCACATTGTAATGAATGAACAAGCTACACCTTTAGATCTTATCAAATGATAAAAATGGTAAAAATATTCTAAAGAAGATACATGCATCATTGCCAGCCAATATCCCCTAAATTGAAGTTTCATTTTCAAAGTGTCAAAGAACCTTATAAATTTTGGACTACCTTGGAGGCACTTTTTCAAAAGCTGTGCAGTAAGATGAGGGCATGCCAAGTGGAAAATGAACTCAGTGCTACGAGTCCATAAAAATATCCTTGCATTGAGGACTTCATCACTCAAGTCAAGCATTTAATTCTTTCACTCATTAAGACTGGTGAAACCAATATTAATGAAAAATTCATTATGACTATTTTTTCTAAAAAATAAATAAAAAATACATACTCATTTTTTTCAAACTAATAAGCACATCAAGACTCAAGCCATCATACAACATTATATACATATCTATGAAGTTTTTAGGATTATTTATTTTTTATAATAGGAAACCTCTCAACCATTTGATTGTATGGGGAAATGATAAGTGATTATCCCTAGGAAGTTACTTTCTACGTACCTTATAGGTAAGATAGTACAACTATGAAATTGTGGAAAACTCTATATTCAGTTCCCTTTGGGCTTGCTCACTATTTATACATTTCGATTCATATATCAAGAATCCTAGAAATCAAGTAAACCTCAACCTAGTATCTCCAAAAGTAACTCTAGTTACATTTGCTAAATATGCATTGTTACAATATTCCTTATTTAGATTCAATTTCAATATCCATATTTTGGGATTTATTTTTAAGAAAGGAATATTGAAAGGGCAAAGTAGAGGGAAATTTTCTAGTATGAATACGTTTCTTGGATATTTTTTGATATGTGTGAGAAGGCTATAAACCAACATTTCCATGTGAATAAAAAAGGTAAAATCAATTAGGTGGGCCATAAGGAGATTACACCGTTGTGATTTCCTCATTGAGACAATTATTTTAATGAGTATTTATTTTTTCCATATATAATTATATATAATATTTTTCATTTGTAATCCTAGAGTCACTTTTCCATAAATGTTATTTTTGTCCATAGGTTGATTTCACAGTTGTGATTTCTCGACAAGTCAATCAAAATTAATGTTTATTTTCACAAAAATTTTTTAATAAATTATTTTGGGTTTATTTATGCTCATTTTTGTGTGTTAGTAATGGTGGAAAAAAAAATAACCCTGACAAGTTCCAACTATTTCAACTTGAAAAGATACATTATTGATGTGCCCCTAAGTAATATTTTTTTTACCACATTGTAATGAATGAACAAGCTACACCTTTAGATCTTATCAAATGATAAAAATGGTAAAAATATTCTAAAGAAGATACATGCATCATTGCCAGCCAATATCCCCTAAATTGAAGTTTCATTTTCAAAGTGTCAAAGAACCTTATAAATTTTGGACTACCTTGGAGGCACTTTTTCAAAAGCTGTGCAGTAAGATGAGGGCATGCCAAGTGGAAAATGAACTCAGTGCTACGAGTCCATAAAAATATCCTTGCATTGAGGACTTCATCACTCAAGTCAAGCATTTAATTCTTTCACTCATTAAGACTGGTGAAACCAATATTAATGAAAAATTCATTATGACTATTTTTTCTAAAAAATAAATAAAAAATACATACTCATTTTTTTCAAACTAATAAGCACATCAAGACTCTAAATGGATCTACATATGTGGCAATGAATTTTGGCAAATTATGTGGGTAAATTCAAAGAGAACAAAAACAAATAATTTTAATTGGGAAAATATGACTTGAAGGTCCTAAATAACATGTATTAGTGGTGAATGATACTAATGCAACATCATAACCCAAATCTATGAAAGGAATGGGCATTACCAAGAAAGAATGAAAAATAAAGCCCAAACTTTGGAACTAGAGTCATCTCAAGATGACATTACTCCTCTTTCCATGAGTCCTAGTAGTAGATTAAGACCTGTTGTTAGTCCAATTTTATAACCAAGAAATTATTTATAAATCATAAGTGGAAATTTGACATCAACTCTAAGCTCTCCAAAGAAGTTAATATGTCATAAATAAATTTATAATTTGACTAACAATGATATTTTTAACTTTGATTTATTTTATCAAATTCTAGATGAATGAAGTTGTTATGAATATTTAGTAGAACATGGAGTTTGGTGTGAGGTAATGATAGAATAAAGGAGGGCCATTGAGAATAATGAAGCTTGGTAGTTAGTTGATATTCAAAAATATAAAGAGATGATATGAGTAAAATGGATATATAAAAATAAATATAAGAGTGATGGAAAATTGAAAGCCATAAGGAAAGGATAACATCTAAAGGATACACATAAATATATGTAATAAACTATGAAGGAATTTTTTCACTAGTTGCTCTTTGGGATACAATAATAATAATGTTAGCATTAACAACCTATAATAAGCGGAAAGTTTACCAAATGGATATGAAGTCAACATTCATGAATGCCTTCATCAAGGAAGATGTTTATGCTCAGCAACCATATGGGTTTTATGTAAAAGGTAAAGAAGATATGGTATATGAATTGAAGAAAACATTGTATGGCTTGAAGTAAGCTCCTAGAGATTGGTGTTCAAGAATTGATAATTATTTCTAACAACACATGGATTTTTTAGAAATTTGTATTGAATTCAAAATTTTTAATGTTGTAGATGAGACAAAATGTTAAGATACAACTGGTTGGTGAATTTTTTGACCGATGGAGTAGAACACTCAATGAAAAACTTGATAGGATGGTGGTCAAATAAAAGAACATCTGAGAAAACATTCACATGCCAATCGAATCAACAGGTAAATAAAAAAAATATACTATGAGAGAAAGGCTTTGCCCAATATTTTTATATCTATAGCATTCTCTTTATGAAATTTGAACCATGTTAACTAAGGGGTGGGGGGGGGGGGGGGGGGAGAGGTTATGTAGTGATAATTAGGGTCAAACATACCTAACTTGTTGTATATATATAAATACTAAGTGATCAATCTCATGCGATCAAGAAAGGGTATGACACATTGTAATTGATTTTTAAAAACTAGAAGATGACGAATCAAATGTCTAATACGTAGAGCATACTAACATGTGGGAAAGATGGTTGATTAATAATAAATGATACATTAGGCATGCTAGTAGTCAAGATGATCTAGACATAGCCAAATAAAAAATGGAAAATGGCCTCATCCTTATATTATATGCCATACAACATATGATTAAAATAAATCAATCACAAATTTGATTGAGAATGATTTGGGATCTTCTTATAAGAAATTGAGTGTGAATTTATAAAAAAGTTCACAATTTTTAGAAAACTAATGCATCATTTTGTTGATTATCAACAATTAATTGATTATTTATTGAATTAAGAAAGAAGGTTGTGTTTAATTAAGATAAAATTGGGTGTGGTGAATTACAAAATCAACTATTAAACTCCAATATTTTATAGGTATATACAAACATCTTTGTAATTTAATTATATGTTTCCTAATTTTTCATTGTTTAATCAGATAAAAATAAATATGCATTTCATTTTAGGCCTTCTTATTCTAGGAGGTGTAGATGAAATTGTTGATATTTGAGGTTATTCAACATTTTCATATGGACTACCTCTCTACCAAGCCTTTTTTTTCATTTGTAAATACGTGAAAGAGATTTCCATTTGGATGAGGAAACCACCATTTGTACTTGATATACAACCCTCATGTAGCTTTTGTCAGTGTAAAATATCTATCATATCATGTATGCTTTATTTTAAAATTCATGTGATATATTAGAGTTTATGCAACTTTTATTATTTTTAGATCCTTACTTGTGAAAGAGTTTTCATTTCCTTGATAATTGTTTGACACTAAATTTATAAATTTTGAGGATATCTGGGATTAAGGGGTATTAGATTAGATTTTACAAAAGGATGTTGAACTAACCTAATAATCATTCTAATAAATAGAAAAATAAAACAAATAGTATTATGAATTTATACAACTGAGATTGATAAAACCAGTAAAGTACATTTATTGATATATATTTAATGAATTGGAAAAAAATGATATTTGGTTTAATATCTTCATATATGTCTGATCTAGATTAGACTAGAAGTGGACTAAGACATGATCTTAGAAAAGTTGTCTGATTATAGTAATATTATTTTTGTGGCCTAGATGTTTGTATTGGATTTAGATAGTTGTGTCGATTTAGGTGTCTAACCCTACAACATGTTTCATGTAAAAAACACTGAACATATCTATATGTGACCAAATGTATCTTTTTGGGGTTTTTTTAATCTTTCTTCTTATAATGTATTCACATCACATCGACAAAAAATTTCTCTTTCAACTGTTTGCAGACACAAGGAAGGATGCTGAAGAACCAGAGCCACCGGCGTCGGCAGTATGACCGACGTCAGTTAGACGCAGTGGAGAAGGAGACCGGTGATGGCAGAGAGTCGGCCGACATTGGCAGCACCAGACTAGCAGGGACCGGCATCAGTCGCCTGTGTATTTCCAGAACTGTTGTTGACGAACAGTCAGTTAAGTGAAGCGAGTGTTTGCATGTCAAGCAACTAATTATAGTCACGAGCTGCCTGTCTAATTATTGTAACTAGAGTTCTATTTTTGTAAGCATGGGATCCTATTTAAAGACCCATAAGGCATGTATTGTAATGTATCTAAGAAGGGAAGTAAAATCATTGAAGCTAGCAAGGTCAAGGAGATCAGCTGAAGCATTCAAGGAGGGATAGCAACTCAGGCTTTAGAGTTGTTGTGTTGAGAAAGAGAGAGAGGGAAGAAGGTCTTGAGGTGTGGCAAGCCTTTGAGGTGGAGGAAGAAGTGGCATCTTCCTTATTGTATTTTCTTCTAGTAGTATTTAATACAAGAGTGTGTATTGTCTCTCAAATTTTTTGTTGTCTCAAGTTTCTAGCTACTTTATCATTCTGGTATAATTTCGTGTTTAATTGCATATAAGAAAGTAATCAATTGTGCTCTAATTGGTAGAGCTAGAGATCCCTTGACAAGTGGTATCAGAGCTACGATTTGCAGGAAGCAGGGTATTATTTTTGATTACAGGTCATTCACAGGGTTTTTTGATTGAGTGGGAGTTCAGCAATGGTAGAAGAAAGTAGACTACGAATGGAGAAGTTTAACGGCAAGAATTATCAACATTAGAGGATGCAGATTGAGGACTATCTGTATCAGAAGGATTTGTACTTACCATTGGGTGGGGTTACATGCAAGCCCACAGATATGAAGGATGAAGAATGGAACGTTCTTGATCGGAAGGCTCTTGGTTCCACAAGGTTGAGCCTTGCATCATCTGTGATTTCTAGCTTATCACAGTGTAAGACAATGAAAGAGTTGATAAAGTCCTTGGCAAATTTATACGAAAAGCCCTCGACTTCTAATAAGGTATATCTTATGAAGCAGCTATTTACTTTGCAAATGCATGAAGGTGGATCGGTACATACTCATCTCAGTGATTTCCATGGTTTGGTAAACCAATTGGCTTCAGTCAATATTGTGTTTGATGATGAGGTAAAGGCTCTCTTGATTTTATGTTCTTTGCCTGAAAGTTGGGATGGTATGGTTATGGCAGTAAGTAATTCTGCATCTGCTTCTAAAATCTTAAAAGTTGATGATGTTGTGAGTGTGATCTTGAATGAAGAAATATGCAGGAGAAGCACATGTGAATCATCAGGGAATGCTCTAAGTGCAGAAAGCAGGGGAGGGCAAAGGGAGAAGGCTGAGCAAGGGAAATCAAGGTCGGGAAGGAGATCCGAGTCCAAAGGTATTACCTGCTGGTTTTGTGGAAAGAAAGGACACATGAAGAAGGAGTGTTGGTTGAGAGATAAAGAGAATCAACATGCAGGTATTGAAGAAGCAAAGGATGAAAATATTGTGATGCAAGATGCTCTCATACTTTCTTCGAATAGTTAGGTAGGATCATGGATTTTAGATTCTAGTTCATCTTTTCATGCATCCCCAAACAGAGATTTGTTCTATGAGTATGAATAGGGATATTTTGGAGTGCTCTATTTAGGGGATGGTACGCCTTGTCAGATAGTTGGTAAAGGGAAAGTGCAGCTGAGATTGCAGATTGACAACACATGGGTGTTGAAAGAGGTCATGCATGTTCCAATTCTGAAGCAGAGTCTAATTTCTATGGGAAGGTTGGGAGATGAGGGATGCAAAATAACCCTCACAGTGGATTCTTGGAAGGTTACCAAGGGAGCACTTGTTCTAGCAAGAGGTAAGAAAGTAGATACTCTTTATCTGTCTACTTGTATTACTGATTCTACTTCTGGTGTAGATTCGAAGATGTGGCCTAATAGGCTTGGTCACAAGAATAAGGAGGGAATGGAAGTTCTTGGTTCAAAAGGTATGTGTTCAAATTTGGAAAGCACAGATACACTTCATTGCAGAAAGAGGAAATTTGATGCTTTTGACAGGAACAAAGAAGCCTTGGTGTTTATGGAGGAGATGAAGGACAGAGATCAGTCACAGGGGCTGAATAAATCTGAGCAAGGCAGCATGGATAGAGGTTTGATCCAAGAAGAGCTCACAGATGAAAATTTCATCACTTACAGGAACACATAGACACCGATGTCGATCGCTTGGCACCGACATCAGTCATCCAGATACCGACATCGGTCATGTGTAGACCAGCAGGGTCAGTAGGTTGGGCAGGAGAAGTCCAACGTCAGTCATAAGGATCGACGTCAGTAGAAGGGACACCGGCGTCAGCCAGGGAAACAATGTCGGCAGTCAGGGTTAGTGCAGGGAACCAACATCGGTCGGGAGCAGACTGGGAGATGGCCGATATCGGTCACTGAAACGGATGTTGGGTGGATCTATAAGTCTTAAACACCCATGTGGAGGTTAGGAAAGGTATGTGAACCTCATATTCGTTGTTCACCTTATTTATATTGCTTACTGATAGTCATGAACTAGGAAGATGGAAGAAGCAATGCAGGTAGAATCCAGAAACAGTGGGAGCTTGGCATGGATGAGGAGTGTGAGTTCTTGGAGAACCAAATAGGTATTTGTTGGTAGTGTTGTTAGCTAGAAAAAAGCACTGGATAGAGGGATGGATTCCCATTTTAGAGAAGAGAGTGGATGGACACATGAGACAGAAGGCTATGGTATATGGTCTTGATTCTACTGCAGAACAATGGAGGTTTGACCATTGTATTTTATCTTTACCAGGTTGGATAATATTAGCTACATTATCCTGTTACTGTATTGTGTTACTTGTTGCAGGGTTTCATATACAGGGAGTTTTTTGAGCTAAGGGTAGAGTTGGTTCAGAAGTGTGTCATGGAGAATTTGGGAGCAGCAAAATTCTTGTGGCATAAGAGACAGGTATATCATCACATGTTTGCGTGGTGGTTGGCTTTCAAGAGTGACATTGAAGAGGGATACAGAGCCTAAGGAATAAAATAGGTGGTGTACAAGTACAGGTACAGGTTACAGCTATTTATCTCTAAGTGGGAGATTGTTATGGTGTGGAGCTAAAAGCTTCAACTGTTTATGGACACAAGGAAGGATGCTGAAGAACCAGAGCCACCAACGTCGGTAGTATGACCGACGTCAGTTAGATGCAGTGGAGAAGGAGACTGGTGATGGCAGAGAGTCGGTCGATGTTGGCAGCACCAGAGTAGCAGGGACCGGCGTCGGTCGCCTGTGTATTTTTGGAACTGCCGTTGACGAACAGTCAGTTAAGTGAAGCGAGTGTTTGCATGTCAAGTGACTAATTATAGTCATGAGCTACGTGTCTAATGATTGTAACTAGAGTTCTATTTTTGTAAGCATGGGATCCTATTTAAAGACCCATAAGGCATGTATTGTAATGTATCTAAGAAGGGAAGTAAAAGCATTGAAGATAGCAAGGTCAAGGAGATTAGCTGAAGCATTCAAGGAGGGATAGCAACTCAGGCTTTAGAGTTGTTGTGTTGAGTAAGAGAGAGAGGGAAGGTCTTGAGGTGTGGCAAGCCTTTGAGATGGAGGAAGAAGTGGCATCTTCCTTATTGTATTTTCTTCTAGTAGTATTTAATACAAGAGTGTGTATTGTCTCTCAAATTCTTTTTTGTCTCAAGTTTCTAGCTACTTTATCATTCTGGTATAATTCTATGTTTAATTGCATATAAGAAAGTAATCAATTGTGCTCTAATTGGTAGAGCTAGAGATCCCCTGACATGATAAAACTAGTAAAGTACATTTATTGATATATATTTAATGAATTGGAAAAAAATGATACTTGGTTTAATATCTTCATATATGTCTGATCTAGATTAGACTAGAAGTGGACTAAGACATGATCTTAGAAAAGCTGTCTGATTATAGTAATATTATTTCTGTGGCCTAGATGTTTGTATTAGATTTAGATAGTTGTGTCGATTTAGGTGTCTAACCCTACCACATGTTTCATGTAAAAAACACTGAACATATCTATATGTGACCAAATGTATCTTTTTGGGGTTTTTTTAATCTTTCTTCTTATAATGTATTCACATCACATCGACAAAAAATTTCTCTTTGTCAAATGATCAAACCCTAGCTTTTTCACCCTTGGAGTGACTATGGAAAAAATGGGCTAGGGGGCTCACTGTGTCAAACTATCCTAAGGAACCCTATGTTAATAGTCTAAAGAGGGCCTCAAACTTATGTACTTCTACCCTACAAATTGGATTGTGTGTGCACAAGGATGAAAATGTGTGATAAAAAAAGACATGTAATGACCTACGTTATAACTTGAAAAATATGTCTCATGAACTACTCTTCGAATGCTTAAGACTTTTGGGGATACTACTTCTATGATTGATATAGAAATATGGATAAATAGGGTAGGTTTTTCTAAATTGAATGATTTATTTATTTATTTTTGGTATATTACCTTGTGAGTTCTTAGTGTTTGATAGGTGAGGAATGAATGAGGGTTCATATTTTATATATACTAGTCCCTTTTATAAAAACCTCACACTAAAAAATATAAGCTGAACTTTAGGATACATTTAATTTTCAAATTAGATGACTTTTGACACTGGACACTTTGTAAGAAAATTGGACACTTGCATCAATGTAGGTGTTTGTCTAGGATGCAAGTTTCCAAGAAGGTATAAAATAGTTATAGGTATAAAACTAGTAGCAAAGGATAATAATTAAATTTAGATATTTTTGCATATTATATAAGGCCTAATCATCATAATAATAATGGTTAGACTAAGAGGGAATCAATTTAGGCACAAATATATAGTGAATGTGATCCTTTCTATATCAAACATGTTTATAACTATATAGGATTGATGTACTACATAAATCATATTTTAATATCTATATTTCCCGCCATTAGTCTAGTAATGAAATTCATGGCTTAAAGGAAACAAATGTGTACCTGGGCATTCATAATACACCTTTTCTTTAAATGAGCCCAACTTGAGTGCACAACATAACATATTTTCTTCTATCTTCTTCTTTCAATTAGTTTTTGGTAGGATTATCATAGTTAGGATGTTTCAAAATTGCTTTCCAGATATATGTTTTGTATTCCTAGATTAGGTCTCGTTCTTGTTGAACAATAAAGGTACCTATCTATGTATTTAATGTAACAAAGTATAGGCCAAAGGGGATCTAATAATAGTGATTGAATAATAACTAAGTGTTTTTAGTTAAGATATATAAGATTTGTTATATCAATATTTAATTGCTATAAGATTATAAATGCAAGAAAGTGATTCGAATTAAAATCAATGTATGTCCAAGGGAAGGATTAGAATGCAAAACCAATCAAGGATGGCCCCATTATAAATATTTACAATGAAGATACCGAATCATTAGAATAGCCATTAGTTGTTATGCAAATATTTATTTATTTCCTTTTAATTTAACATGTGTGAGATAAAATTTATTTCTACATAACTCTGGTGAAGTGCGAATGCTATTAAATGTCTTAGTGGAAGCGTCCAACATAGATATTTAAATTCAATTAGTTATTCAATTATAAAAAATATGATTTAATTTTATGCACTTTCAATTTATGTAATTTACATTATGGAAAGTGTGTTACCTATCTACATTTGAAAAACCTCAACAAATAAACAAGTGTTGCATATATAGTTCTAACATATTTTGAATCATAATGCACGATAGATTGAAAATTAGTGAATGTAGTTGATTTTATAAGTCAAGTGGGCACCTTATTTAATTAATAAGTTTATATGTAAAGATATTAGTTTGTATCAGTGTAATTGGTGGTTGAAATTATTCTCATTATTTTGACATC
This sequence comes from Torreya grandis, assembly GCA_037957365.1. NCBI lineage: Eukaryota > Viridiplantae > Streptophyta > Pinopsida > Cupressales > Taxaceae > Torreya > Torreya grandis. Next base: position 6,352,969 of record JARHVA010000214.1, on the reverse strand, counting down.
ATTTATAGGGAATGCATCAAAGCATTTTTATCTTGAATTTGATAAAATAATATACTTTTCTAGTTTAAAATTTATTCTTTTCTAGGCATAAGATTCAATTTATGCAAATGTAGATTAATGAAAATTTTAAAAACATGTGTTGTGTTAACCCTATGTAGGGCAAGGTGGGCATAAACATATGAATTGTGAATGATTTACATGCAATGGGAATGAGACAATTTAGGTAGATTCTTTTTGGAATAACTGAATATTGCTACAATAACATAGTCACAACCTATAATAAATATAAGTCATAAGAAATTCCTGTAGATAATCTATAATTTTCATCTGAAGAGCTAAAGGAGAAATATTTCAAGAAGTTCTTGGCTAAACTAGTAGATCATAATGAGAATAAAGAGGAAAAGGATCTCCATACTCTTGAGAAAAATATAATTCCACCATTTCATAAGGTTCATATTTTTCCACCATGCACTCAAGATTATAGCATTTATCTTTCAACACCCTCATGGAAACATCTTTTTCAAAAGAGTATTTAAAGCTGTTCTTGCCCCAAACATAAATATCAAACCTACAAAACTTGTTGAAATTGTTGAACATTGTGAAATTTTTATTGAACTTAAAACTAGAATCTCAATAGACTCCACTCATTCACCTCCATCTAGGAAACACTATCTTCCCTTAGAAAGTACCAAAATTTCCATCTATTATTCATTAAGGACTATAGAGATTGATGAATAATTTAAAGAGTGGGTGATAGAAGTTTTTGGTCTATGTATAGTCATAAAATTCATAGAGGACCATTAAAAAGAAAAAAATGTCAATTAATATACAATTCTTGAGTTTCCATCAATACCCAGGGGGAAATGCACCTATAAAAACTATCTCTCATTTTCCCCTATCTAATTTTATGGGAAAGGTATTGAGGATTTATATATGTTCTTCTTTTTGTTGGATGTCTTATGACATAGCTATGACTACAATAAAGATGCTTAAAATTTCTAATTGTTTCCATTAACACTTAAAGATGCATCCCTTAGATGGTTTGTGGTTATAAGGAAGGATACAATTTCCATTTAGAGGAATATGAAAGAAAAAAATTTCTTTCCAAAAAGCAAGACTACTATCGAGGAAGAAAATACATGAGAGATGACATTTTATGAATGTCACCAGAAAATGATGAATCACTATAGGATTACATGGAACAATTTATGTTCAATCTAAAAATATCTAAATTGACCAATCTATATTCTAAAAAATTAATATTATTTAATGAATTTAAAGAAGACAGTTTGGAATCATTCGATTTAATGAGTGGTAGAGATGTCTTGCGACTACCATTCAATGATATCAACCTTCTATGAAAAAATTAATCAAGATAAAGAACAAACAAAACCTATAGTAGTTAGATACTTTCTTCATTAGTTGATAATGGAATCTCACAGACAAAAGTAAGTAATTATGTTTTGGATATGAAACAATATATTATCAGTCACATGGACACACAAATGGATACATTGCACATAAGAAAGAAGCAAGAATAAAAATCATAGGCCTTGATGGTTTATTTTTTGGACTACCATGGGAAGAAATTAGACTATAAATTTCATGTCATTTAAGTAAAAGTGGCAATCATAACGGAGGAAAATATTAAAACTATGAAATTGCATGCAGTTGGTGGATATGGATATAATATGCTATTTATGGCTCAATGAATAAAATGGACACAAAAGCCACACAATCAAGGTATGCCAAAAAATTATCAATTTTAAAATTCTCAATTTTTAGTTATTCCTAATTCATGTGGATCTAAATATTGGGTACCCATGCCACCCTAGAATGAGAATTGGCTACAATAGAATGCCCAATTTCTAAATAATTGGTAGCTACCCAAAAATCAGCCTTAGACTCCTCTAAATTGGTAAAAATAAAATACCCAAACACCAAACAAACAACAAAAAACCCAAAAATAATCTTGGATACCTCATACTCATAACTAATAATGGTTTTATTCTTTGAACCAATGAAAACAATCATGGAGAAATAACCAGCCATGGTTTAACCAAAATACTAGATCTCCATAGCATCCATAATAGTGACAAAAACAAGCTTTGATGTCTAATACTCAACCAACTCTTATGGAACCATAATTTCCCACCCAACCTATACCAAAACCCACTAATAAGTCTTTTAAATTGACATAATCTATTGAAATAATTTAATATTCAACTTACACATTGGATATCAATGAAGTCCATCTTTATTTATGATGTATACTTATGCCAGCCACCTCACTTTTCATAATGGAACCTCATTAAGAGATTCCAAACACCCACACTAATTAACAACCACTTAAACACACAACTAATCCTAAATAAATATCTAATACAACATGATAAATATATATCAACCCTACTTTGTCAGGAATATTAAACCTCCAATATCTTGATAAAGAATATAAATTTGATTTCATAGGATAATTAAAAAGTGTTTGTGTCAAGATTCCACTACTTAAAGATATAAAATGTGTGCTCATCTATACTAAAGTTATTTGTGAACATGATAATACCCATATGATTTTAATATCTTAAAAACTAAATCAAACTTAGGAAGGTATCACCTTATCCTAGGAAGACCGTGGATAACTAAAAAAAAAAATGCTTACATTGGTTGTAGATTAGGGAACATGCTGATTTTAAATGGAAAAGACACTGAGAAATTAGTGTTGTACCCACCAACCAAGCCTTCCTATGAAACATAAAAAAAGTTTTGGGTAGAATAATAAGATGAAGAACAAGTTTCTTTACACACTTTGTTCATTATTGACTGCAACATATCCTTGAAAAATTAATAAGAATACATAGTCCTTTGAATATCCTACAAAAAACCTATCAGGTGGATTCATAAATAAACAATCTCTTGTAATGTATACCATATCCCTTCACAACAATTATTTATAAATAAGGTTCCTTCAATTGTAAAAGAGCTATTAAAACCTACCACCAACTAATACCACTCTAGTATAGCCATACCTCATTGTTGGGTAATTTATAATACATGTTTTCCTTGTTCTAAGAAGTAAAATTATTTTTAGAATAATCAATTAATATTAAAAATAAATTGGAACATCAACAAGAAACTAAAATATTTACCATTATCAAAATCCAAAAAATAACCTCTCTTTGGGACTATCATGACATGAATGGTATCCACCGTGATCTATGGACCCATCACATTTACATCAAGGAAGTTGTAAACCTATTCTCCAACTATAATGTAGGATGAGCCTCGTTGTTAAAGACATAGTCAAAACTAAGTTTAAAAAATTATTGGATCTAATATTTATCTATCTTATTTTTTAAAGTCAATGAGTTTCATGTCTTGTTATTGTAACTAAAAGGGGGGAAATGATGTATATGTGTGTTGACTATACATAGCCACAAGGAAATATCACTTTCCTCTTCGCTTCATTGATTAAGTTCTTGACATATTGGATGGATAGAAATATTTCTCATTTCTTCATGGGTTTATTAGCTATAATTAGATAAGAATAGCTCCTAAAGACCATGATAAGTCTACCTTCACTTATTTGTGTGGTTTTTAATCATATGTTGTACTATCACTCAATTTATGAAATGCTCTCGTCACTTTTGAAAGCATAATTTTGAGCATATTTTTTTAATTTTTCCCATGATTTTGTTTAAATATACATTGATGGCTTCACAATCCATGGGGAAACATATGAAGAATCCATCCAAAACTTAGAAAAAGTCCTCCAATGTTGTCAAGATAACCATTTTTCCCTAAATCAAGAAAAATGCTACATGTTGATGACGTAAGGCATAATTTGGGACACCACATATTTATTTAGGGAATTAAATTTGACCCTAAAAAAAATTCCATAATCAAGAACTTAGTAATTCCAAAAAAAATAAAAAGATGTTCGAAGTTTCTTAAGACATACTAGATACTAATGTAGATTCATTAAATGCTTAAAAAAAATTGCAACACCTCTATTTGTTTTAATTTCTAAATATATAAATTTTATTTGGACTTATTCATGTTAAAAGACACTCAAAAAACTTAAATATCTAATAGTAACAACACTAGTATTGAGAGGCCCTGATTAAACATTGCCTTTTCACATCCACATGGATGCCTTTGACACTACACTGGGATCCATCCTTGGAAAAATGGATAAATACTTGAGCTATGTCATATATTTTATTATTAAAAACATCCAAGGGGTTTAATTTAATTATACAGTTATAAAGAAATAATTTCTTGTCTCAGTGATGTAGGAGCATCATTTTAAGGATGAATATATCTTAATTTTGTTTGCTCAAATTTGTCTTGATCAAGTTGTTTAGTGGTCATGTAGAATTTTTAAGATGTTTTAAGGCCTTTGGGAGTAATAACACACACTTGAGAATATTCTCCAAGTTTCAGATTTTTCTTAGATAGGTTATATTTTTAAATTGGCATTTTCTTTCTAGTTTAGCAAATTTTAAAATTTGAATTTTCTTTTCAAGTTTTGGGTCCTCAATCATGTTTGAAGGAGATTCAACAATGTAGTATTTTTTATTAGGATATAGAAGGGGTAAATTTTATTTCATTACATACTTGAGTCAAATAATGATTCCTTAACATATGTATCATATGAAATAGGATTGTTATGAATCTCTCAATGCTCTTAGAAGGAATCAAGATCTATTGGAGCAGTTATAGGACATATAAAAATTGTAAATGATGATGCTAGTTAATATTTTTTTGTAATGAATTCAAGGATGTATGGATTCCAACCTCAAGGAAATAAATAAGATGATATATATTTATAATTTCAATGGTACAAACTCTATTTTAGCTTGAGATTTGTGTTCAATAAAACTTGAGTATGCATTTTATGAAAGAAAGATTTTATGGAATGATGGTTGATACACATATATATCGGTAAATTATTATACAATGTTTTAAAAGTTTTACATATGGTTTCAATTCATTTGAATATAATTTCATAAATTATTATTCTCAAACCCTATAGAAGATTATGTTCTCACATACAGACATAAAGTCAATCCAAAAACTTGGGTAAACTGACCAAAAAATATGTCAAGAAAGGGATAAACATGATAATAAGGTGAATAGGAGTAATTCATACCCCCATCAATGATCACAAAATGTTTAAACTTGTTTTAAATTTTAATAGACAAAATTTACCCTTCTCGGGTTGATATAGTCAGGGTAAACCCTAGACTAGGGTTTAGAAATGGAAATCAACGTTGTGAGAGATTTCATTACCAAAAACCTATGAAATTTGGTGATCATATGACTTTTAAATTACCATAATATACTTTTATATTTTTATTTTGGTATGACATTTTTGTGTATGGATTTAGGTTATTGTGTTTAAAATAGGGGTGTAGAGTCCTAATTAGGTTGAGAAGGTGGTTATAAAAGTGAATTGTAAGTGGAGTTAAGCTATAAAACATGTTTAAGTGAAGGAATTAGATATAAGGTACCCAAAAATCAATTTAATTTATTAATGTCAATTTGTATTTGTTTGTACAATTGAAAATAATAAAAAAAGGCTATAATAAAGCTAGACCAAAGGGGAAGAACATGTGTATTAGTTATGAGATCAAACACACATTAATTCTATTATAGGATAGTCAAGCATGGAAAGAGATACAAAGTAGAGTGATGATGTTTGGTGAATGAGTATTTTCAAAAAATAATAGTCACAATATTGAAAACAAGAAATTATCATCTAAGGATATGGTTTAAGAGGAGTAAAATGGAATTCAATTTGACAAACAAAGGAGAGAGGAGAATGCAACAGTGCAATAACATTCTAAAGTAATGATTGCAGGAAACAAAGAGTTATTACAACCAACCAAGAATGATGAGGTGATTAATACATTATGTGCACCTCAAGAAATAGGTTTCATAGCTCATAAGAGGTATGATTTGACTTATAAAACTTTGTTTTTTTAAAAGTAACATTTGGAAAGGTTTTTTGTAGACTTGTCTCATCAATTATCTTTGATAAGGAACATGGAGTATCTAGAATGATTTGCTAAGAAGATTAGTATTTTGGGAGAGCTTTCCATGGAAGGTGAAATGACTAACCAAATAGTGAGTGAATAATAGATAGAGAGAAATAATTCATTTCAATAAGTTGATGGTACTATAGATTTCAAGATGGAACAACAAGAAGCAATACAAGAGGCAACAAATACAGTCAAAGAGAAGTCAAAATTTGGAGTGAAAGAATGTGAACTTACAGTGGAAAAGAAAGAAGTTATTTTATTTGAATTATATGTTTAATGTGTAGGTATTTGGAGGAGGGATAAAAAGGATAATTTTACAATGATTATTTTGGATATTTGTATAAAGAAAGATAACCTCAATGGAGGAGACAAGGTAACATTAGTCAAGAAACAAGGAGGTCTATGTTACACTCATAGGCCTTAGGATCCAAAAGGATATAAAATTGAAACTATGGAATTAATAAGATCTATATTATGAGAGGATCAATGTAATATCAGTCTAACTTGTATGGAAATTTCTTTTTGCACCTCAGAAGTATGATGCAGGTGCATCATTATAAGGATGAACTTATCTTGTTTTGGTTTACTCAATTTTACTTTGATCAAGTTGTTTAGTGGTTATGTATCTTGTTTATGATGTTTCAAGGTATTTAAGAGTCATAAAAAACACTTTATAATATTATCCAAGTTTCATAGTTTTCTCAGATAGGTTAGATTTTGAAATTGACATTTTCCTACCAAGTTATCAAATTTACATTTTTAAATTTTTTTGTCAAGTTTTCAGTCCTCAGTCATGTTTAAAGGAGCTTCAATAGTGTATTATTTTTACTTGGGATATATAAGGGTTTAATTTTATTTCATTACACAATTTAATCACATAATGAGTCCTTCATATAGGTATGATATGGATTAGAGTGGTTATGAACCTCTCAATGTTCTTGGAGGGAATCAAAAACCATTACAGGAGTTATAAGACATAAAACTTATAAATGTTGGTTCTAGTAGATAATTTTTTGGAATTAATTCAAGGATGTATGCATGATAACCTCAAATAAATAAATAAGAGGATCTCAATTTTTAATTTCAATGGTACATACTCTGTTTTATCCTAAGTTCTATGTTCATGAAAACCTGAGTATGAATTTTGTCCAAGAAAGATTCTATTGAATGATGGTTGATACACATATATATTGGTAATATATTCCTAAAGTATTTTTATGGTTCTCTATGTGGTTTCAATTTATTTTAATATATATTTCATAAAATTTTATGCTTAGACCATATAGAAGATTTTGTTCTCACGTATAGACATATAATCAATCCAAAAACTTGAGTAAATTGACCAATTGAGGTGTCAAATAAAAGGATAAATATGATAAGAAGGTTTATAGTGCTAATTAAGACCCCAATAAATCTTCACATAATATTTAAACTTGTTTAAAATTTTAATACACCAAATTTACCCTTCTCAGGTTGATACAGTCAAGGTAAACCCTGAACTAGAGTTTAGAAACTAAAATCAACATTGTGAGAGATTAAATCATGAAAAAACTATGAAATTTGGTTATCATATGGGTTTTCAATTTACTTAAGAGATTTTGAGATTTTCATTTTATTATGGCATTACTATGTATATGTTATGGTGACTGTGTTTAAAATAGGGGTGTAGAGACCTAGTTAGGCCTATAGGGTGGTTAGGAAAGTGAGTTATGAGTTTAGTTAAGGAATCAAACATATTTAAGGAGGGTATTTAGTATGGGTTACCCAAAAATAAATTTAATTTCTCAATGTCCATCTATATTTGTTCGTATAATTTAAAATAGATAAAAAAAGCCTTTAAGAAAGCCAAAACAAAGAAGAAGAAGAAGCAGTGTATGTTCAAGAGTAGTACATAGAGGTTGAGTTGATTAATTAAGAGATAAAAGATGAGATAAATAAGAAGGGAGATGGTTATAATAACCTTAATAAATCCAAGAAACCATGAATGATGAAGTGAACTATTGTGCCTATAAGCCTTTGTCAAAGAATGAACAAGTTGTAACAAGACAAGTGAGCACTGATTTACAAGTACCTCTACATCACCTATTCCATGCCATAAAATTTTTTAGACATTACAATACAAGTTACCCATTTTTCATCCATACTAAACAAGTAACAATCACATATTTAATGAATAAACCAATATTCACTTGAAGGATAATTATATGGTTGCTTATATTGAAATAGTTTGATATTATAATTACAGATACGATAATTAAGGATAATGTTGTTTCAAATTTTTTTTCACATTTAGCATCTAATGAAAAAATTCCAGTTGTAGATGATTCCTTTGCTGATGAACATATTTTTTTAATTTTCCACTATAACTTCTTAGTTTGCATACATTGATAATTAATTAGCTACATGATTACTTCTACACCATTTATCTCCAAAAGGGAACCATAATATAATGGAAAAAAGTGTTCCATAATCATCGATCTCTAGGTATGTTTTTATCATTGGGCTTGATTTAGTCATGTGCTACTGTATAAGAGAGGATGATCTTGTTGGCATCTTTAGAGAATGTCATAATGAACCCTATGGGGGAAATTTAGATTAAAAAAAGGATGTCATCAAAATCCTAACTATAATATATTATTGGCCTACCTTATACAGAGATGCAATTATATATACCCACTAGTATGATCAATTCCAACATATAGGGAGACATGTTTTGAAGAGATGTATATTTAGCCTCAAAAGGTTTTGGAGCCATTTGAAAAATAGGGAATTTATTTTTTTGGAATAATAGATTTTAAATCCAATAAAAATGAGTAAATACTAGTTTGCATGGATTATGTGACCAAATGGGATGAAGTGAAAACCTTAACACATGCATGAAATGAAGAAGTTGTAGAATTTTTGTATGAGTTAATCTTTACTAGATATAGAGTTTCATGGGAGATTGTTATAGATTAAGGTCCTCAATTCATATCTAATCTAATAGCTTCCCTTGTTTGATAATATGAAATTAGGGATACAAAATCCACCCCATATCATCCTCAATCAATTGGACATGTATATGTTATAAATATAGAATTGGAGAACATTCTAAATTTTTTAGTAAATGTACATTGTAATTATTAGGAAGAACATATTCTTGAAGTAGTATGATTATACTAGATCACATGGACAACCAAAATTGGATTCACTCCATATGAATTGGTCTATGGGAAGAAATGTATTATTTCCATTGAATTTGAGCATAAAACCTTGTAGACAACCTTATAAATTGGCCTAGACTTATCATAGGATTAAAAACATAGAATCATGTAGTTGAATGCTTTGGATGGACTGTCAAGAGAAGCACTACATCATATAGAAGTAGCACAATAGTAGCAGATCAACTGTCATGATAAGTACATTAAGACTAGACAATTCTAGCTAGAATATTGGGCACTACTTTTTGATTTTGAGTATACATATCACAAGCGGAAGCTAAGAACTAGATGGTTTGGCCATTATGAAATAGAAGAAGTATTTAATGATGGAGCTATCAATTTGCACAAAACTAACTTGGTACATTTATGCTTACTATTCAATGGATATATTTTGAAAGTGTACAATAAACCACTTTCCAAAGAAACCTTCACACACATGTTTCTATATGAGCACACCATTCCTTAAACTTAGCTTGCATGAGACCTTGTTCACACATCAAAAGGAGATTGCAACCTATACTTCGTATCCATAGATAAAGGGCAAGGATTTTATCAAATCTTAGTCTAAACATACATTTGTTTCGCTCCATATAGGATAAATAAACTTCTTCCCTGATTAGTTTCTCTGTTGATCAGTCAAGATGAAAAAGGAGAGAAAAAATAATAAAATTTACTGATGAAAACCTTCAAGCATTGTTGACGTATGTTGGCTAGAAAACTGATCACTAGCTAACCAATGTTTATATTGAAAAGCCTTTATGTAAAATCATCTTACTGACATCTAAGGAGGAAAAAAAAAAAAAACAAAAAAACAATAACATGTACTTTCCATTCTCCTCTTTGCTCACCTCTTCTTAATAGTTGAGTAGCTGTTATAGCACCCTTTAGATAGTTATAAATTACATATTACTTATTATAGATTGAAAATTAAGTTACTATGGGATGAAAATAATTTCTCTAGGTTGGGTAGTGTATACTACAAAATCAGTAGTACGTGTTATAGGATGCATGGACAAGGACTTACACAATTGTAAATTTTCAGAGTATGCTTGATCAATATTGTAGGATGAGAAGTATACAAGAAATAAATAGTATAATATGTTATGGAATAGACACCAAAAAAATTATATGATATAACTACCCCATGATCAATCATAATTTGAATACCTTTGCTATAAAATATAGATGAAGTTGTTATATGATGATGGTACGTTTGCTGCTAGCTAAGATGGATAGTCATATGTGTTGTTTTTACCCCTCTTTTCCTGAAAATACTACTAGGAACCTCTCATCACTTCAATATTTACTTAGTATCCTCTTCCTCCATGACAATTTGTACAAAGATTCAACTTTAGTGACACATCTTTTGAGGGAGACAATAATTATAGTGTAATAGTTTATTTTAAAAAATATTTATCCAATTAATTAGCATTCCCACCAATCATTAGTAGCAATGGAAATCAAAAATTTGACCAGCATCCTTCTCTCTCATTTATACACAAGACCACATAATAAAAAAACATCATCAAGTTAGGCATCTGATCAGATCTACATCATTAGGTAAACTAACTTGTTAAAGGTAATAACATATTCTTCTTTCGAGTCAATCATATTTTATCTCATGTCACTATTCACTAATGGGTGTCATGAATCCCTTACTTTAATCAACTCATGGTTGATGTCATATCAAACTAGACATGGTGTCCAACGATTGTATGCAATAAGATCTAAAGGTTAAGGACCAACAATTATGTTTAAGAGGGTTTATTATGGATCAATTAATCCTAAAGATCTAATCTATTTGATTGAATTAAAATATGATATTATGCTTATGAAATCAAACACTCTTTTTTGTAATTGAAAATGATTTAAAACAAGCACACTTGTGTAAATAGAAATTGATTTTAAACAAACAATCCTTAATCTAAACTGTATAGATAAAAATTATAGATAATAAAATTCTTGAAAGAGAAATGTTGAAAGTAAATTGCTAAAAACACACATTAATACACAAACCTTCAGGTTTAAACATATAAAATAATTCATTGCATAAAATAATGAATAACAAATATTAAAAAACACAATAATGTAAAATAAACATATAATTACCAATCATATTTCCTTCTTCCTTGGTTGAGTGGGCCCTTGCTCTTCCTTGGAATAGGATGTGGATCAACTCTTAGCTTTGAAGAAACTTTATAAACTTCTCAATAACTTTGAAAATGGTTAAAATCTCAAAATATTTAATCCATGTTCTACTTTGTTTATTTGTTAACTCTCATAATGATTGAGGAGATTGTATTTATAATACAACTCCTTTAACAAATTATTGTTGGAGAGTAATAACATAACAAAATAGTTTAAAACTAATTTTTTTTGTAGACTAACAACCTAACAACTTATATTATTATTCTAAAAAATTAACAAATAAGTTTACAACTGATTTATTAACCTTGATAAACTAATAAATTAGTTTAGAAATCGAATATTATTCTTAAGCCAACAACTTAGCAAATCAAATAACAATATTAAAAACTTGGTTATTTTTAACAACTTTTATGTGTGAGATATTCATAGTAGTACCATAAATATATTTCCATTTTTATACATATCTATTTTTATAAATTCACAAAAAAAAAAAAGAACCATATCATTTTTCCTTCATGTTTCCATAATTGCAGACTTTTGTATTGTGATATTTACTTTTAGTAATTTATATTTATAGATTTTATATAAATATAAAGTCTATAAAACTTGTTCTAAGACATTCCTTCATGCCTACTTTAGCCTCCTTAACCTCAAAATTCATTATTTACATTATCAGACTAAAATATAAGCAAATTTAAAATTTTAATTGTTGTATTCTGGAGCTGGACTGATGAAATCCAAAGCTTCACTATTGAACTCCGGAGCTTCGATTATACATGAACATAACCCAATAAAATTCTCATAACTTTTGCATACGAGGTCGAATCAAGATGATTATTTTTTTGAACTTATCTATTTCTTTGACAAGAATATGAATATGAAATTAGATTCATGATCAAATATGTTATTGATGATTTTTTATATCTTATAGAATCTATCAAATTTATCCTCATAAGTGCACACAAGAAAACATCAAACAAACAAACACAAAAACACAAGACATCCTTTTTGTTGATATAAATTTGTTTGAATGTCCTATATAATAATGCATAAATAGTAAATCCATATAAATATCAACTGAATAACCTTGAATATGATTTGCGTTAGACTCCATAAATAGTGAGGATCTCCTGAGCTTGTATATACAACATGTTTAATATTTTCCCCAAGAAATTCTTGTAAATTATAAATAATATACATTGCATTTCAATCTAGAGAATAGACTACACATTATAATATATTTCACTTTAAACTAAATAGGAACTTTTAAACTACATCTAAGTCTACTTTAAAACATAATTTATGCTAGATATGATATTTTTATTTTATTGATATAATGAGCCATTTTATGGACTAATAATTCTACTATAATTAAACTCATGCATATCTTTATGCATGCTATTACTTCCCATGTAGATTCAACTTCCTCAACCATTCATTGTAACAATGTTCCTTACAGAAATTAGTTGACTTATTCAATATAAAATCAATATTTTTATCCTTTCAAAGTGCTCATAGGATTTTTCTCTTTTTCTATTTTATGATGAAATTCAAAGCAATATCTTTAGTTGGAAAGACCGGCTCCTTTTTTCAAGGATTTAATTATTATCTCATATTTTATTAAAAACCATATAAGCTGAACTGAAATACACCAATGAAGATTTATGAGTGTTTGAAAATTTGTTCTCATTTTTTAGATCGATATGTTCATTTGAAAAGAGCCACCATATACTGGTTTTCAACTTTTCTCTCTCTTCTCTCCCATACTTAGACTGATGCATGTCCTCATACATGGGGAGAAATTTATTTTCCATTTTCATTTTTTCTTCTCATTTTAATTTTCTTACTCAAAGTATTTTTTAGGTGGACCTATTTATAATTGAAAAAATTCAAACTATATTTAGAAAATGAAATGGTTAAAAACTTGATCCATAGTCTTAATTATCTTTGTATCCTTCATGTTGATGTATATAAAGTTCATGTGATGCTAGAAGAGAGAAAAAAACTAAAGGTAATCATATAGTATCATTATTTTTTGTTTAGAAAAATCATCCATTTACTGGTTTTCAATTTTTACATCCTTTTTTATTTTTTTATTTTTTTCCTTTTCTCCTGATCAACCATTTTCTAGTTTTATAATCAAGGATGCATTAGCAGTACATGGATAGCTAGAAAGCTATTTTTTTTACCATGATTGTCAATAATGTCCAAAGGGTTTTTTTTATAAGCTAAATTTTTACCCTTAGAGAGGGTTATTTAGGTTATCTCCAATCGAGTCTATAAAATTGGGACAACCCTAGGCTATGGGTAACTTATGTTGGGGTTGAACCTTCAGAGTAGGCCAACTTCCTCTTTCATGCTCACCTAAAACAAAAACTAAGCCTAATGCTTCATGAGAAAAGGGTTAGAAAGGGAGTAAGTGATATTAAGAAATTTAACCAAGTGATTCACCAAACTTAAGAGGGAAAGTCCTATAAGATCAAACCCACACTAGATCAATAGAGGACAATACTAGCTTACATGACCTTAAGATCAAGCTAATTTGCATAAGTATTTCATAGAAGAGGTTCAGAATACAACACTAATCTAAACCTAAAAATAACATTGAAAACAACTAAACAAAGTTAAGAAGAAGAACCATGGATGAGTAATAGTCTTGTTCATGTAATGTCATAGTGCATGACTTTCCAAACATAGTTTTAAGGAAAAATATTGTAAAAGAAAGTCATATTGTATTAAGAAGTAGTTATTATAAATGCTTGACATGGTTGAGACTAATTAACCTAATTATACTTTGTATTATCTCAAGGAATGTCCCATCTCTCAAAAAGATAAAAAGAAGGTCTAAAATCTAAGATCCCTTTACAAAGTGAAAAGAAATGGTTAATATAGGAGAAGGGGAAGAGAAGAGAGAGAAGGGAAAGCACATTGTCCATGGTAATCAATGAGTTATTAGCCTTAAGAGATGTTTTACTAGGCTTTTGGTCCAATCAGAATAGGTTATTATAAGTGAATGGTTAGTGATTTACCTAGATAGCCTCTAAATCATTCTATTCTGAGGAAGTTGCACTAGAAGACAAAAGTTTACCAAAAGTGGAAAGTCATGATCTGATTAAAATTGAATGCTCTAAATTCTTTTTGAATCCCTAAGCTTTGATGCTTTAGATATTCTATTATATTTCCTTACAAACACAAAATCTCAATATCCTTAAAGCTGTCAAGGACATGTCATGCCTGCTTTAGGTGGTGGCTTGTCCAGGAAATGACTTGGGATGATCATATATCTACTTTGTGATTTGGATCTTAGACTAAGGTAACTATAGGTAAAAACCAATCTAAGGATATTGGTTTTCCTATAGTTTTACATATAGATGGTACTCTATTCAATGCTAGGTCTTATCTAAGCTTACATCGAGCCATTTACTTTTTCCACGAACTCAAATTGAGTTTGAGTTTGGGTTATTTTAGAACTAATTTCCTATTTGGGTCCACTTTGCTTTATTAACTTTCAACAAACATACCAACTCATCTCTTTGGATATTAGTTATCGAAACCACCTCATATTATTGACCCATTTGACTTTATTTCACTCCATTGGATTTGATGTCTAATTAAATGTGGATCATAGATCTTTGGGACCACCACCCTAAGATCAAATTATCATGGGTTCTTTGGATTCGCTAACCATTTGACTTGATTTGTAATCCCATGTGCTTGACACTTATCATCCATACATTATTCTTTATGATCCCACCAAAGATTTTGGATCTAAATGATCACTTTATGGGTCTTAAAAATGATGTTCACACTGATATGTGTCATTTCTTGACCAAATTTTCAATTTTATAACTTGAATTTCAAAGATTATGGGGGAACCAAATTTTTAGAGAATGGACGTAAAGTTGGAAAAAACAAACCCTTTTGATTTGTTAGCCATTTGAGTTTTCCACATACTTCTGTAAAATGTTGAATTCAAATAGTTCATGTGATCCTTCATGATTTCTTGATGATGGTTTGGTCTAAAATGGCTAAGTATGGAAACTTAGAAAATTTTGCATTAGGAAGAAACTTTTCCCATACATATCTCTCTTTTTTCTATAATACATGAGCTAAAACTTGGTGCATATGAATTAGGATCCAAAATGAATAGAACCATATGATTTTTTCTTTTTGAGACTGTTACACGTATGAGATATAACCTCATGAAAATGACTACTCATATTTTCTACCACTATACCCAAATGTCTGGAAAAGCTCTTCTTTGGACTATTCTTTAGAAATTGACGAATTATACTTTAAGTGAACCTAAAATTTATTCAAAATATTATGAGCTTCATGGTCTCTTTGGTCCACTCATTCCATCCAAATATTATTCACCCATTTTATCACTTAATCAATCAAGAACTCTACATCTTTCTCTAAATTAGGATCATTAGAAACTGGGTACATGCTTGGTATGTGGGCCAAACATGGCCAACATCTTTGGTGACTCATAGGGAAGCATGTATACTATGATTGAGAGCCAAGTTAATTCTATCTCACTTGATATATTAGGCATGAAATCACTTCTCTACAACTAATTTGATCATGAAGAAGATGTAAGGCTACCTATTTCTAGAGCTTTCTCTTGAAATAACAAGGAATTAATCAAAATACCAAAGGAAAATGCATGAAAGAAAAAAAATAAACTAATAAACAAATGTGAAAGAAAGTACTTATAAAAAATCATAAAACCTACTTTAACCTATATACAAGGCTAAAATTTTCAAGTAATTCCCACCTAGATCAAATGGAAAGGATTTGGCATTGCTTATTTATGATGAACCAGGATGGAAAACACCTTGCCTTTGAGAGCTCATGATATGTGAGCTGAATCACTTGGATGTTTATTCCTTTGGCATAATCTCAAGTGGATGAATATGGGAAAATATGTTTCCAATGTAGACATATTGGTCCATTTCTTCAAGGCTAGCTCTAAATTAGACTATAGGGGCCCCTACAAGCTCTTTTTTTGAATTGGTGCTTAGTTAACTATCTAGACTTAGGTATAAAATTTCTATGTCATCCTAAAAAGAAGCTTCCTCTTGGTCATCTAAGATAATGATAATTTCAACACCATCTTCTTCTATTTTCTTTGGAGAGGATCATATGGTAGTTTATCAAGCCACCTAAGCCACAACATGTCATCTCCTTGTGGATATGAATTTGATCATTCTCTTTCATTTTTAAGGCATTAATACTGCCTTCAAAGAATATCTCATCTTAATATTTGTTAAGACCCTCCAACTAATGGAAGATTTCCTCTTCGTATTATAGAGGAGGTATAGTCTAGTTTAAAACCTCTACCTGATCTATGAATTGATGGTACAATTGTTTCCATACTTCAGCATGATCTTATTTTTCTTATTCTTCCTCTTCAAGCTCATTTATGACCTCTCTAACATGGTGACCTAATTAATTGACTATATCAACCTCTATATCTTGCTCATTTCCATCTATGGAAATACTAGATGGAAGCTCTTGGAACAAAATAAAATATCCCCTAATCTCAACCACATCTTTAGGCTCTAAAATATCTAAGTAATACTAAGAAGTCAGATTAAGAATTGACTCCTCCTCTTTTGAAAGAAGTGGACTACCTATTATGGCCTCTTCATCATAGACACTTGTGTTGTCTTCTTCAAGCAATTTTTTTAGGGGAAGAGGGAGAGTCTTAAAACTATCGTATACCAATCTCATTGAGATAATCTATAGTCATTCACTTCATCTCTTGCATAGCTAGTCTTTCTTCTATGAAGACTGGCTCTTGGACCTTCTTGGCTATCATTTCTCTTTTCTATTTTGTACCCTCCCCAATTAATTTCCATTAGGGCATTATGGTTCAAAATTGGGTCACCTCTTTCCCTTACTGAATGGATGTAGAAGAAGGTGGATTCACAATATAGGTATAAAATAGTTGGGGTCATTGACATAGGAGAAAATCCAAGATGGAAGGACTTTATGTTCCTCAGTTGATAGAGGTGAGGCTCGACAAGGTTGATTAGAGGGGAAAGTAGGTTGATATGGATTATAAATAAGCTCACTATAGGACTATTATGAATGTTTATATAGCTTTTATATTAAACTTTGAGGACCACTTGGGGTAATACCATGAATATTATCAACTTGACGTGAAGGATAAGGAAAAAATGAACATGTATTTTGATCAAATGGGCGATGATTGTACATACCAAATGATGGTGATCAGGAAATTAAGCTACTTAAAGAAGATGATGGATGTTTGAAGTCATCACTAATGTTTTCTAGAATGCCTCTAAAGGTTGATATATAGAAGAACAACACCAAAAATTCTTCCACTATTTTGAGTCCTTATTTGTTGATTGAACACATGATTCATTCCTTTCATTGTTCTTAGCTTTCTAATATTTATTCTTAAATAATTCCTACACAATTCAATAATCTCATTGAAACTTAGTTTATATGCATCACCATTTTCCATTAGGTTTAATGATACTCGATTATAATTATATAATACTTTTAATAAAATAATCTTATTAAATTCTTCATCAAACTCATATCCACATCATTTATAGACAAAGAAGAATCTACCTAGACAATCTTCAATAATTTCATCTTTCTTTTGTTTTATATATAAGATTTCATCCTTTACCCTAAAATAGTCTTGATATTTGTCTAAAAATATGTTTTTCATTTCATCCCATGAATTAATGGAATGTGGATGTAAACCTATTAGGTAGTATGGTTGGCTGATTTATTAAATGTAAAAGAAAATATTTTCAGTTTTTTATTATTTGTTTGGTAGTCATAGGCTTGACATAGTAATTTAAAATCAAATAAGAAATTATCAATATTTTCTATTAACATCTCCATAAAATTAGGTAGTATGGATGGGGATATGTTTTTCATTTGAGTACTCTCATCTTGGTTTAGGAAAATGGAGCATGCAAAGGTTCTTCTTGTTGGTTGAATTCTATCTTACCTATGCCTATTTTATAGATTCATCAGATTTCCAATTTTTTTTCTCATGTTTAACTTTTTTTTTGTATGGTAAGTTGTTGTAATCAACTACCAACCTATAATTTATACCTTATTAACACCTTAAATTCCTCACAATGACATCAAAAATAAATGGTGTCATTGAACGCTTCATTTAATAAACTTATGATTAATGTCATATTAGACTAGGGATGGTGTCTAATGACTGTATGCAATAAGGTATAAAGGATAAGGACCAAAATTTATGTTTTGGGGGGTTTCTTGTGGATCAATTAATCCTAATATATAATATACTTACATGAATTAAAATATGATCTTATACTTGTGAAATCAAACACTCTTTCCTCTAATTGAAAACTACTTAAAATAAATACACTTGTGGAAATATAAATTACTTTTAAAACAAACACTCTTTAATATAATTTGTAGAAAAAAAATGTTCAAAAAAAATGATGAAATTAACTTTTTAGAAACACATATTAATTCATAGACCTGCATGTTTAGACATATAGAAAAATACATTGCATAAAATACTAAATTGCAATATTAAAATACAACAATATAAAATAAACATATAATTACCAAACACAAATCTTTCTTTCTTGGTTGAGTGGGACCTTACTCTTCCATGGAATAGGATGTGGATCAAATCTTAGCTTTGAAAAAACTTTATAAATTTCTCATTATTTTTAAAAATGATTGCAAAATGAAAATACTTAATCCATGATCCATTTTGTTTTTTTGTTAACTTTCACAATGAATGAGGAGGTTGTATTTGTAATATAACTCCTTTACAAATTATTGTTGGAGAGGAAAGACATAACAAATTAGTTTGAAACTGATTCTTAGTGTAGAATCACAACCTAAAAACTTAGATTGTTATTCTAACAAATTAAAAAATTAGTTTGGAATTTATTTACTAACCTTAAACACCTAAAAAAATGGTTTAAAAATTAATTCGTATTCTTAGGCTAACTTATCAAATCAAATAACATTATCACAAAATTGGTTATTTTCAACAAATTTGAGGTGTGAAATATTCATAGTAGTACTATAAATATATATTCATTTTGATAAATATTTATTTTTATAACTTCACAAAAAATAGATAATAACCATCTCACTTCACCTTCATGTTTCCATAGTTACAGAGCTTTGTATTGTGATGTTTATTTTTTGAAATGTCTATTTATAGATTTTTTATAAATAGAAAGTCTATAAAACTTGTTCCAATTCATGCCTTCATGACTCCTTTAGCCTCCCAGACCTCAAAATTCATTATTTACATCCTCAAACTCAAATATAGGCAAATTAAATTTTTTGATTGATGTATTTAGGATTTGGACTAATGAACTCTAGAGAATTGAATGTACATGAATAAAACCCACTAAAATGATCAAATTTTTTCATATGATCTTGGATCAAGATGAATATTTATTTTAACTTGTCATTTTTTAGAGGAACATTAATATGAAATTATATTGATAATCAAATATGTTTGTAATGACTATTTTTTCTATTTTACAGAACTTGCCAAATATGTCCTTACATATGCACATATCAAAACATCAAATAAACCAACATTTAAACACAACACATGTTTTTGATTGATACAAGTGTGGTTTAATATACTACATGATCATGAATAAATAGTATATCCATATAAATATCAACTGAATAACCTTAAAGATGATTTGTATTAGACTCCATATCCAGTGAGGATCTCTAAAGCTACATGAAGAGTGTTGTTGATTTAAAATTTTAAATATTCAAACTTTGATATCTACATTTTGTATAATTTTAGATTGAATATACAACATGTCTCATATATTCTCTCATAAATTATTAAAAATATCAATAATATAGAGTGCATTGACATATAAACAATAGACTATACATTATCCTATATTTAACTTTAAAATAAGAATAGGCTCTTAAACTGAATCTAACTCCACTTTAAAACATAATTTATGTAATATATAATGTTTTTATTTTATTTATATTATGAGATTTTTTATGGACTGGTAATTCATGACTATGTGATCATAGGGTATGCACATAGAGTTGGTAGATAATTCTATGGATATTTCCCTTAACATATACATATTATGACCATAATGTGTACATGTTATAGTCATAATGCATATGTGTTATTTGAATTTATATTGTTACATTTATATTCCTTATAATTTAAATTCATTTTAGTAAATATAAGAAATGAGGGTCACTCTACATCTAATAAAATCGGTATCATAGCTACATGCCTAACAATGTTGAAGATAATTTTTCAAAATCTAATCTAGTCAATAGTTTGATATTTTTAGGGTCTCAAAATTGAACCTAGGGATTTTAAGGCATAAATTTTTTAATTTATATCCTTTTTTTGTAAACATATATTCATTTTTGATGTTTTTTTCCTTTCAAATTACTTACTAGCATTTCTAATAGTCCTAAGTTTGTCAAAATTGAAGTTTCAAAGTAATCATTTTAAAATTGATCCAAAGTGGTGTGGTTGGGGAAGCATAGGTGGAATTAATGAATTTCACACATTAAATGAAAACTTTGTGTTGATTTTAGTTCCTCATCATCCCTCCCTCATTTATAATCACTTCCCACACATTCCTCATTACCCCTAATAACTCTATCATCAATCCTCATTGTGCATAATCACTCCCTCATTCTCCCTTATTGTCCCTCATTACTTATAATCCCTTTGTTATTATCCATATTTACTCCCTTATTAATCCTAAATATCCCTAATCATCTCTAATCACTCCCTCATTATCCTTAATCACTCCTTTATTGACCCTTACCATCCATCATCATTTGTACTCACTCTTGCATCATCCCTAATAACTCTTTCATTGACTCTCACCATCCCTCATTATCCCTAGTTACTCCATCATCTTCAATTACCTCTTTGTCATCCATCATCATTCATAATCACACCCTCCTCATCCCTCATCATCCTCAATCACTTACTTATTTACCCTAACCATTATTCATCATTTATAATCTCTTCCTCATCATCCCTAATTAATCCCTAATTAACCCTCATCATTTTACATCATCCCTAGTCATTATTTCATCATCCCTCATCATTCCTAATCACTCTTTCCTCATCCCTCATCACCCCTAATCACTCCCTGATTAACCCTTACCATACCTCATTATCCCTAATCACTTCCTCATCTATTATAATCACTCCTTCATTGACCCTCATAACCACTCATCATTCCTAATAATTCCCTCATCATCTCTACTCAGTGCATCTCCATCTCTCCTCATCCTTAATAAATCCATATAATACCTTGATGGTGGTTTTAGTAGCTTCCTTTTTGAGTTAGACTAAATTATTTTACAATTTGAAATTTTAATAAATTAAATAAGGCCCAAATAAACTCTTTTTTCACTCATCCTCTTTCACTCAAATGAGGAAGTCAAAGATATCATATATTTTTGTGGTGGGTTTCAAAGACATATATAATGATCCATGACCAAATTATGGAGAGAGTATGTATCCAAATCCATAGAATAGAATAAATACGTAATATATCTAGAAAAGGTTGGGTTTAAATTATATTACTTACATTTCTCTATTCATATTTAGACATATAATAATCCCAATTTGAGAGTTGAGAATCCAATTTATATCTATATAGATAGTGGTGATGGGAGAATAGTTGATAATTCAAATTCCAACCCCATAATTGACCATATATCCATAATATATCCATATCATATCATATTGGTAGATAGATAGATATGTAAAGACCAATCTAATAGACTGTGTTCTAGTTTGATAGCTGATATAATGTGTTTCCCAAGATGATATATAGACAACTTGATATATAAAGGGAATAAAGGGCATATGCCTTAATCTAATGTATTAAGGAGGGGCCACATAGAGATTGGGAATGGAATTTTGACATTAAAGGAAAAATTGGGGCCTTACCATACTTTGAATATTATGGAGTAGGACATATGTAAGTTGGTAAGGTAATAACAAAGTTATTTATTTAAAATAAAGCTTCTATTGATAAAAATGCCTTAAGAAAAGAGAAAATTAAAGTTAGATATTGTTAAGGAACCCATACCTTAATATCTATTCCTTATTCCCTTGCTATCTCTTGGGATAGCTCTAAGTATCCCCTCTTCAATACCCTAGATTAAGGCATATGTCATTCATTGCCTTCAAAGATCAAATTAGATATAGATATGGTTGGGTATATTCTAAGATTTGTATTTGGAAACATACTCTACTAACAGCCATATTATAAAACACTTTAATGTATTGGTGATTTCCTATCTATCTATAGAGAAAATGAGAAGTCAAATATGGGGTTGGGATTAGAATTATCAACTAGTCTCCAATTATCCATATATAAATAGACATAAATTTGGTTTCTCAACTATAACATTAATATTATTATATCCCCAAATCCTAATTTCAATATGTAAGTAATATAAATTCATCCCATCCTTTTCTCTCTTTCATACTTATTTATTTTGGCTCGAGGCTTTGGATACACACTCTCTCCATGGTAAAGATTTTTAATGTCTAGATATATGTTTTAAATTCCTCTTAACCTTTAAATTTATGTATAATATATCTTAAATCATACATACATACATACATACATACATACATATATATATATATATATATATATACATATATATATATATACATATATATATATATATATATATATATATATATATACATATATATATATATATACATATATATATATATATACATATATATATATATATACATATATATATATATATATATATACATATATATATATATATATATATATATATACATATATATATATATATATATATATATATATATATATATATATACATATATATATACATATATATATATATATATATATACATACATATATATATATATATATATATATATATATACATACATATATATATATATATATATATATACATATATATATATATATATATATATATATATATATATATATATATATATATAAACATCCAACATAAGTGGAAGGATAAAAAAAGCATGTTTTATATAAGTCATAGGTTGTTGAGAGACTTAAGTTGCATGAAACAAAAAATAGACCAAATTTAGACATCATTTAAAATATTATAAGCCTCAAATACATAAAACAATAAACTAATAAAAAATATAAGAGTAAAGGAGAGATCATAAAAATGTATTTTACATATGGTGTAGAATTTAGGTCTAGGTTTTTGGAGGACTATGTAAACCCTTAAATAGTGTTTTATAAACAGAAGCTCGTATATCTTTCTACTGAACCATAAAAAACATTTTAAAATTTTTAGATAGGTGTGTAAGGATGTTTTTAAATTTATATAGGTGGTTTCATAACTTTAAAGTCCATATAAGGTAATATATTCATGATTTTTTTAATAGACCTCTAATAGGCCTAAAACAGGGTTAAAGGTGTAGTAGTTTAAAGTCTCTTGAAGATCAAAGTTGTAGAAGATTTTATAATGTGTTCCTTGTCATGTGTAATGTGAAAATGAATATATTATGTTATTTCTATGACCTTTAATTTT
Organism: Torreya grandis; assembly: GCA_037957365.1. NCBI lineage: Eukaryota > Viridiplantae > Streptophyta > Pinopsida > Cupressales > Taxaceae > Torreya > Torreya grandis. Next base: position 6,328,971 of record JARHVA010000214.1, on the reverse strand, counting down.
ATTTTGGATCCATAACTCATTAAACAATAGATCAAACCTAGGTGAGAGGGATAGAAATCTTGTTTCATTGTATTTTTGTGCGAATTAAGTATAAGAGTGGAATAAGCTTATATGTTATCTTATATAGTGTAAAATTAAATACAATAATGTTATTGGGGACATCAAGAGTTAGTCTTGAGTGAAATATTTTCTATAAATGGTGACATAATGAATAATGTCTAATATAACATAACTCTATGTTATCTACAAGAGTTAAATTGTTATGGACATGGTCCATTGTTTTGATCAAGATTATAAATATGAAGGTAAATAATTGAAATTGGGTTCAAATATGTGTTCAATAATAAAATATTATTCAAAGGGGACTAAGTTATAGTAAAGAGAATAGAAAAAAAGGTTAACACCTAGAAGAAAGATAAAATTCTTGAGAGAATATCATGTTTGTTGTGTCATGTAAAGGTGGAGTACTTAAAAATAATAAAACCTATTTATTGAGTGAGTAATAAAATTTAGAGTACAATAACCTCATGTTAGCATAATGAGTTAAATATGTGGCATGAAATAATCAAGGAAGGATATAATGAGGAAGTGATTAGGGATGATGAGGGATGAGGAAAGAGTGATTAGGGATGATGAAGTATGGTTACATGTCAATGGAGGAGTGATTAGGGATGATAAGGGAATGATTAAATATGACTAGGGATTGTGAAGGTCAATGCAGGAGTGATTAAGGGTGATCAGGGATGACTAGGAAGTGATTGGGGTTGAGGGATGAGGAAATAGTGATTAATTATTATGAGGGATGGAGAGGGAGAGATTAAATATTATGAAGGATCATGAATTTCAATAAATTAGTGATTACAGATGATAAGGGAGTTATTAGAGATGACTAGGGATAGTGAAGGTCAATGAGGGAGTGATTAGGGACAATCAAGAATAAGGATAAAGTGATTAGGGGTGATGAAAGATGACTCAAAATTGATTAGGGATGAGGGATAGATGATGAAAAATTTAAATTAACACAAAGTGGTTGTTTTATGTGTGTAAGCCATCAATGTGACCTGTGCTACCCTAATCACACCAATATTGATCAAGTTTAAAGTGAGTGGTCTACAAAATTCAATTTTGAGAAACCTAAGACTGTTATATATTCTAGGAAGTAATTGAGAAGGCATGAAAACCTAAAAAATGACTATATGTTTACCAAAAATGGACATCAATTAAAATAATTATACCCTAAAATCTATAGGTTTAATTTTGAGAACCTAAAAATGCCTACGTACTAACTAGATTAGATTCTGAAAAACTATCTTCCACATCACAAGATGTGTAATATTGAGATAAACTCTATCATATGAAAATTGACCATAATTTATTATATTTACTAAAACAAATTTAAAGTACAAGTAATAAAATGTAAAAATATATGTGTAAGTTCATACTTATGTTGTTACATTTTATTCCTTATATTTAACATTTATTTTAGTAGATATGAACTTTAAGTAAATATTATCTTGTTATAAATGTTTTTACGTTATAGTGTGTGCACATTATTGGAATTTAATTTCAAAAAACCTAACCTTTTGGCTCAAAAATGTCTTGGATTCCTGAGTCGAAGTATTGGACTTATCAATCTATAGTTGGGTCAAAGAATTTTGATAGAAAACAATAAATACGAACTTCCATCACCAAATACACTAGATTTCAATAATAGAATTCAAAAAAATATTAACATGAAAATGGATATGGTCTTCTCTTTCCAAATATATGATTTTTATAATTTTTGGGCTATTTTAAGGGTTCAAACTATGTTGATTTCTAACTATACATTTTTAAGCCATTACATGCCATAAATATACATGATTATTCATGTTTATGTATTTTTTAGATCTAAGTAAAAAATAAATTATAATGTCACAAATTATTCCTAATTCTACACACATTAAAAAAATCATTTTTTGAGGTAGTTATGGAAGGCTACAATGATAACGACACATTTTTTTTGTTAGTTTTTAGGATTTATTTACTTGTAAAATTAATAAAATAATAATCATTAAAAAATATAAAATAATATAGGTTGAAAAATATAATATATTATCTAATTATTAACCAAAGGGTTTAAAAAAATATTAAATGATGCTAGAAAATAGTGGGCCACACGACCATCTATCTACTCTATTTTTTAAAAAAAATAGGAGTTCCTTTTAAAATTTTAGTTGTTTGACCTAATTATACTTAACCATTTTTTTTTAAAAAAAATAGTGTTTTATAAATTGGACTCAAAATTCTACAATTCATTTTCATATACCATATTCAAATTTTGAGTGTATTTATCTCAAATTATGTATATAAGGTCATATTTCTAAAATTTTAGGAAAATCATGTCCATAGGTAGGCCCTTTTTTATCTTCCAACTTTGTGCACTTACCCCATGAAATTTTATGTGTTATTTTATTATTATAGGCATAGGCCATGGAATTCCCTTTCCTTTTTTAGAAGTTGGTCCCATCACAGTCACTATCTACCACCAAAAATGTACCACCTCAATATACCCCTTTTTTCCATGTGTATAACCTATCTTTTCCTTCACTCAAATATTAGTGACATGATAGTTAGGGGTCACTTAATTGCATTAAAATAAATTTCATGATATGAAGCATACAGCAAAAAACATCATTAAATACATCTATGGGAAGGGAATAAAAAAAAAAAAGGTGATTGAATAAGCACAAATTCACCACTACTCTAATAAAGACTAAGAAACCCTATTGTTGTTTTCGTAAAAAAGTATCGAGCAACCATGGAAGGATATATTGTTGAAATAGAACCCATAGACCTTGAACCATTGATGAAACAAAAATATATTACCAAAATTTTTCAAAAAACAAGGTGGATGACATATTTTAATAAATTGACTAGGTATAATAATGACATTACTGAAGAATTTTTTAGCACCTTTATTTTTGATGGAGCCACTATTAAAGGATTAAGGATAAGAGTTACAAAATACTTAATCAGTCAAGTAACTAGCCTCATAAGAATAAGAAAACTATGGTAATTGAGATCTAATGCAATAATAACTAGAGATATATCTTAAAAAGTAAATGATTACTTGAACTCTTATACAAAAGGCACACTCCACCTCTCTTTACCCCAAGTAAGGGCACAAGTTGCTCTATTTATTATTAAATATTTTATTTGTGATGATGGAAACTCAATGTTATATAAAACTCATTTCAAATTCCTTAATCATATGAGGCATGATATAAAGATAAATGTACCAAATTTAATATTGAATTTCTTGAGGAGAATGGTAGAAGAATACCAGAAATACAAACCTAAATCCTTCTCTCACCATTACCTAATTTAATTGATTGTCTAATGGTGTGTGAGAGATATGAGACCAAATTTATATTGTAAATATTTTCTATAATTTCCATCAAAAGAATAAATGAAGAAGACATAGAGGAGAAATTTAAAGGATCAGAAGAAGAAGGTGAATAAAAGGAGGGAAAGGAAGAATTTAAAAAATAAGAGGAGATGAAGAGAAAGAGAAATAAGAGGTATCTACAAAAGAAGAAGATACATTAAAAACAAATGAAGAAAATATTAAACAATGAAACAAACCTATAATAGAGGAAACAATGATGCAACCAAGAGTAAATTGATCACTTCACTCTCTAAATTTGAATCACAAAGAAAAGATAGTTTAGAAAAGCATAGAAAAGAAGAAGTAACCTCAACTTCTAAACCTACAAAAAGGCAAAAGATAAACCCATGTAGGTTTATAGAACAAGATCATACTAGTTGAGAGGAAAAATATTTGTGAAATTTGTTTCAAAAACCCTAACTATGATTCACATAAGTGAGGATTCATATGAGGAAGAAATAAGGAATACAAAGGAAAACACTCCAACCACTAGTAGTAATGAAGAAGAGTACTCAACATCACATGAATCTGGATCCTTAGATTACAAAAAAAATTATAATTAAGTTACTTATTCACAGTCATCTAAGGAATATATAAGGAAATATAGGTAGGAAGATGAAGATATGTATGAAAAATTTGATAACATAGATCAAGGAACACCTGAAATTCCACATCAAACATAATTTCAAACCTTAGATCAACTCTTAGGGATATTTAAATCCTTAAGGGTAGGACTAGGATGTTATAAGAAATAAATGTATTAGATATATTGGTACAAGTAATTATAATATCTTAGAACATAACCTATGGAAAATATTGTAACACACCCTGACACAACCTACAACACAATTGATAACAAAAGAACATCTCACCATTTCAAGAATTATTTATAATATTTTGGCATCCACTTCCACTCAAACAAATAAACTAGACCAAGCATTTTTTTTATTGAAATGTATTTGAGAGAAGATGAAAAATTATAGGATGCACATTTTCAGTGGTTTAGACATCATAACATGCAAAAGGAAGAAAATAAGGAATTGAAAATGAAAGTCAAGAAGGTGAATCCCAAATCATGATATTAAAGGAAAAAATGGAAATATGGGAAAATTGATTTAGAAAATTTTAAATTGAAGGCCACATGCTTAGGTTTACTCCATTATTATTGAATAACAATGGCTCTAGTTTCAATTCATGAGGGTATATCATGATTTATGTCACTTTGTAATAGATCCCAAATCATTGTTTGAAATATACAATAGTTATACTCTTAAAGCTTAGAATCGGTTATGTGAATTTTATATTCATAACTATTTTTTTGCTTATGATGTAGAATGGGACCCAAATATACATGTTGATGATGTTGTAATGAGTTTTTTCTTCATATTTAATAAATGAAAATAAGAGAAGTTAGGGATTGATAGAATACCAAAAAAATAAAATAAAACTGCACTAATGGTTAGAGGGGAAGCCACTTGACCTAAATTAATAGAGGAATAATGGATCTCACTAATGAAAAAGAGAGAGGTTTCTACATGGTTTTTGAGGTTTCTAATATCTGAAAATTAGTACCTCCTATTGCTAACTGAGATTGGACAATAAGCATTTAGTGCTTGTATATCTAGAAGGGAGGAAATCAACCCTAAGTTGATAAGCAAAGAACCATTCTCTAGATATAACTTCAAATTTGGTGTTAAGAAAGTCCATATATATATTTAAATTACAATCTAAAGGAGGAGTTGAACTAGTTAACCATTGTCTTTCAAACTCCACCATGTTGGTATTTCATTCTTGATTAGTCAGGGCAAACATAGGTTGATAAGAAGGCATAGGATAATAAATAGAAGAAACTGGAGGCCTATCAAGGATTTTATGGAAATTATGGGTTTATATCAACAAAACATTTTGACTTCATATTTTAATGTACTCGTGAAATGAAAAAAATGATAGTTGCTTGAGGGAAAACAACCCATTAAGCTGGGGGGTGTGATGAGATGTAAAAATGATCTAGTTTGAGTATTTAATATCTCTCCTTGAGCATTCCATTTCCAAATTTCCTAGATATTAAACCTATGTTTATAATACTCTTCTTGTCAATATCACTAAATGAAGATGATGTATATGTTGTTTATGTTTATATAGATGAAATGGTTTATTCCATGATTTATATACATTTGGGACTATTTTATTACATTGGTTTATTTATAATATTATGTGTTCAAGATATTGAGTAAATATGATTTGCCTATAATAATCTTAGTAGTGATAGCCCACAGAAAACTAGGCAATATTAGACCAAAGTTAGTATACAGACCTAGGCCATAGCAACTAGGTGATGTTAACTTGTAACAGATGGAGAAATGAAAACTATAAAGACTAGCCTATAACAACCTATAATATTCCATGACTAACCTATAATAACTACTATATAAATGTCCTAGCCTGTATTAGTTATAACAACAACTTTGGCAATTACTAAAAAGTTGAAGAAGTTAAAGAATGGATCTTACAAGTAAGGGAATTAAAAAAATTATGGTTGGATATATTGAAAATGGTTTTCCCCTAGTGGATTATATCTCTTGAATTTAAAACCATGCAATATAACATATTTTCTTATGTCTTCTTCTCTCATTTAGTTTTTGGTAGCATTCTCATAGTTAGGATGCTTCAAAACCAATTTATTGATATTTATTTTGTATTTATTACTTAGGTTTCTTTCTTGTTAAAAAATAAGGGTTACTATCTCTATATTTAATGCATCAAGGCATAGGCTAAAGGGGATATACAAATAGTGATTAAATATCATCCAAGTTTGTTAGGTAAGATCTATAACATTTGTTTTATCAATATTTAATTGATACATGATTATGAATGCAAATAAATGATGTGAAGTAAAAGTGTTGTACATCCAAGGGAAGGATTGGAACTCAAACACACCTGATCAGGGCCCTCTTGTAAGGATGTTGAGTGAATATACTGACTTGTCAAAATAGTTGTTGGGTAGTGTGATAGTGTTTATTCATTTCCTTCTAATTCTACATGTGTGAGTTAAAGTTGATTTTTACATAACCAAGGTTAAGTGTGAATGTTATTAAATTTTTCAGAGGAAGATTCCATCATATATATTTCAATTCATTTTATTTATTTAGTCCTTACAAGTTTGATTTAATATCCTAAACTTTCAATTTGCACAATTTACTTGATGCAAAGTGTGTTACCTATCTATTATTGATAAATCTCAACAAATTAATAAGTGTTTCATATATAGTACCAATATTTTATCAATATTAATGCACCTTTGGTTGATAACTAGTGAATGTAGTGGATTTTATAAACCAAGTGGATGCTTTATTTGATTAACATGGTTATATGTATAGAGATTGCTATGCGTCATTTTAATTGGTGGTTAAATTTTTGTTCATCATTTCGTATCTATAAAAAAATGCATCAATGTGGGTTTGGAGGTCATGGTCATGTGAATACATGTCATTGTCCACTATAGTGATTTTCAAAATATCTTTTGTATAAGGCATGACATATTTGTCACTTGGCATCATTGGGTGTAACTCATACATCAATTTTTCTGATATAGGAATTGAATAAGATTGAATACATACTTATATGTGTTTTTATTTCCATATTTTTATATGAGATGTATATTTTGTGATTCTAAGTTTCTTAACAATTTCTTTGTTTTAATTCAAATCACATCTAATTATAGATGGATAATTATTATTTTGATAGGGTTGACTTATAATAGTAGTTAGTGATGGTGGTGTAGTGTAATATTTTGAGATGTCAATGAAAATGACATACCTTAAATTTGAAGAAAATTTAATCATCTTATGAATTTTATTATTATATATTGGAGAAGATGACCAAAATAATTCTATATCTTGGGCATATGGTGGAATTTAGAACCCATTTTTATTTTAACTAGAAAGGTGTTTTTTTTTAATCCAAAGGTAAAAAGAGTTGGGTTTTATTTTCAAATGTAGATAATGTTGAAATATTATGTTTTTGTTTGGAAATAATAAAATAAGCTTACTCAATTATCACATATCTCATAATCAAATATGCCTAAATCAAATAATCCAAAAACACACACAGTGAGAGAATAATAAAAATTCATCCAATTGATCATTTGAATTAGGAAACATATTGAAACAAATCGTAAAAACTTCCAACCCAATAATATCATGAAATTTTCATTTATGCTAAAATAGACTATTTTTAATATATTTAAAAAGTTTATGCTCTATTCTTTAGAGGTTGAATAAGCTTAAAATAGACTTACAAATTTTCCCCACATAGACAAGGAGTTGTCCATGAAATAAATGAAAGTTCTTAGTAAATTATTTCCATATCCTAGTGAGTAATATTCATGACATATTTTCTTCTACATAATTTGTTAGAGATATTAGTGATAGATAACAAAATGATGCTTCATTATATACAAATAAGACCTTATATTCTATGATTGTGAATAGTTTCCAAAAAATAATTGAGTTATTTAAAAAGTTTCAAGCTATTTAATAATATAAAGGAAATTGAATGATCATATAGTTACTCACTTGATAAAGCATATAAATCGATTTTCAAATTAGGAGAAAATTTGGCATATGTACATTATACTATTTTTTTCCATATAGTTTTAATTTCAACACATATTGAAAGATTGTATTTTAGATTTAATAATTATAAGAAATAAATATTAAATCTGATCATATTTAAATATAGACATAAAATAATAAAATTTAGTTTTACAATATAATAACTTGTGGCTAAATTATACGTAGAAAGATGATCACTACAAAATGTGAACACACACACACACACACACACACACACACACACACACACACACAGACACACACACACACACACACACACACACACACACACACACACACACACACACACACACACACACACACACACACACACACACACACACACACACACACACGCGCGCGCGCGCGCGCGCACGCACGCACGCACACACGCACACACGCATGCACGCACGTACGCACACATGTACGCATGCACGCACACACGCATACACGCGTGTGCGTGTGTGTGCACGCACACACGCGCGCGCGCGCACACACACACACACACACATAAAATGAGAACATAATATAATTTCAAGATAATGTCATATATTCATACAATGGTAAAAAGGTTTACATGCCATATAAGCATACAAAAAAGTAAATCATGCAAGACATATCCTACTCATAAATAATACTCCCTTTCTTTGCCTTCCTCAAAGAAGGCTCTCCCTCAAATGCCTTACTCACATATGGATATCAATATAATGTCTTAGATTCATCATAGATCTGATTGTGAGTCCTTTTACACTTATACATCGCCTATAGTTGAAATTGTTCACATACATATATTATTAAAAAAATTGAATACTAGATATGCAACCATGTTTAGAAATTAATTTTAAAACGATACAAAAACTATTTAAACATGTACTAACCATAATCTTATTTCCATGCTCAATTTTACTCTAACACTCAATAGGGTCAATGATAGGTTAAGACACATACAAAAGAGTGTGAAAGTGAGAAAAAACATGAGTAAGTGATCTAATAACATGAAAATAGAATAATAACAACAATTCCTATGTTTATTCCTAGCCATATAGATGGAAGAGTATCCACTATGGTCATAAACTAAATAAACTAAATAAGATTATTAGTTGGATTTATATATAAATAAATACATGTACACAATGTATAATATTAATGAAAAATAACATTCATATATATACACATTGGTTGAGTAAAAATAACAAATGCACTAGTAGGCAACCCATTATTTACCTATGAAAATGATAGGACTGCATCCTCCTAGAACATAAAAAATTACATATATATTATTGAATTTATGTATAAATTAATTATTTCTTTTTAAATAAAAATATATATAAAATTTAACATGTCGAATATATAATATATCCGTGCACATGAATTTTATGTCTCCACACCAAATGTATGTGCTAAAATCTCATCAATCATAACCCTAACATCTGGGCCCTAAGATGTAGCATAATTCTAGTCTGAAGGTCCAGTCCATATAAAACCACAAGATATACAACAAAACCTCAAGGTTGTTACAAGGTGGGTAATATAATAGCATCCACCATCAATCCTAAAAATTATTTATTATAATATTATGTTGGAACCAGTGAATTGAATATTATTTGCATTATAATTGAGGTTGTGCATTGGTTGATAAAGTAATGAATAATGCAAAAAAAATTGTCTTATTTTTTGTGTGTGGACTTGACACCACACACTATTAATTTTTTAGTATATTAAGACCTAAATCTCTCTCTATAAGATGTCCATATATCCATTTGACTCATTATTGAGTCAATTTGGCATACTAATAACTCTAATATATATTCAAAATAAATATGGTGGGTATTAGTCAAATGGAGTATCTCTTCAATTTATATATTTTTCATCTATATATACAACCAAATCCTCTTGACTATAGAAGGTGTCTTATGGAATTATAGAAGGGCTAGGAGGGCTAGGAGGGTTAGGAGAGTTCAGAGGGTTAATAGGTTTTTTTATTCCACATGAATGTGTTAAATAAAAAATGTAGTTAAAAAAATCAAATCTCAAATAATTACTAAATTTTATCTTAATTGGAAGGAATTTAGTACCTCCACTCTACCATGACGTTGTCAATTTATTGACCTAATTTAAAAATTCAAGAAAGTGTGATATGTTATCTTCTCTTGGAAAAAGAACATGAGCACAATTTGAGTGTTGGAAGTTAGGCCTATAAGTAAATGTGAATTGAAATGGAGAAATGAGGGTTTTAGTCTTTTTTTAATGCATTGTCAAATAATGTATATATGCTATAATGCATAAAAATTATAATGTGTATTCTTTTTAACATGTTTAAAATTCATACACATTATAGTATTATCTTAGAAAACCTAACATGTAGAAATTATTAAAATATCACATATGAATTTGTAAAATTTTCAACAAAATATTCCCTCAACTCTGTGCACATGCCCCATTCTTCAACCCAAATATGTTGATTATTGTGCCATAGATGTTGTAATTTTATTGTATCAACAATGAATCTATGTGTTGAATGGTGGAGAATTTAAGGATCAAATATTGTTTGAAGATTATAAACCATTATATTTCGATCATCTTGAAAAAAGTTAAAATGAACGTAGGTTGGCATACTTTGTATTACTAGGTGATAATGGAAAGGGAAGTCGCTGAGTAAGTTTCTCAATGCTTAGAATGTTAGAAAATGAAAGTTTAGCATATATATCTTTCCATAATTTTATATCTTCATGACATACCTACTTGGAAATTGGATGTGTTTCCATGTATAATACATTGTGTTGCCACATACTCAGTGAAGACACAAATCCAGTCTATTATTTATTGAAAAATTGACTAAAGATGGAAATTTATTACTAATTGAAAACACTTAAGAGGTAAATAATGTTTCCTAATTATATGTGTATAATATTTTGAAATTAAATGGTGTTCCAAATAATATAATTTGTGATATGGATTCATTATTTAAATCCCATTTCTAGACCACATTTCAAGAAACTTTGGATATAAATCTAATTTTATTATAATGTACCATCCTCAAATTGATGTATAAAATGAGAGGGTTAATTAGGTCCTATAGGATATTAATATAACATATTTCATTAATCAAAAGTCTCAATGGGATAAAAATCTACCCTCATTATAATTTTGATCCAATAATAACAACCACAAGTCCATTTCAATGGCTCTCTATGCAACATTATATCAGCAAACCTAAATAAATACATTGATCTAGAATAAGCTTTAGGATCATGCTTTTATTGGTCATGATATGATAAAATTGATTGAATAAAATTTTGTGAAGATTCAATAATGCCTAAAAAAGGCACAAGATTGATAGATGTATGCAGATTCATATAGGACTAAACTAGAAGTTTTATGGTGGGAGAGTTGATGTTATTCAAAGTGAAACCATGAAATAATTTAGGTTAGATTGGTGGTGGAACAAATTATTCACCTTGGTTTATAGGACCATTTAAGGTTCTAAAGATACTTATCCTAGTTTCTTATCAATTTTCCTTACCACCCAACATGTTTATAATGCATGATGTTTTTCATGTTTATGTGTTAAGAAAATACATACCTATCCCATCATCTATGCATGATTGGTCTTTGTACAACTGGATGATGTTTCATTCAAGTTATATCCCATGATAATTTTTTATTGACAGTCGCGTTAGCTTCAATAATATGAAGTTAATCAAGTGAAGATCTAGTGGGACCAATACAACCCAAGTTTTTCTAGTTGGGAATAAGCTTTTGAAATGCAACATCTTTATCCTCATATTTTTTCCTAAATTTTAGTATATAATTTATTGAATGGGGAGAGTATGTAATACCCTATCCTCAAACCCCCATTTTGTGATTATGGAAGTCACCCTCATGTTTAGTATTATATTATCGACTTGTGAATTTTATTATATTTTAATTAAATAAACTCTAAGTATTGAGCCATGAATTATTATATGTCAAGAAATTTTTTTAGATACATATATTTTTAGGTGATTATGAGATCATAATTTTTTATGAGCTATATATTGATTTATGACATATTATATTTTCCTTCGACATGATGATTTGACATATATATTATTTTATTTAAAATGAATATGTCATGATGGATTATGATCTTATTAATTTATTTCATTGATTATACAGAAAAATGGATTCACCTTGTTATACCATAGATGTGCTATCATGGTTCTAGTTTTATGTGTAGATGATAGGAAAAGAAATATATAATTATACTAATGTTGAGATGGGTTTAGTGTGGGTTTGTAGTCAGTTTATTACAGTGGTATTTGAGTCAGCATAACATAACATGAGCCCCAAAATTACACATCCACCTTTCATACAACAAAACACACAACACCTTGATCTCCTAGATAGTTGGTAAATTGTAATATAATACAAATTGGCATGTTACATTTTAATGTATATGAAAACATGGTCATAAATAAAGAAGAATGAAATAAAAGATTGTGTAACATGTGAAAATTTAAAATATGAGATGGAAATGTATTGAAGACTATAAATACAAAATATTAAAAGGAATTTGACCCCAATAATAAATATACATTTTTTTGTAAGTAGGCACAAATCTATAGGCCGATTATTAAAAGAGATGAAAAATCTAAAGAAACATCAGTCAAAATCCATGAATTGGTGAAGAAGTGAAGAATGTTCATTCTTGTTCTTATCCTTGGCTCAATTCGTGTAGACTAATAAATATGACAGGGGACAAAAATAAAAGAATAAGATAAGAAAACAAAGCACACATCTTTAAATACATATGTAAATCTTTAGTGAGAATATATACGTATAAATTTATGATTCTTTTTGAAAGGATATAAATATAAAAATAGAACCATTCAAAGGGGATTTAGTACCAAAAAGATATTGAAAAAATATAAGAGGAATTTTGAAAGAGAAGGATAACATTATACCACCGTGAACAAGGTAATTCCCCAAGAAGTGTTTTGACTATCCTTAATCTTATTCATATTTTGGCTGCAAGAAAAACCTACATTTTATTTGTTTGAGCCTCATGACTGAGTTTTAATGAATTCCATTTTTGATGTATGAAATGTTTTTTTATGATATTTGATATGATCTTTATTACTGGAAACATCCCATATGGATTTATGAATTTTTAAAATAGACGTCATTTTTTTTAGTTTATGAAATTTTTATTCTATTTCCATCTTCTGTGTTTCATTTGGGTGGGTTGAAAAATAATAATAATAGTTCTATCATCCAATGGTGTCATTAAACTCACTAATATTATTGTATACATAATATAGAGGACTCCACTAAATCATGGGAGAGGTGGTTAAGTCCCCGAATTGTGTTTTGGGAGGATATTGACTTCTATGGGGTGATATATCCAAAAAAATGGAACCAAACTCTTATTTCTTGTGTGTTAAATACATTCATATCACTCATATCTTGAGTTGCTATAAGTTTAGGGACCTTTTATTCGTTGTAATACTTTTTAAATTTGAACATTGATTTAAATTATTTTTATTGAAGTTGACCTCTGTTAATGTGCTTATGCTTTATTTATTAGGTTATAATCCCATATGTGTTTATTCTATATTGAGTCATTGTTATTATATGTTGAACCTATATATGATTGTTTTCCTCAATCATTTATATATGTCAAAATTAGCATGAGACAAGAAGGTGTCTTAGTATCAAAATTTTAAAATAATAAGTGACATAGTGAGTAATAGACAAATTAATTAGATAATTCTTCAATACTCTCATATGAACAGTCTGGATTCATCATGAAGGTGGTTGGGTGGAACATGGAACTAAGTAATCTCCTTATTTTTTATTTGTTAATTTAAGAGTTTAAATATATTCAATAATTAAGAAGATTTATTTTTATGGTGTACACATTCTAACTTACATTTCTTTTATTAC
>JARHVA010000214.1:6297500-6302500 GCA_037957365.1 Torreya grandis | reverse complement strand
CACTACCCTGAGCTCCCAAGATCATCCCACATGGTGACATATCATTCTCTTCGAACACATCAGGCATAATATATAGGTTTATCTCTAAAGTTATATAAATCAATACCAACCATCCATGTGTCTAGATATAACTTAAGCATACTCTACCATTCAAAAGGTACATTGTCAAAAGTCCTAAGTTTTCTAGATAAATGATAATCATCTATGTGTCACAATCCCAAACACTCTCTACCTGATAAGTTCAATCACAAAATTGAATTTTAAAAAATATTTGATGAATGAGAGACATCTATATGACATAAACTCATTAATTTAGAGTATAAATTATAAAGGTACATAGTCATAAATTTAGAGAACCCCAAATCAATGCCAATCATACATATATCATCATCACATAACCCCAAACCTCTAAAGAATAAAGTATAAATTCATAATTCACAAAGTCTCTAAAGCCTTAATACCATGCAACATGGTGGCATATTGTTTATTCAAAGCCCACATGATAAATATAAATAATGAATAATTCAAAAGATCTAAGACTCTAGCTATTTTACCATGCATCTCGATTGTGTTAACCCAGAACCCTTTGAGAGTATATCTATAGCCAATAGCCAATAGAGTCCCAAGCTCCAAATATTATCACAAGTGGAAAAATCTCATTGATTCACATCTCACAAAACATATAAATCAAGATTATGAACTAAAATACTCTTGGGGAGATGATATTAATATAAATGTCACACTCTCAGAATAACACAACTAGAATACAATGGTAAAATTTGACATCAAGGCATGAACTAATCCACAAAAAAGTGACACTTTTATGGGTTATAGGACTAAGAATTATACATGAATTAAAGTCACATACTTATTATTGGCTTGTATTTGCTACATCAACATCGATGTCCTACTCAACCTATTTTTATATGAAACTAGCGGACTATTGTACAATGATTTAAAATTATTATTCAATCTAAAAACTATTAAAAATTGAAAGTATTCTTATCAAGGTCTAATGTAAATAAATTTATAATGTAAACACAAGTCATACTATTATATTTTTTTAATATTTCTTTCTAGTGTAATTTTTTAGGCAATATCCTGGAATGCAGAATTAGTTATAGTCCTCAAGATTTTAAATGGTTAAATTATTAATAATATCAATGAATAAATTCACATGTCATTACATTTTTTTTATTGATCCATGTAGGCATGGATCAAACCACTAACCACTTTTTACCCAATGAGTGATTAGGGATATTAATCCCTTTCCCTAATTGCCAATGTGAAAAGCATATCATTTGAGCCAAAATGAGGTATCTAACCACTCTATACTCAGTCATAGGCCCTTAGAATTATTTTCATAGATTTTTTATTTATTTCCATTTATCTTTATTGCTTCTTATCTAGCATTTACAATTATAATAGACTTATGTTGTGAATTCATACACAAATCAAACCATAACTAAATTTTACTATTAAACAAGTTTCACTATTGAGGCAAGGGCTAGTTGCTATGTGACCCTTATTTATTACATAATAAGTGATAGTTTATTGGTGTCATGTGGCAAGAAGGTAAATATATATGTTATGGATTTTGTATTTGAGAGGCGAGAGACAATTTTTATTATTGTAACTGGTAGAATAAGATGAATTAAATGCCTATTCTATAAAATGTCATATATCATAGTTTGAGTGCTAGAAAATCCTTAGTATTCCATGTTCAATATGGATTCCGGAATCATGAAATTCAAAAAATGAGGAGACTATGCCTTGATGAAATGGATTTTTTTTTAGAATACCACTAAAAATTCCATATGGCTCATAATTGAGGTTAGATTATTTTATAGTAAATATATTTCATGTTGTGACAACATATAGCATGACATTTAAGACACACCTATGGAAGAATATATAAATATATTTGTTTTTTTGCATTAAAATTCATTTAAAAAGTAACATACATATTGAAATACATGATATCTCACTACCCATAGTTTATTAATTAAAATGTAACAATTGTATCAAACATACACCTAATAGAGGCCTCATAAAAAAAGTGTATCCTCAACATAGAAACCATGAACACTATTTTAAAAATAAAAATACTAGTCCCTCAATGAAGAATATATTATTTTTATTAAATTTTATATTGGAAGTTTATTTGTCTATCCATATTCTCATTGTTAGTCTATATTGTAATCGTAAGTGGTCGAACACATGGATGCATTAGTTATTTATAAATGTAATAATATTCAATTATAAATCTTGAAAACATAATTCACCATGTATAACTTAAACTTATCCACATATTTTATAAAATTTATTGATATATTCTCCATTATAGGCATTACCCCTCCAACTAAATTTACAATTGGTTATTTGTTTTATTAAAAAAAAACACGTCTATGGATTTAAATAATTCAATTGATAATTTTTTTTTAATATATAGATAACAAAAAAGCAAATTAAATATAGAAAAATAAAATAAGTTACCAAGAGAATAAAATTTCATAGAAAAAGTCCATAAAGATACAAACAACCATAATGTAAACAAGTCGGATAAAAAATAGAGTCCAGAGAATGAAAAACCTAGAAGATAAAAAAATAAATCCAATAGCCAGTAATAATCCACTCTCATCCCAGAGTAGTCTGAGAGTACATGTTGGAAGCACCTCCATGGAACTACTTAGGTAAAATAGGGAAAATGCCACTAGAACTTCAACTTACAAACTATCCTCCATGAATTTATCCAATATTATTACTTAAAATGAACAATCAAAACTACCACAACATTTGAAACTAAGACAAACACAATGGCTTCCTAAAGATGCACAATCATACACTAACCACTAAAAATAATTAAAAAAATCATTAATAAAAATATCTAAATGTCCAACCTAAAAAAATAGAAGGAAGTGATATAAATACTCTAAAGACAAGAATCATGAATCCAACAGGGTTTGTCTATAATGTGGCTTAAACTAATCAATCCATCTCTTCAACTAAGGCTTCTTAATATCCTCAAACCCATTAAAATCATTTCCATTATAAAAAATTAAAACCTATGCCAAAATATAGATAATCACAGAAATGCTTATGAAAAATAATTGAGGAGAAGACAAATTTCATAAAGCTTCAGATGAGAAGTTGTAATCCTAATGAGGTTGAACTTCATAGGTCCAATATTCATTAGGATGAAGATGGAGAGTTCTAATGTTATCCATAAATTTGTTGAAGAGTTAGTCTCATGATAGTTATTGGAGAAATAAATATCATAAAAATATATAATGACTTGAATATTATCTTGAATGATTGAATTTAATTTCCCCTGATAAGTTCTCAGATTAAAAATGTTGATAATCAATAGATAATTAGATTCCATAATTAATTTGATGAAATTAGACTTAATAGTGATTCTCAATCATATGAGAAGGGCCAGTGATTCATCTAATTTTTTTGAAGATCATGCAATTTAAAAGGCATAATAAGATGGTAATTATCCCTAATTATCCCATAAAATACCCCACCTCTAGAAATACTTAGCCTACTTTTAGATGCCCCATCAAAATTTAGCTCGATAAAATTATCACTCAAGCGATTCAAAAAAGACATTAATAATTTGTTGATTTGATGAGGAAGCTTGAATTTATTTTTCAATAAATTTAATTTTAAGATAATATGGCTTTCCTCTCTAGTGATTTTAATTTTAGGAGGCATAACATTATTCATAAATAAACCCTAAATGGGTTCCTAAATTTTAAGTGTAATGATTTAATTTTATTGGGACATGATATGAAATGCTCTATTTTTTATTTATTTCCATAATATCTAGAGATGATCATGTTTAGGTGTGTTGTGACATGACCAATAATATGTGCAGGTTATTAATGCATGTGTTTCTTGAAATTAAGCTTTCATGAACAAATTTCTCCAAAGTCTCAATTACCAAGTCTTGGTACGTAGGGTAACCTAGCTGGATCATTGTGAACATACCATATCAAGGGTCTTTAGTGAACATTTCAAACAAATAAAAATGCATTCTAAATGTGGAGATAATGGCTATAGAATTATCATACTGATTTAGCTATGAATAAAACATTTATTCAAGGATATACATCTATTGCATGGATTAAATAGTACATAAGGAATAATAGACAAGAGCATGTAATCAAGATAAAAATTATGTCTAGATTAAACCACATAATATAAAATAACCTAATCTAATAGATTAATAAAAAACATGAAAATAGGGAAGGAATGGTAGAAATAAAAAGAAGAGCCTACTTTCTAATGTCACCAGCTTGGTTCTGTTGAGTAGATAAATCTCTAGATAAACTAGTCCTTAATTGAACTAGACCTAAAACAAATGAAACTGAGGACAATGCCAGAGTCAAGTTATAATGAAGCAACAACGTCAGTGAATAAAACATGTTCACCGTATACATGCAAAAACCAAGTCTATCAAGTGACATAGCTTTTAGATAAATATATTTATATTTAAAGGATCATATTAGGATTCATCAGATGCTCATACAAGTTATAGATATGGATTCCAGATAACCTCAACTCAAAAATATAAATAATAAAGTTGGAAAAATTAATGAAAACAAATGACTAATCTTCCTAACTAGGCAAAACTATCTAGTATGGTCTGCTTATCAACTCTGTTCTAAGGGATCCAATCCTTATTACAACATAGCATTTGAACTTACATAGGCACATAGGATTGAGAAGATTCAAAATTTACTACTAATTTGGAAGTTACCAAAATTCAATGCAAATGGTCCACTTACAATCAATTAAGATCAAATTCTTAATTAACTTGATCATACAAACATCAGGGACCGTGCTTGACTAGACTAAGAGTGAATGCCTACAAGAGAATGTAGTTGATATTTCACTGGTATATATAGCCACCCATGTCCTATGTAACTTGAAATAATGCCTCTTTAAGGATGAGTTTTATCTTTTATGACTTATGCAAAATCCTAATGCAC
>JARHVA010000214.1:6162500-6292500 GCA_037957365.1 Torreya grandis | reverse complement strand
ATTTGATCGATTGGATATTTGATGATGTGGAGACCTACCTATCAAAGTTTAAAAATTGATTAAGTCACATAGAGCAGTAAAAATATGGAACATGGTTCAGGACTATTCCTTTGAAGAACTGGCTAACTCTTGCTGAGTAGAAATTTAACACATGGCTTTGGACAACTTTTGGTAAAACTGAGTAAGTGTCAAAATCCCTTTTGAATAGGTTTGGGATATTTGGACCGTGATAAGTTTTCATGTGGTGCTAGGATGATATTAGCACTTGAGAGCAAGAAATGAAATGGCAGAGTTTACAAACATCAAATTCAAGTAGCAATGACTAAGTTTAGAAATGAAATGGATCAAAAAATATAATTGAAAATACTTAAGTTATTAGCCAATAAATGAATAAGTATAGATTAGAAACTACAAAAAAAATTAGACATTTTGTTTAATTCTAAATCCAATTTAGTCCATTTTATATGGAAATGACTAAGTAAAAGGATAAAACATTATAAATATCTTGTCAAGTTAGATCAAATTAAAATAAGAAAAGATCAAATTACTTGAACAATAATAAATAAAACACTAGAAAGTTAGATGATTTTCATGAAACTAAGGTGAAATGGTCTAAGAAAAGTAAGCTTTCAATGTGTTTCAAAACACATGCCTAAAATAGACCCAAAATTATTAACATTATGAAAATTTTGATACTGAAATTAATGCAATCCTAGGTTATCCTGATGCCTTATTTTTATAATGCAAATTTAATTATTTAGGCCTAGATAAATAGTGAAGCTCATTTAGACTACATCTAAGAACTTTGCATTCCCAAAAAGAGACTTTTAAACATGCAACCACCAACAAACTCTTTGAGGTATAAGAACAAGATCCAACCAAAAAGAGGGTCCCTATTTTAAGTTTAAAAATAGGTTGTGTTGTGTTAAAAACATCAGATTAGATATGGGGTCATTACCTAAATGTTTTTGACTTGATCAAGCCCTTGTCCTAATTAAACAAAGAAAGACTAGTATTTATCAAAAACCAATGTCCTGCCCAAAAAAAATTGTATCTATCTTATTTATTAGATAACATCACAATAAATAAACTTATAGCAAGGTAGGACAAAGAGAAAATAGGATCCAATTTCTAAGTTGTGAAAGCCCAATTAATCAGGTCCTCTTAAAATAACTAAATGCCATTGAATTGATTAATAAATGACCTTAACTCTAAGAAAATTTGTCTCTTGTCAATGATTGTCAATGATTGATTAATGAATGACCTTAAAATATGTACCTAATTTTATCCTCATAGCTAAATGATTGTCTTAATTATTTGCCAAATGTGGACAAAATCAGGATGTTATTTAATTTACATGTTCAATATGAGTGGAAATAACATCTCTCAACTTTTATTATTTTTAAACATTATTTTTTGGATCTTGGATCAATTCTTCAATTAAACTATGGATCAACACCCAAATATCATTATTCTCACTAGTTTATTGCATCAATTTTATAGAGAAAAAATAATTCTATTCTAAATCAACTTTCTCCATTGCATAGTATACCTTCTAAACTGTTGACACCATTTCCATCCCATAAAGACAACACATGAAATGGACCACACATAAAAACTTAAACCTTAGGAGCTAAAGCAAAATGAAATGGTGAGATTATCCTTCAATCACCCTATGTCCCTTGCAAATCCATTTCTTCAAAACCATAGCTAGGTAGAATTGTAGATTTATTTACCAAGAAAAACACAAGAAACAATGGAAGGAATGTCAACAGAAGACACATATCCTATGCTAACTACCTCCTCTTTAGATTTATGGCATGGATCACTTTAAATTATCTTACATTTTTAAAGATTGGAGATGTAGTCTATTGTATAATTAATGTTTTTTCTTATTATTTTATAAATAATGAAACACCTAATAACACTCTTTTTATTCTTTATTTCTTCTCTTCTCTTATAATTTCTTGTACTATATTTTTGGTGTCCATCTACCTATGTGCATTGGTATTTATATTTTTATGTTCATACTAGTTGACATACCCATATATGAATGTTTTTGACAATACAACATGATAGTATAATTTTGGATTGGGCATATTAAATCATGGAGATGTAAATTGAAGCACTAAAGATCAATTATTGGTCATTTTTTTACCTAGGGATGAATTCAGTTCAAGGAAAGCCACTACTTGGAGTTAAATTTATTTGATGGTATAACTTACATAAAATTGATGGATACATTTATTTTTTATCACGTGGATATGTGATCAATACAAACTATAATACTTCCATACTTTTCCAAACATATCTTTGTTGCATGTGTTTTTTTAAATAAAAATTAATATTGACTCAAATTTTTAATAATTTAATATAAAAGTATATTTATTATTTAGTTTTTAAAAGTAGAGCTCCAAATGTAAAAGTATTTGTGATAAAAGCTAGTTAAAAAAATAGGTTTTTATCCATTAATTCTTCTTATTCAATCTCAATTATTTTTTAAATAATAATAAATATTTAAATATATTTTTCAAATAAATTCAAGATGTAAATAAAAAGGTCTTATGAACATAAAAAATAACATATAAATGTAAAGAAAGAATTACAAAATTAATCTTATACATTAAAAATTATTACAATATTTTAAAAAATGAGTATATATATATATATATATATATATATATATATATATATATATATATATATATATATATATATATATATATATATATATAATAATATTATATAACCCATATCCGTATTTAAGAAAGTGATTAATATTATATCCCATCATCTCTATTATAAAGTGTTGTAGGTTTCCATTAATATCCACTTCAAAGTGGTTTACCTTAATGGCATTAATGTCCACCTAAAAGACAATAAAAATGGTATCAAACATCTAGAATGAATTATTAGAGACTATTTATGTCTACTGAGTATGCATCAAGAAGTCTTAAAATATTAATATTAGGTGTCATTTCATTTGAAATGGGATTTATATAAATATATTTCCTTGAATTTATTATGGGAATGAGCTCTTAAAGTCTATCAACATTTCTAAGTCTTTCAAGTATTTATATATTTCATACTCTTTCGAATCATTTTTATTTCACAAATTATCTTGATATTTTGAAAATTATTGAAAATTAATGGTTAGATATATTATATTTGTATTTTTTTCCTTAAAACAATAACAAAAAATAAAATGTAGTGATAATATAATATTTATTTATTATTAGCATGGTTAAATACACAAAATTTAAAATTATAACAAATCAAGAATTATATTTTTATTGTTTATGTTTAAAATAATAACAAATATTTTTTAATAATTTTTTTTAATATTTTATTTTATCAATTATATTATTGTTAATATTTCAATATCATCTCTGTATTTTTAGTAGATGTTTAGTTTTCCATAAATAATATTAATGATGAGAACAAAAACAATAATAATGATAATTATGATAAGGATGATGATAATTTTAATAATGATCATGAAGATGCTGGTATGAATGATAACAATTAAATAAATATATATTTTATTATTAATTTAAAATTTTTAATAATATTATTATTATTTTTTACTTCAAAACTTATAAAATTAAATTTTATAATTTTTATTTGATCATATTAACAATTATTTTCTATATTTTTTTGGCATTTTAGTATTACATATATAATTTCAATTCCATCTTCTGAAGATAGTTTTATTTCTAATTTTATTTTTATTTATTTCTATATTTAAATTTTATATTATTTGTATGTTCCATATTTAATTATGATTATTCAAATTTAATTTTTATGATTTTTATATTATTTGTTAGTATTCTATTTGAATTTTAAATCTATTAAATGTCACATAACATTTAATCATTTTTCTCTAGTTAGTATTTTTTAGCACATGGTTTATTTTAAAATTATTATTACATTAAATAATTTAATTAATAATAATTTCTATTATATACAATTTTATCATTTGACCAAAAACATGACACTATTTATATTTAAAAAATCACAACATTGTTGATGTTGATGTAATAAATTGACACACATTTTATTACATAATTCCAATAAATTATCACTTAATGTAAATTAAAATTTCTCATTGGTTCAAAAGAAATCTATTTTAAATTTATTGGCACATGGACAAATCTATCTAAATTATAAAAAATGCCCAAAATAAATCGATTGGGTATGTTCATGGAATACAGGAAAAGATATATTACACTATTATAATACATAAAAATAACATACACTAAGTCACAAAAGTGTCTATGACACATATTAAGTACATATTAAATTTTTTATGCTTCATATACAACACGAAAATGATAGATTTGAAGATTTTTGTATCAGTAACATGTAAAAATAAGGTCACTATATATACTATAGATGATGTATTTGTTAGGTGAGAGATAATTTCAATTACCAACAAAATTAAAAAAAACACCTCTTATAAAAATTGAATGGATGTTAAATATCTTATTTTGAGAGCCTAAAATTTATTAGTATTCAATTTTTATATAGTTTCATAATCATTAAATTCGTAAAGTGAGTAGATGATGTCTACATCAAACTGAACAAAAATTGATAATACCATTAAAAGTACAATACAATTTAATATTGAGTTTAATTTATTTTATAATATAAAAATATATCATTTAAATAACTTGTAATGTAATATGGAAAAAAAACATAACAAAAAATATATTAATAAATTTGATGTGACATTAAAATTTATTACAAAACTAACATAAAATGTTATTTTATATGTGAAAATAAACGAGATCTCATTTCCCATGGTAGAATATTCATAAAGAAATAAGGGTATAAAACAAATACCTAAAAAAAGTTTCATAAAAGTTGTGTATCCTCAACATAATAACCATGAACACTACTTACAACATAGACATACTAGTTCCCCAATGAAAAAGGCATTGTCTTGACTATAATTTATTTATGAAGTCTATATGTTTAAGCATATTTTCATTGTTAGTTTTAAATTTCGTGTAATTGGTTCACATGCATTCATTAGTTGTTTCTAAGTATAATAATTTTCTATTGTAAAGATTAAAAACATAATATATCAGGTAGAAATTCAATGTTTCTATGTATTTTAATGTCACTTAATAGCTTTATCATAGAAAACATTCTTCTTCCAGCGAAAGTTACTAATGGAGATTGGTTTTTGAAAAATAACACTTCCATAGTGTTTAACAAGTTACATGATAGCTTTGTTGTATGTCTTTTTACAATAATAATTAATGTTTATTAGTATTTTTTTATTAATAAAATGTAAAATTTAATTTATGTTTGATTTATTTTATAGTTTTTAATAGTAGAGTCCTAAACGAAAAAGTATTTTATAGGAAGAATAATTGGTAAAGATGTTTTCATTTATATATTTGTTCCTTTTTTTATTTTTTGAAATTTATATTTTTAAAATAAATAAAAAAATAATTAAATATTTTTATTTATATAGATTGAAAATATTAATCCAAAAGTCTTGTGAAAAAAAAAAAATATTAAACAATTTTAGAAAACAAATCATAAAATAAAATTGAAATAAATTAAATTTAGACATTAAAAACTATTACAATATTAAAAAAATATAAAAAGTTATTTAAAATTATATAACCATCTTTACAATAAAAATAGAAATTAATTTTGTAACCAATCATCTTTATTTAAAATATTGGTGTCTATTGAATACGCATCAAAAGTCTAAAAAGTTTGATATTGTGTATACTTACCTCATTCAAAATAAGTTCTATAGAATTTCCAAATACATAGGAAAATTGTGGACATCTTATGACCTTAAAATCTTGATATTGAGTGTCCTTATCTCATCCGACACGACGTCTATAATTTTCCAAAATACATGGAAAAATGGTGAATATTAACATGTCCGCTATGAGGCAACGTCTTAGCTACGAATGCTGAGGGGGAATGGAAATGGAATACATACGCCAAGAATGCGGAAAATTTGAACCCGTGGGCTGCAGCGATAGCGAATGTGGAAATGAAAGAACATTCAACACTCTAATCAAGCCGCACAAAGACCTGTCAGGACGAACAACACCTCAATAAGTTCGTACAAACACTCCAATTGTTGTTGTTATCGTCATTCACGATTCCTCAAAGTAGCGGAAACGTCAAATTACACCTTTCAATGCAGTTTCTTCGCAATTGGAAAAGAGCAAGTCTAAAAAACAGGGAAGATTGAAGAAATTGTAGACCACCACCGACTTTTCTGAGGGAACCGTATCTATCACTGGTGGAAAGCCAATCAAGGCCACTCGAGGAGAATAATTTTTAGATGGAAAGGTGCATTGTATGGTCCGTATGCTGATTTCTGGAAAGAAGAAAGCTTTTCGATCAGAGTTATTTGGTGTCATCTTAAAAATTCATCGCCCTATGAAATTTAAATTTTATATGAGGCATATGAGATTCCAAAGAGTCCGAGGGCAACCGTGGACATGTTATAGTCTCATGGGAAAAAACAGTCATGAGAGCGGAGAAGCAATATTTCAATGATATTTTTTATGGGTATGATGTTCAATGATGTCACAAAAGTAATATTTCAATGATATTTTTTTTATGGGTATGATGTTCAATGGTGTCACAAAAGTAATATTTTAATGATATATTTTTTTATGGGTATGATTTTCTTTGATATCACAAGTATAAGAAGAAGAAATTCATGACAAAGAAGATGAGGAGCCTTAACAATTACATTAACATGTTTTTTAATGGTGTAATTTATGTTGGAAGAAATGTAAATTTTTGTTTCGATAAAGTGTGGTTTTAGAAAAAAAGAATGTAACTTAAAAATTGTATTTTCCCTGAAGCTCATGATTTTATACCTCAATTATATTTTTTACATGGAGTGTTAAGCAACAATAATCAAATATTTTTGGAGGAAGTATGCTGGAAAATGAAGTTTTATGTGCATTCATATGATGCAAAAATGAGCTATGCAGACATGAGAGGTCTGGGTTTATGGTGAGATTGAGAAATGGTGATGAAGAAAAAATTCATACAAAACATGAAATAAGTTAAATAGCTCAAGATGAGTTGATCAATGATAGTGAGGGACAATAACAACTTCTTTTAGGTAAAGGATTCAAAGAATTCTAGGAAGACACACATGAAAATTTTCATGACTTAACACATATGTCAATACAATATGTAGCTTCCAATGAATTGTTTTAGCTACCCAATACATGATTAAAACAAGTTTAAGCTCAATGAAAATAGGTGTAAAAATAACTAACAACTCCTATAAAATCATATAACATGCAACGTGTGTCAGTTTAGATGAGTTTAAAACTAATTAAATAAAAATTATAACAACTTTAATTATACAAAACCAAATTAGATGAATTTAAAACCAATTAAATGAAAAATGGAAAGGCTTACTTAATGAAATATGTCTATTATGTAATTTAATCGATTGATGACATATGTCATATGCTAATAGATATAGATATTGATATTTCCTAGATTTTTGCATTCTCATTTTCAATAACACTAATATCAAAAATTATATTCATAACAATAGTGCTCATATCTCTTTATTTAACAAATAGAGGAAAATAAAAACAACTACTAGGACCACAAGCACTACCATATGTTGGTAATTTGTTGGACATTGGTTTGAATCCTCAATAGTATCTAATTAATCTCTCCAAGTGTTATGGTTCCCTGATGTATCTCAAATTATGCACTACCTTGGTTATCATATATTCCTCTATGGAATCTACAACTTCGATGGAGTTTATTTTATATTCCAATTTCTAAATAGACTGCAAAATGGTAGAGGTGTCGCAGACATACTCTTGTAAAAAAAATACTAGATGGCACTTTAGATGGATAATGTTCTCAAGGATTTACATTTTAAATCTGTGAAACCTCAAATGTTTGGAGATTGGTTGGAATATAGAGATGAAAAAATTGCATTGTTTCTTTATTCTAGCTTCAAACAACAAGGTGAAGGTATTGCTCTCAACATTGGATATTTTTGTAATATTTTCACTTTTAATTTTATTTGATAAGTGACATTGAAGATGAGAATATTTGATGAAAACAATTCAAATGATGCTATTAATGATGTTAAGTACTAATATTTGATAGTGATAACATAAAATCTATTGTGTCAAATATAGGATGATTTGAAAGGTTGTGATTCTTGGAAGGTCTTGCATTGATATAAAAAATAAAATGGAGTGGTAGATTTCCTTTCTAAAGCATTAATGATCAACATGATAAAATTAAATCATGAAAAATCATTTACTTCATAGAACAAGGATCTCCTGGTGATACCTCCTCCTAAGACCCCAGATTGAGGAACACTTGACCATGAGGTTTTAGATTTGGTATTACTATAATATAGTTTCCTTGAATGTATTTTATTATGGCCATTTCCAGATTATTTTTAAGATTTTAATGTTAATTTGGGAGCATGCGTAAGGTGGCTTTATATTTACTAAAAGAGTGGTAATCATATATTTATCTCTATTTGTAATCATTAACTCAATCCTTTCTAAATGTTTTTTTTTTACAATTGGTTTATGTGGTGGTACATTATCTTATTGAGGATCTTACATCACATTTTATGAGTGTCACATGTGGGAGAGTAAAACTGGCTTCAATCATTAGCATCATGTTGTTGATATTCAAATAAGTGAGTAAGGTCTTTGATTCTAGTTCACTTTCCATATTTTTAGCATTCTCAAGATCTCATGTGTCCTTTGGTTCTCCTTCCACAAATTATTATATTTGGGTGTTAAATTAAATGTCCTTTAAGTCATTTATTTCGGTGGAGAGGATCATAAACACTTTCTTCATATAGACAAGGGAGATCCCAAAAAAATTCAAGTATTTTATTCAAGTGAACTCCCTACAGATCGAGATGAGGTCTATAGTGAATTCTAAATTATTATCTATGTTTTTGATGAAACTTATCATTTTTCTTGCCCAAAAAAAATGATATTATCCTGGTGGTAGAAACATTTGTTAAAATGGAACATAGGAGAGTGTTGTTTAAGGTTATGGATATCTTTGAATCACATGGTCCAACAAGATCTATCAATTTTAGGAATGGAGGTGAGAGTGTTAGTTTCAATGGCCTCATTTTTTGAGCTTTAGTGACAATTTGTTTAGTTGGGTTATGTAATGATAAAAAAAATTAGTGTCATTGGTTTCTAGTTTGAGTCTAGTGAGAGTGATGGAAGCACTTTTTAAGGTTGACTTGGATGTAGTATCCAATCTAATTTTCCCAACCCACCATCTCATGGAAAATAAATCAAACTAGTTATCAATGGTTACATCTAAGAATCTAGTCAAGGCAGCAATTAGGGATCCTTCCTCAAACCATAATGCAACTGAGCTACAAGTTGAGTTTATGTTGTTAGGTTGTGGAGCTAAAAGCTTCAACTATGTAGACGAAGAGGAGGATGCTGAAGTTCCAAAAGTACCGGCGTCGACAGTATGACCAATGTCAGTCATGACCAGTGCAAAAGGCAACCGGCATTGGCAGGAAGTTGGCCGATGTCGGCAGCACCAGTTAGACAGGGACCACCTGTGTGTTCCAGAACTATTCATTGCACGAACAGTTAGTTAGTTGAACTGAGTGTTTGCATGTAAAGGCTATTTCGAGTCTTGAGTTGCGTGGATAATTATTATAAATTAAGAGTCTAAGTTATTGTTTAAGTATGGGACCTATTTATAGACCCATTGGCATGTATTGTAATTATGATCTAGAAAGGAAGGCAAGGAAGATCCATCCATTGTAAGATCATTGAGTTGCAGGTTGTTGCAAGCTCATAGGAGATCTACATGTGTAAGTATGGTCTGTTGAATTACAGGTTCATGGGAGATCAACTTGAAGTACTTTAGAGTGGTTGGTGTACTGGCAGGGTTATTACTGACTGGTTGGAGAGGTGAACACCAATTCTGTTTGTGAGTTGTGTGTTGGGACCGTTTTTGGTAGGAGAGTGTTTTGAAGAAGAATTACTGTACACTTGAGGTGTGGCAAGCCTTTGTAAGGTGGAAGAGAGTGGCGTCTCTTTATTGTATTCTTTTTTGTACAAGTGTTAATATAAGATTGTGTATTGTCTCTCATATTCTGTGCTATTTGTGAATACTAGTTACTTGTTGCTTGTGGTATATTTTTGCATGTTTAATTGCTTGTATTTGGTAATCATACTGTGTCTGAGGAGCAAGATCCTAACAGGTGGGATCAGAACAGGTGTGTTTGTTCTTGGATTTCCCCGACATATGTCAAAGTGAAAAATTATTTGCTTTGAGATTGATTTGGAAGCAACTTTAGATATTAGACTCTATTTAAATTCTATTGTCTTTAAATGATTTTATAGTTAGTGGTGTCTTGGGGTTATCAAAGATTTTAAAGTTTTTTTTGTAGGTCTATTGGTTAAATCATAGGGTGAAAAACCTATGGTGTTTTGCATTCCCAATGTCATCTATGTGTTGGCTTAGGAATCTATATGAACTTTAATGCAAATCATTTTCATATTAATATATTATAAGGGTGGGAAATCTGTAAATCTTATTTACGCATTAAAAAAATATTGTTTATGATTTACGGTTAAATATAGTCTATTCACATGTTTTTTTGTTATATTATAGAATAAAAATTAAAAAAAGGATAAAATCCATCTACAATATATTTTTTATTTATTATTGATATGGAGAGATATAAAATTTAAAATTTTATCAAATCAAGAACTATAATTTTTATATTTGTTTGTTTATAATTAAAATAATAATTAAGAGTTTTAAATATAATAAAATAAGTTTTATTAATATTTTCTTTTATCAATTATATTTTATTAATATTTTAATGTTGTGTTTATTTTTTAGAGAATGTAAAGTTTTCATATATTCTTGTTAATTGTGGAACTTATAAATGATAACATTTATTTGGTTATATTGATAATTATTTTATATTACAATATTATATATAAAATTTCAATTTTATTCTTTAAAGTTATTTTTTTTCATACCTTTTAATTTTTATATCTCTTATATTTAATTACTTTTAATTTAACATGATTTTTATTATTTTTATATTATTTAAAAATATTATATTTAAATTTATTTTATTTAATATAATATTTTCTTATTTTCTCTTCAAATATTTTCATTACAAAATATGATTTATAATTATTATTATATTCAATATTTTAATTATGTAAACAATTTTTTTTTTTAATATAAATTTTTATAATTTAACTCAAAAAAAGACCAATTTTATTTAAAAAATCATAACCATGCTAACGCAATAAATTGACACACATTGGGTCACATATATCAAACAAAAACTTGTCCCCCGATGCAAATTGAAACTTCTCATTGACCCCTAAAACAACCATATTCGAATTTCTGGTCACAAATTTCGAACACGCAAAAATCTATCCAAAATAATAATTTTGTTTAATGCATCATGCGTCAAACATAGGGAAAGCTATCTTACACCATTTTAAAATAAGAAAACATTGTTTAGTGACACGCTGCATCAAGAAGCATGCACATATTTTAGTCATTTTTGGATTATTCTACTAGTGACTTGTGGATGTTGTATCGGTGTCGTAAGAGATCATTTTGATTACCACAATTTTAAAATAAATGTTAAACGGCATATATCTTACTTTGTGTCCCTAAAATTCCTTCCAAATTCATTTTTTTCATTGGCTTCATGAATCATGAAATTAATAGAGAAAGGAGACGATGTCTTCATGAAATAGATCAAATCTTTTAGAATACACTAGAAGCACCATATGCTTCATAATTAAGCTTACTTTTTTTTATTTATATATATAAATAAAAATAATATGGAGAATAACTTTAACAAAAGATATTTTAATATATTTGTTATGGCATTAAAATTTATTATAAAAGTAATATGAAATGTTATTTTAAGTGAGAAAATATGTGAGATTTCATTTTCCTTAGTTCAATACTCAAAAAATAATGAGGGTATAGAATAAATAGCTACAAGAAACCCTTTTTAAAAAAAATTATTTTTCTATTGAAAATTGTGATGACTACGTGGAATGTAGAAATAGTTTTAATTAGACTTTATAGGTGAAATTTGTATGTCTAACTATATTTTATTATTAAATATATATTATATGTAAGTAGTTCATATTCATACATTTGTTCTTAACTGTAACAATTTTTTATCATAAAATGTGAAAATATAATACATCAAGTATGAATTTAATGCTTCTATCTATTTCAATAAGTCATTTGATAGCTTTGCCATTGTAAACATTTCATTTCCAACTAATTGTTTTAGTGATGATTAATTTTTAAAAAACAAACACTTCCATAGTCTTTAACAAGTCACTTGATAACTTTGTTGTAGATATATTTTTATAATAACGATTAATATTTATTATCTTTTTAATTAATTTAATATAAATTTTAGTTTTTATTTAATATATTTTCTGATTTTTAATAATAAAGTCCAAATGAAGAAATATTTTTTTGAAGAACTAGTGGTAAAGATGTTTTCATCTATATATCCACTCCAAATTATTTCTCCATTTTTATTTTTACTTTTTATTTTATTATTATTGTTATTATTTTTTAATAATTTTATTATTATTTAAATAATAAAAAGATAGTTTTAAATTTTTATTCGTATAGACACAAAATTTTGTTCTAAATGACTTATGAGTAAAGAAAATATCAAATAAATATAATTAACAAATCATAAAATAGAATTGAAATAAGTTAAACCTAGACACTATAAGCTATTATAATGTTGAGAAAACAAATTAAATTAAAGATATTATTTGAAATTGTATAACCCATTTTTATAATAAGAAATGAGATTAATTTTGTATCCCATCATCTTTATTATTTGGTATTGTAGCTTGGCATTGATATCTAATTGCAAGAGGCTCACCTTAAAAATTAACTATAAATGTCCACTTTTAAAAGTAGTGGGAATACAATCAAATATCTTATGACTTATTCCAAAGTATTAATGTCTACTGAATAAATATCAAGAGTGCATTCAGAGGTAGATGTATTAATATCTTGATATTATGTATCTTTATCTCATCTAAAATGAAGTTTATATAATTTTCAAATACATAATAAAATATGAGCCATGAAGTGGCTTTAGTATCTACTCATAGCTAAGAAAATAAGCTATATTTTTTGTTTTGTGAAGTTAAAGTTTCATGTAAACAGTGAAATTAAAACTAATAGTTGTTTCAAGGAGCAAGTTATGTTGGAAGGTTATGGATGGATGTGTGTGTGTGTTTATATATATGTGTGTGTGTGTGTGTGTGTGTGTGTGTGTGTGTGTGTGTGTGTGTGTGTGTGTGTGTGTGTGTGTGTGTGTGTGTGTGTGTGTGTGTGTGTGTGTGTGTGTGTGTGTGTAACGGTTGTTAGGATTCATGCCTAGTATAAGCAAATTTTTTTTTTTTTTTTGCCTCACTTGAGGTAAAAACTTCAATGCATGTAACAAAAAACATAGGAGACAATCAAAATATGAAATAGTATTAGAACATTCATATACATTGATAAGTGTGAGAGTAAATAATGATTCTTGAGAGAAGCATATGAAGGAACGAAAACCAAATGTCATCAATGTCCATCCATCCTGATTTGCAAATGTCAATTTGATTAGGTCTTGCTAGATCAATTTTCATAGTTTCAAAACAAAATAATCATTGTGTCTAACTAATGAAAGAAATATAATCATTTTGGAGCTTTGAAATGGCCAAAGAATGATTAGGCCTTTCCTAGGATATTATTGATGTTATTGAATTTAGCTTTTTGATTAATCAAAGAATGAATAACTACTTGAGAATCATTCTCAATGATCATTCAATCAAGACCACACTCGATAGTTAAGTCCAAGCCAATAACAAGAGCTTATATGTAATTATGATATCATGCGATTAAATATTATATGATCATATATTAATTATATATTATATAGTAGTATTTTAACCTATACTACTTTTCATTACTATATAATATATTGAATAATTATTATTATATATTAATATTATAAATATTTATAATAATAATATTATCATATCATTATCCCCCACTAATGGGTCAATGGTAATTGGTAATGTTAAAATCAAGAAAGTTCGTATTGTTTGGCAAGCTCTACACCCATGATGGTTCAAACTAATGTTTAACAGAGCTTGTCAAGTGAATCCAGGAGTTTCTATAGCTGGTTGTGTAATTATGGACTACATCAGGTCTCTTATCTAAGCAACATTTATTAAATTGTTGGATAGAACCAACAATGACGTTGAAACCCAAGCCATAGTGGTGGGTATAGATCTTAGGATTTAGATTTGTGTCTCCAATTTTGAAATCAAGTATAATTCTCAATTATATTATTCAAAACTTATCAAAATTAGGGGTTAAATTTTAGAATATGAATAATATCCTCAAGAAAGTGTGGGGTGAAGTCTCTAAATTTTAGAACTATAAGTGTTCACACTGTTATAGAGAATGCCAATTAAGTGGTCGATTTTTTGGCCAATGCTGGGATTGAAAAAATGGAAATCAAAAGGGAGGATATTATTAGGGAAGAGTGAGAAGATTTCAATGAAGTGGTAAACCTTGATTTTTGAGTGACATAAGTTGCTAGCTTATGCTTGTGACATTTTTAGGGATGACAAGATATGATCAACCTCCTTTATTATGTTTCATGGGGCTCATGTGGTTTACATTCCCAAAAATCATTGTAATTGGTGATTTATGATGGTGGCATCTCTTCTTAAGCTTTGATTTTTATGGTTTTTTTCATGCTCAATTTTCACAACATCAGGTTGGGGTTTTGATGAAATGGATGAAGTCAATATTGAGTCCTTAGATCTACCTATGGTCTTTGGGTGAGGGGCTAAGTGGGATATGGGGATTGTATGCTCTATTTTTATGGCATGAATGAAATGCATTATCAAGGATCCTACCCTAGATGTGACCTAAGCCATCTTGGAAGTGTTGGGTGCTAAGGTGTTAGAGAAGAGTTTGAGGTGAAGGGTAAATTCAGAGATTACCTCTCTATTTTATTCTAATCTTTTGTTGATCATCTCAGGTAGATAACAAGTGATGGATTTGGTCATGTTTTTAATAGCTCCTAAATTTTAGGTGGAATTATCAATTCAATTGGAAGATTTTCCTAGTGAGTCATGTGTTCCTCTTCCTTTTTATAGTAAGGGTGTTTTGGAGTTTTTTCTTTAGGAATTCTTTAGGGTTATGGAGTCCCACTTTATTTATTTTATGCATTTGGTTCAAGAAATAGAGGTAGTTAGAATTGAGGAAGAGAAGGTAGTCAAGGTGGTGTATCTATTAGACATTGAAGATCTTAAGGCTCCCTTCCTATGCCTTTTAGTTTGGCATGCTGCTCAAAGGTCAAAGGAGCAGGTGGTAGTAGTGAAATTCATGGTCTATAGATTTTTTTGTGGCCAGTTTCCTTCTTTGAACTAAATTTTACAAGCAGTGAAGGGGTTGGGAATTTTA
Source organism: Torreya grandis (assembly GCA_037957365.1). NCBI lineage: Eukaryota > Viridiplantae > Streptophyta > Pinopsida > Cupressales > Taxaceae > Torreya > Torreya grandis. The sequence goes on along the minus strand of JARHVA010000214.1, from coordinate 6,276,972 downwards.
GAAAATTGAGGTTATTTATTTGTGGCAAAACACAAGGATCTGAAAAAGAATGGGAATCCAAAACAGTACAAGGTGGAGTCATCATTTACAGTTGGTGGAGCAAGCTTGTTGTCTAGTGGTGTGGGTTGTTCTTCCCATCTGGGGCTTGATGATATGTGGGATGATGAAGTGAAATGCTACAATAGGGGTGGTTTATTCCTATATGTGGTGTGTATTTTTGATTAAGGATAGTTCTTGGTTATTTTGATCAATTGGGTTTGTGATAGTAAGGTCACATATATAGTCAAAAATTTATTGTAATCTTTAGTAGTAATCAATATAATATTGTTTTGGTTATGTTTCTTTCTAATGTTTTGGTTTTTGTATGGTCATACGCCTTGTTGGATCTTATATCCTCAAGTCAGGGCAATAGTTTTCTCCTTCTCTTTTTATCAGGTAGATGTCCCTCTAACCCTAAAATATATTAAAAAATGTATTATATTATTATAATTATTAACTATAATATGTTATCGATAATAGTAAAGACATTATGGAAGAGTTCTTTAATATAATTTTTCATTGATCTTGTTTAATATTAGATTTATTTTTAATAAAATAATTTTTTATGTCATTTTTTTAGGAAATCAATGTTATTATATATTATCATGATTGATGAACAAATTTTATTATAAAATTATAATTCTTATTTTTTTTATAAGAGTGATGTCTATTATTAATTTTTATCATTAAAAACTTAACACACACACACACACACACACACACACACACACACACACACACACACACACACACGACAACCCCTGATATAGGAAATTATGGGAAATGCACCCTGTGGACTAGGGTTAGTTAGTTTCTTTGAGTTTTATTTAGATATGGATTTATGTGCAGATGCATTTTAGGTAAAAAAAACTTTCTAAAAACATTTCAAATTCACAAAAAAAATAGGTGTCTATTTTGTATATCCTAACAAATTGTATTCTTAGAGTATACATATTCTCTCTCTGTCTCTCTCTCTCCCTCCCTCTCTCTCTCTCTCTATATATATATATATATATATATATATATATATATATATATATATAATACAACCCTTGATATAGGAAATTATGGGAAATGCACCCTATGGACTAGGGTTAGTTAGTTTCTTTGAGTTTTATTTAGATATGGATTTAGGTGCATATGCATTTTAGGTAAAAAGAACTTGCTAAAAACATTTCAAATTCACAAAAAAAATAGGTGTCTATTTTGTATAGCCTAGCAAATTCTATTCTTAGAGTATACATATTCTATTCAAATACTACCACTTTAATCATATTTAAGAAACATAATTAGTAGGGATAATCCCTTTATTTAGTGATAGACTTATTTTTTTTTATATTTGACTTTAGATAATTATTTATTCTATTATTTTTCTTTTACATGTATAACAATTGCACATGTCACTAAAAATCAAGCAGAAAGCAAAGCATGTTGTATAGAAGTAGCATAGATATTTGATGCATTGATAATAATGTAAAATATATTGTATTTGGCATATTTTATGACCATGCTATTTGAACTTTGTTGTATAAATTTCTAGAATTTTCTAGTTTTAAAGATAAAGTCATCATATTCAACTCAAAAGTAAGGATCACAAGTCAAATTTGTGAAAATAATTACAAACAACATAGATTACATATATTATGGTTAATTAGATTATTATAAGATAAACAATGGAAAAAAAAATACAAAAACTCCATTGAGACAACACAATGCAAAGATCATATAAAAAAGGATCCAAAGTTAAATATAATAAAAAATTCATTCTGTCACTAAATAAAATGATTAATGATACTGATTAGTGATGTGGGTGTTGTGCACACCCTAAGATTGAATGAGGTAGCCTCTAACTTTTTAGGATCTCAATAAAGGTAAACTCCACTCTAATGCATAAGTTGAAAGTATGGATTAAAATACCTTATGGTGGAATAACAAGTATAAAATTCACATTGTTAACTAGGTTTATTAATAAGGAAATTTATCCTAGTAAAGAAATCAGACATAAGTGAGTGGGATAAATGAGTTTTACTTAATCTAGAGTGGGTAGGTCTCTATCAAATAAACCTCAAAAGGAGGGAAGGGCAGAGGAGAAAATAAGTTTTTGTGGTGTCAAGAGGTCACATCCTTGGTTGGTTTCTTGGTGGACAAGTGTTTTTATAACTAATGCTTACTATTTTCAAATATTGCACATTCACAAGAAAACATAGGTAGGCAGCCTAGAGAAATAGTATAGGAAACTTAACGGTTTCAATTGAAGGTTACTCATTTTAGAGTTTATATTGGACACCCTTATCTAAGATTTTACAACTGAAACCAACAAGGCATCTAAGGGAACTTTTTAATACACCTAGAATACTATAACAAAGAAGAAACACTCCTACACACTAAGAATATTAACACAATATTAACTAACTACTCAATAATCAATGAAATATATTAACTTTCAATCATTTTTGCACATCTAAGGCTAGCATACATCAATGAATACAATCATATTTATCCATAGATTTCTAACACTTCAAATTACTTTACTAACACAACAAATAAAGAAAAACATTAATAATAGAGAAATGAAAAGAAAGGACACCAACAAAGTTGCATGACAATCAAAATTGGTTTCTCCCTATATTAATGAAACTTCCAAACCTTTGCAATGTGTAATTACATGAATATATAGACCTGGGAAGGGGATGCCTCATAGTCTAAGTGCATGTGAACACATGGTTACATTACATAATTAAAACCTTAGTTCTAATTTTGGCATCAAAATTGAATGTGTGCATTCTCATGTCTAATTACAATTACATTTAAATCAATTCACCTATAAAATGTAATATAACATGTGTATGTTTACATATAATTCATACAAATTTATATTTATGTTTCTAGGTGTAAGTAAACTATAAGTATAATGATAAGTATTTTATACAAGTGTACATACAAAATTAGCATTAAAATTAAGGATGACTAGGTCATTGCATGGCACTAGAGATTGTTGGAGGCATTGAAGTTATAGCTTATGCTGAACTAGAAGTTAAAGCTTCAGTTTTCTTCCTTAATTCCAACAATTGATAATGTTTCTTGTTGATGCCAAGATGGTACTTGATAATGACCATGTTGAGAAATGTAGGTATATGTACCCTATTGGCTTATTCAAAGAGCCTTGCATGCTTAACCTTTATGTTTCTAAAATTATTTCTAGAGATTTTAACCTCTGTGACCTTTTTCCAATAAAAAATTAGGTTAGCTTCTATTTATTATAATTTCTTTCCTTGTATGTTTTGTTTGAAATTTTCTAAAACTTGTAGTAGGAGTTGATCAAATTTACCCTTACTAATAATCCTACCTATAGAATCCCTAGCCTATGATAACTTTATCTCATCTAGAATTAATAAAATGAGAGTTTCATACTCTATGTACTTAAGAATTACTACCTCAACTATTGTTATCCACTCTATAGCCTCCTCTATCTCGATGAATACCAAATTGAGGGCATTGGTAACTTCTAATGGTTCCATCATATTTAGGTGGCCATATGCCTTACTAGTTGTATAAATAATAGAAATTTTCAATTTGTTTTCATGTAGCTTCAATGAATTATACAATTTAGTGTTTTCTACTACATGAGGTGCCAATTTTGCCCTCACTACACCAATAGGTTTCAAAATAATGTATAATCTAGATGTGGCAGTTTTTACATCTATATCTATCTATATGGGAGAATGCATATTTTATTTTTATTCCCTTATTTTTCTAGGTCTTTATCCAATTATTTTCTTTTCATCTCATTTTCTTCATGTATTTACACCTGAGCATCCTTACGAGTTTAAAAATAGGAATAAAAATCCTCTATGTATGGATATTTCCCTAATTTATTATCCTTATTTGAAGGAAAAGTAAATACTTATTGTCTCTCTTCCACTATGACATCTTTTCCAATATGGTCTTCTAGTTCCCTCTTCCTTAATACCTATACACTCCCTGTAGATTTTTAAAATATGGAACTTATAGTATGTAACTATGTAATTACAGGATTAAGCATATGGGAAGCCTTTGACTACATATTTATTGACCACTATGGGAGGACTAGTTGGGCTAGATCTGCAAGTTGATTGTCTTAAATCATAGTCTCACCCAATATTACTCTTGATGTTTATCTGAAAATTTTTTATGTAGGGGACCAAGAATTGAAGACACAATAATTTTTTCCTAGTCCACTCTACTATATTTATGTAGTAAGTGGACTGTATAAAATGTCTTCTTCATTTTATCCTTGTTTATTGTTATCATAGTAGTATCCTAAGAGGAACTAGGGGGAGGCATTGGTGAACCCAGATGAGTAGATGAGATTTGGAGCTCAGGACTCTACACTTCTCCCCTGGACTTTTTTATTGCCTTTGTAAGGGTTGGGACAATACTAAAAGTATCCATTGTAAGAATGATGTGAATATATACAAAAGATGTAATAGGAGGTAGACTAATAGAGGGAGTAGGAACAACAAGGGTAGAGGAAGTATCGTATACATTTAGAAAGAGAAAGGTTGGTTGAGCACTTGGTTATGTAGGAACAACCTCCAACTTGGGGACTAAGGGAGGACATAGATTGGAAGGACTGATTGAAATAGACTCAATAGTAATAATAGTAAGAGGAAAAACATAAGATACAATAGGATTAGTAGAAACTGAAAGGGATGTTTTCTCACTTGATGGCTTCTCATGTAGTAGTGATTTACCCTTTGTGTTTTGGAGGCTCAAGATGTTAGATCTTTGAAGTTTTTCCTTATCATTAACAGATTAACCTTTGACTACCTCTTATGATGGTTCTTCAGTAACAAGGCTATGTGAAGGGGTTTGAGCCCTTGACTTTATGCTATAATAAATGGTTATCTTCCCATCTATGGAAGGTCCCTGTTATATAGCTATGGTTGATGGAACCACAAAAACAACCTATAAGACTAATGGAATAATGTTTGTCTATGTAAGGCCCTCAAAATTTTAAGATTAAAGATAAATAAGTTCATCTTGTGCTCCCCCAAGTTAGGTATCAGCCCCCTAGCTCTTTCTTTACTATTTTGAGTACCATAGGGAGTGTCTATGAGGGCTTCCCTTAATCCTTTTATAATTGAGAATTCCTATTAACCCAAATTTTTTATTAATCCCATCCTCCATTTGGTGGGAGTCTAGTATGTGCATGTGCTATTAACGTAAAAGGCTACCCTTGAATGATTTTCAATAGGTCTTCTTTAAAATTGACTAATTATGCCCATTCCTTGAATTGGGAATTATAATTATCATTGAATAATAAGAAATCATGGTCTTAGGGATCATACTGATAGGCAATGTTGAGTCCCTTGATGTGCATTTTCACATAACCATGTGGATCCTAGTCCCGTTGTGATAATGTAGACACTAAATAATATTATATGTACCTACCTACTTCATAAAAATGTTTAAGTTTTACATAGCACATTATCTAAATCATTAGGTGGGAACCATGAAATTAACTCTTTTTGATCTTGTGCATGTCTACATCTATTCCCCACCATAACTGGTAGGCAATTTCTTATTCTTCTAGTTTGTTATGGACATACTTGGGGAGGCATAGGGGTGTTAACTTATATCCTATCACCATGATGACAATGTAATCTAGGTATAACCAATAGTAACCCCAAATTAATAGTGTATTTTCAATACTTTACAGATATCCTAAGTAGAAGGAATCATGGATATCCATCCAATACCTTGGGGTAGACATTTTTTTCAATGTGTACAATGTTGTGAGTGTATGTGTATATGTGCATGAAAGAATAAGAATAAAAAATATGATTCTTGATACCTTCTAGAATTGGGCTCTAGAGTGACCCATTATGGACATAGATTATGCTGAGGATAATTTCAAGGAGGTAGGACATCATGTAGAAATGACATTTCTAAGGTCTTTTATCTTTGTTTAATATTTTCTCCCATAACCTTGAACCAATTATTTCACCTATAGTGAATGTCAACTCTGAGGTCATTAATAATTCCATCAATGAAACCCACTCATGGTGGAGGAATTTGATGCTCAAATAGTTTAGTAACCTATTGAAGAGGGCCATCTAAATTTAGATTTCTATCCTAAATTTGGTCATTAAAACTAGATGCTTATCCTTCAAATTTATAGTTTCCCTAGGGAAGATCCAACTACTGAGTGTTTTCTTAATTAACTTTTCTTTCTTCCATGTTACTACCCTATGTAAATCGTAAGTGGATTCTGTAATAGGGATAAAGAGATACCTTTGAAACACATCACATGAGATGTATCTAATGAATATTTTGTGTTCCAAATTATATAGGAACACTCCTCCAATTATCTTCTTAGAGAATAATAAGTATATTAGGATGTCCTTGCATGGAATGAACTTAGACATTCCTCTTATAAAGTGTATACCTTAATGTTTGAATAGGAATAAATTTATAGCCAATTTCCATTAAGTTGGAGTCAATTTTTCTTTGTGGATATGGGCATTAACCTTGTGTATTAACTCCCATAGTGATAATTAGTTGTTAAAGTCATTATTGAATACTCCAGGATCTAATAAAGTATCCTTGTATTCAATCAAATATTTAATAGAAAATATTAATAAGGGAATGGTTCCTCAAAATAATGTAGATGAGGATTTCATTGTTATTTGATTGTGTTCATATTGGTATGGTTTGCAATTTAATAGATCATCTCTCTTGAGTATACTATTAGGCTTGAAACACTAGTAGTTAGGGCTTGCTTATAAGGGAGCAATTAAGTTTGGAAGTTATCTTGAGATCAATGGGTATGTCATTGTCTATAATGCTTTGACATAGTTTTGGCATTTATTTCTTGTTAATCTACCATTAATATCCAATGTATATAGTTTTAAAAAAAAAAATTCAAACGTCACCACTTTATTTGGTAGATATGCTACATAGGTATTGTTGATACTTAGTGGAGTAACACATCATTGCCTTTTTTCGAGTGTCATTCCATCACTTATTTTATTTTAGTTTATCATACCACATAGATCTTGGTAGTTGGGAGTTGGGATATAATAGTGTTTTCAAGGAAAATGAGTCGCCTAAATAAAATTTACAATTTTTTTTTCTGAAGGGCAAACTAAGTTAGAGGAAAAGCCATAAACAATTTCACTGAAGACCTTGATGAGATGAACAGTTTTGCCAAAGACCCAAAATGTCAAATGTTCCCACCACATAATTTCATTGAAGACATAGATGATCTGAATAAACTCATCAAATGAATGTTTCAAACACTTTTATGGAACATTAATTTCATGTCAATTAGTTTTATTAAAGGGTCTATCCAAACAAATCCACTAAATACATAGATAAGTTGAAGTATATAACTTTCAAGGATATGGTTTTTGAAGAGCAGGTTTTGAAGTGTAAATGGAAAAGTCTTTAAAATAGGCTTAGTAAAACTTCAAAGGTCATGTAAATAGGAATTACAAATAGATGTCTTGAATAATTCCTATGAAAAAAAATATTGAAAAGTAAATTCATGTAAATGTCCATATAAATGAAGTGTTGAAAACTATAAAAAAAAATTCTTTGAAATAAAAGCTTCAAAGACCATATCATCCTAAACATGAATGAGATTGGGAAAAAAAATGAGTCGATACCTATATATTCACAACTTTCAAAGAACATCAGTAGGTTATCCCAAACATAAATCATGTTAATAGGTTTTATAAATAGAAAAGTTAGTGCAATACATAAAGCCTTTATCTTGAAAATATTTTTAGGATAGGGCTATAGACTAGTTCTAAAACATAATGGATCCTTATTATAAATAATGGAATGGGGGTATATTAGATACAAAAAATGGTGACTCATAGGGTAAATACTCTAATGTTTATTCATCTAATTGTACATTACAAAGGGTTGGAAGTTTTATCAATGCCAGATTAAATCATTTTTGATAGTCATGCAAATACGTTAGTGTACTTTCTTTCCATTTATTTGTTATTATGATTTTGGTTTCTTGGTTGTGTTAATATAATAATTTCATCTGTGAAATACCTATGGATAATTATAATTGTTTTCATTGATGTATGCTAACATTATACATGAAAAATCTATTGAAATTTTGTAGATTTCATTGATTTTTGAGCAATTAGTTAAAATTGTGTTTATTCTAAGTGTGTGAAATAAATACCTGAGACATCTTCATGGTCTGAGCTATAATCTCCCAATTAGAGGTGTGAAATAAGAATTCTAAAGGGAGAGACCTTCTATTGAAACCATTAAGTTTCCTATACCACTTCCCTAAACAACCTAACTATTTTTGCCTATGAGTGTGTAACAACTATAAATAACAAGCATACATTTTGAAAACACTTATCCACCAAGAAACTAGCCTAGGAAGTGACCTCTTGAGATCACATAACCTTCTTTTTTTCTCTACTCTTCCCTCTTGAAGTTCATTTGATTGATAACTACCTACTCTAGATTAGGTACCACCCAGTTGTCACACTCACTTAGGTTTGATTTATTTACTAAGATTCATTTCACTACAAGTAAACCTAGTTAACAACATGCATGATATTCTTGCTATTCCACCACAATGTTGTTTATCCCATACCTGCAACTATTTCCATATAATGGAGTTTCCCTCTATTGAGATCTTGAAAAATTAGAGTGTCAGGCTATTTATTTATAGATTAATTGTTTATGTCATAGAAATTTGTGATGAAGGAAGCTATTATATCATATTATTGTTACAAGTGTTTTGTATCTTTTTTTGAAACATATAGCCTAATATAAAATAGGAGGTTATATATTTTCAAAAACAAAGCTTTTATGAAAAATCAGTTATAAATTTAGAGAGTAGTCTATGTAGTCTTTGGTTTTTTGGTAATCTCTTTTTAGCAATTATTTGATAAGATGTAACCATTGTTAAATGTTATATTCCATAAGTTGTGTTGAGTGTGTAGCTTGGAGGATTTTGATCCATGGTATTGTACCACCTAACATGATCTTAGATGGTCAACATGCTAAGAGTTGTATGCAAAGAATGTAAACCACCATTACTCCAAGCATATGATATCGTGTCACATGGTAGTTCTTTGGGATACAAGTCTTGATAGTTTGGCATCTTTGCTCTACCATGTCAATCCTCTGAGTACCTAATATTTTATAATGTAGAATGTTCTAGGGGATCAAAGCATTAAGTAATTTGGCTAGCCTATGCTTGGTCTTTGGCTTAATGCATTCCAAGATTTAGTCCCATTACATGATCAAAAAATGTTAGAGGCCATAGGGCCCTATATAGGTCAGCCAAATTATAAAGTATCTCAAATATGTAAGATCACACCACATTATATGATCTCAACACTCTGATAGTTTGATGACTATGATTTGGCATGCTGATCTTCCAAACACCTAATATCATTCCACGTGGCATGATTTTAGGGACTCAAACATACACCAAAAGATGTGTTATGTATATAGCATGGAGGATTTTGATGCCTAAATTTGTTCTACATTTCATAATATTAGACGGTCATAGGGTTGATAAGCATATGAATGGGAGATAAATTTCTATTACCCTAAACATTTGTAATCATGCCACATGGCACATTTTTGGGGCCTTAGGGTCATAGTGGTTTTTTGTGTTTGATTTGAATTTTTAATCCTCTTAGCACCCAATATTGTGTTATGTGTCATGATCATGGAGGCTTAGTGTATCGAGTTGTTTGGTTGTTCTATGGTAGGCTCTGGCTTCCATCATTCTAAGATTTTGCATCATTGTAGGATCTCAAAATGATGGATGCTAGAGGCCCAATGCTATCTAACCAAACTATAGAGTATCATGAGTCCCTGGGTTTGAACCACATGGAAAGATATTATTACTAAGTAGCATCCTATAATATAGAACAAAGTTAATTTAATCATGTAATAACCTACTATTATAACAATTGCCTCCTATTGGTGCTTAAGTATTTATATTAGTAATGATATTTGACACATTTATATTTCAATCAAATAAAGATGTAGATGCTAAAAGGTGTGATGTAGAGATTAAGCACAAATAGATCAGTCTCAAATATGTGATTAGTTAGCAGTGATGAAATTTTGTGAAATCACTTCTACTTTTGTCTCAAGGTGTTATTTCAAATAGCTTGTGAATACTTATAATGGACTTATTTAATCTGTTGTCAACTATCTCTTTAGAAATAGTTTATCTCTTTTCTAAAAGAATAATGGATTTATTTTAATTTGTTTCACCTTGTGTAATTCACAATATGGCATGTATACATATTCTATTATGAGAGATCAAAGCTTCATTTCTAGATGTAAAATTTAGAATTTATTTTTGTAGTTGGACAAACTCAAACAATGTAAATTTGTGTTATGTTGTATAATCAATTTTGGTTCCATTTTGGGGCACAATTATCTATTTTTATTTTATTTATTCTCTGCATGTGTGCTTCTATTTCACAAATATAAAATCCATGAACATCAGTCTATAGTAGGCTTGTTTTATTTTTCTTTTGCTAAGTAAAATCCATGAAGATTAGTGTAGATTATCTCTATTTTTATTCTTTTAGATGTTATTCCTTGATTATATGATACTTGTGAGTGGTTTTTTTACTCCAAATACCTTATTATCGATTTGGTTTTACTTTGTTTGAGAATATTGAATGAGCATATATAGTATCAGTTTACGCAACACATTCAAAAAATTTATTTCAATGTATTTTACTAACATTATTGACTTGTTAAGCCCTAACACACCCACCCCATTTCCATAATTTTAAAAATAGGAACTCATTGTAAAAAAAACCATACCTAGGAAACAATGAGCCTAAATATCTATGACTAAGGCATCACACATTTATCATAAGGGTTATTTCTGCAAAATTCAACATTACCCAAGTAAAAATCATAATAATGTAAACTTAAATTAGTATTTGTTTCACGTCAAACCTTGTATTGTCTATCACTTTTTAGTACTTAAATATGATCTATAGACTAACATGTCTAATTTTTTTTACTAGTATGTGCATGTTGAACAGATGATTAATATCTAAATTCCATTTTCTTCTTCTAGATTAGGCCCATAATAAATATCTCACACATAATTATGACACATGTTACTCTTGCATCATTTGGAACTTTTACGAGTCTCCCAAGATCTGTAAATAAGCCACACAAAATATCCACATCAAATTGTAATTGTAAGACTTCACTCAAGAACTTGATAAACATAATAAGTTTATTTTTCCTGAGTCTATGAGGTTCTAAGTTCTTGAGTCTCTGAGCTTTTAGGATCAATCCAAGTGTCTACGAGCTTTTGGAATTCCAGGGCTCCGAGTGGATAACATATGACATATTTATTTGAATCTACATTATCAAATAGGTAAATGGTTTATTGGTTACCTACTGAATATTCTAATTTATCAAGTTTGTGAGCTTCCTAACATCACACCAAGTAGCTCAATTATGTAAAATCATCACTATAGGGCCTCCTAAACATAGTGAGAAAATATAAAGGGTCAGGTTAACTAGAGCATGACATGTGGAATTATTTAGAGAAAGAAAATCCAAAGCATAAGAATAAAGATGCAATAATGTGGTAAAGAATATAAAATGAATGGTTGACAACTATGTTAAATTGATGACTGGATGTGAATAGTTAATGATAGATCACCATTTTGAAATCAAAGGGCATATGCCAAATCTGATTGGTGTATTCAAATCAAAATAGGTAGTAAAAGTGAGAATTTGTTATCAACATTCAAATTACATGAATTCAATCAATACAATATTGTGAATGATTTATATAAATATCTAAACATTACGTTCACATTGCTATTGCTATGATCATTAACCATTTATGTTTTCAAATTTTGTGAGCGTGCAATGAGACTTAGCTTTATTCATTCATAAAGTATCGAATGAAGTAGTCTCTAACTTCAAAGAAATTATATTAACTACTCTTTATCAATGATATTGACATAAAAAAGGTGAGATTTTAGTCCCATCCCCATTTTCATTTGTGAGATCAACAAAATGTAATGATACAATGTATCAAAGGAGTTATTTAAATTTTAAATTCCTAAACTACTTGATAGTTTTGGAAGAGGTCGAGTCAGTTTAGGCCTATTCAGAGGGGGATAAATCTCCTTTGAATCTAAACAACACATAGATGGAATTATTCCCATCATGAAATAGGTCCTCGAATAGGTTATGACCAAGCTGAAGGTAATGCCATAGGACATTATGGGTGATATTGTTCATGTGATGAAATTTTAAGCCACATATGCCTATTTCTCAAGGAGGACATTTAAATGATAACTTAGGCTCCTCATCCCAAAAATGATATGCAGTTAGGTATCAGTCAATTTGTGTTTTGAGCACAATATAGTGGATGAAAAACTAAAATAGTGGCTAGTAAATGGGTAAAGATTGAATCTAAAAGGAATAATTTCCACCAACTTTATTATTAATTTTGGATCTATAATTGATATTTCAATGACATTATTGAATATATTAAATAGATTCCAAAATATTACATATGTCTATGTCGAATGAGTACCCCTATTGGACATTCTATTAACCACTAATAAATTGGTAGCCCTGGGGGAGATTATAAGCATGAGATTGAAATATTAAATTCTCTACCCTAATAGGAGACCTAAGTATGGGAACTTTTATATGATGTCTTACTTTCTAGTGTAGTCATGGAATCTGTGTAAAAGAACTATGATCAAGAATAGTATCCATCCATCAAGAATATGAGTAATAGGGTTAGAGAAGACTTACCATTGATGTTTATTCATAGATACAAAAACTACATAAAGAGTATAAGCGATGAGGTATAACCTCACATCTAATAGAATATATAGGGCACAATAATGTCTAAATTTTTGAAAACATCACAAGGACACTCACCAAGTTGGGTGACTATTAGATTTATCCCGATGTGACTATCATTTAAGTAGATAGAATAAGGATTTCCCCTTTATTTCTATCTCTCCATGTCTCTGTCCACATTGTAGAATAAGAGATAGCTTATTCAGTTTTTAATAGTATAAATGAAGAACTCAACCAAAAACACTTGATCTATTATTTAAAAGCACCCTAAACCATTGGTTAACACTAATATGTGACTAGATGACATTTTATAATAGTTGGTAAGCCCAAGACAACCTATAATTTATAGGTGTCACCATTTAGGGGATAGGACCCAAATAAAAGGACAAGTGGTTATTTTAAGACCATCTTTGATAATAAGAAGGTTCATGTTTCTTATGGTCATCAAACCTATGACCATGACCAAGTTTTCTTAAATGCCTAATATGACTCTAATATATGTATTAGGATGATGGATAATGATATATAAATGATATTGGCTCAAGATATGTAATATAATCCTAAATCCATAGAGGAATAATCCCAAAATATGTGGATCTAACAATAGCCTTACTCTTTACCTACACGATTTCAGCAAGCAAACTATCTACCATATCTAGAAGCTCAATCCCTAAAATAAGAGGAATATCATCCTATAATATAGGGGGAATCAAATCAATATTTAATTAAGGAAATTTTTAGAGGAATTCCTATTCTTCAATTTTTGTCCATAATTTTAGGTTAACAAGATTTAGGGATAGCTATCACTATGAGAAATAGATCAACTACTCCAACTGACCCAAAAAAATGTAGTTTTATAATGACTCCTTTGTCTCAACTTACCATGGTTACAAAAATAAGTTTACTTGAGTTATTATAGTCTTATTTTGCTGAAATTCTAACTCCCATAAACTCTTTTAAATCCCCTAGGTCTCCTTGGGGAATGCCTACACTTTCCAAAACATCCAGTTCATCACATACCTCTTCACATCCTACCATAATTGTTATTACAACTCTTACGCCATCTCATCCACCCTCCACTCCACCTATTTTGACCTATCACAAGAAGTTGAAGGACTCCCACACCTTTTCTAAAGGTATAAAATTAGAAGCTACTCCATCTCTTATTCTCCTTATTATTTAATGTGTTATTGAGGAAGAAAAATAGGACATAGAGGATATCATAGATCTAAAAAAAGAGGAGGAACCTAAACACTTTATATCTTTAGTTGACTACACATCAGAAGAAGAATACCTATATATGAGAGAAGTCCAAATAGATGATGAAGAGGTAGAGATTGAGAAAATAAAGGATTTGAGTCTAGGCACAGTGAAAGAAGGATAAACTTTAATCTGGCATACCTCATAATAAAAACAAATGATCTTCGAGGTAGTTTATTCTATCCTTTATCTATATTTATTTCACAAAGTCCAATTATAAGTTCCCCCAATAATTAACTCTATTTCATCTTCCACTTTTCAAATTACTAATACAGATTCTAACATTATTTTAATAAGGGATCCCAAAATGCCTTATTTTAATAATTTGGTTACCGCGTCTCTTTTCAATAAAGTCTTAGCCCCTAGAATAAATTTGACCCAGTTTGAGCTTTCAATGTCAAAGTCACATGCTTGGCCAAAAGTAACTATAAAATATGGAAATAATAGCTTGGCTAACCACATTATTTGATGAGGTACACCAAGAAATGAAGCCTCTACATGGAAATTAATGAAACATAATCTTCCATAAGTGACCATAGAAAAAAGTGATTCAACATCAACAATATCTCCCCCGATAAACACTTCTCTTCCTATACCCTTTGATCCTTGTACATACATTAACATAATCCAAGAGGAAGGTACATGAGAATTGATAATTTTTCAATGGGTAAAGGATATGGTGCATCTGCAAGATGAAAGGCAAAATCTAGTTATACTTGATCTCTTGATAGTTTCTACATGGTTTGGTAAAGAGAGTGGCACCATACAATGAGCGATGAAGAGGAAAATGATAAATATAAGGACAAAGGTAAAGATAGAGATTGAATAGAGGGATAATGTGTTTCAATTGTCCAAAAGAACCAAGAGGAACCCTAATGAACTTGTGGAGTACATTAAGGACTTTAATAATCTTGTTAATTCTATTGGGTTGACATTAAAGGACATAAATCAAAACACTATGGAGGCCTTGAAGAGATATAAAAAGATGAACACCATATAGAATCCTTAAGAATTTATAGTTAAGGTACAAAGTGTAGTTTCAAAGCTGTATGACATCTAGCTTAACATTAGAATTTCCTGGGCAACTAGTCAGAACCATAGAGTAGAGATAGTCACACTATGGAACAAAATGAAGGACAAGGAAAGAAGGATGAACTTATTCATCCAATGTTCTAGAATAACTACCTTTGATTAGTTAAACTTGATGAATAAGATAGAAAATTCTTAATGCCTCAACTATGTGATTAAAAAGAGGGATGCCTTCTCAAATTGGGACAAATAAATGAAGAAGTTGCTGGCTATTTTTGTAAGTCATGAAACAAAAGTATTGTAAATTTTATCCAATACGAGAGTAACTAAGGTAATCACCCAGACAAGGGAGCTAGTGAATTGACCCAATTTTTACAAACTAATATACTTAGTTGTGAAAGAGTTAAAATAAGGATTGGAAGGTGTGGTATATAAGACCAATGATGAAGTAATATAGTTGGTTAGTTTTGTTAAAATCAAGGTCACAAGAGCTAAAGCCTTAGAGGTCGACTTTATAATCTCAGGGGTAGAACAAGATAGATTAATGAAAAAAGATGCAAAGATTTTGAAGCCCTCACTTTTGAATTTTTAATCAATAGATAAAGAGATTGATAATGCATATATACTTGGTGAAGAATTGAAGGCAAATGAGGCAGCTTCTAGAGCCATAACACATGTAACTAGCAATTAGTGATACCATCCTCAAGACTCTCAATATACACCAAAGTTGTAACTACATTATCCTCATCATCTAATTAATGTAGCATGGCATTGGTTTTATAATTTTTAAATATTTATATATTTACATGATTCTTATTAAAGTGGGACTTAGTTTCCCTGTCTATTATTGTCTATGCATAATTTATCTTTAGTTGAAAAGTATATTTTTGATTTTTATCATTGTAACGTGCATTATTACATGAATTCTAAACTTAAAATTATTTATGCTTATAACATTAGGTAAAAATCAAAGAGATGAGGCCTTCCCCATCCAAATATTATATATACATGTAATCTCTTGATCACAAGGGTAGGAAAATTTTGGATATTAAATTTAATAGGAAATTTAGAGAAGTTCTACTTGACTTAGTTTTGATGTACAAATATCTATTTTATCTAACTCTATAGATTGTTTGGATCTTCCATAATTTTGGTATATTAGTTCTTAAAATTATGTAAAAAATATTTATTGTTGAATACAATATTTCATTTTTAGCAATAGATTATTTGAGAATCTATTGCACGCTTATCATAATCCTCTTGTAGATGTGAAATAGTAATGTAGCTATCAAACAACATTTTATTTGTGTATGTTTGACTATACTATGCTTTGTTTCCTTTGAATATATAACTATTACTAATTATTTTATGTGATACAATAACTTGTTATAAGTATGGATCTAGATACCATGTCCTACTTGAGCTCAAATATTAGTCTTGAAATGTTTTATGCTTATATTTTCAATTGACCTTCCTTTTCTACTTTAATTTTACCTTTCTTTGTGGTTTATTTTACAATCCTACACACCTTAGTTATAAATAATAATATTTACACCCACTCAAAGTATATTTAAGTTCAATCATAGCTAGCTCACCCATGGTAAATAATTAGTTTTTCACAACCACTATTCTAATAATTGGTTGTTAGAAAGTCGAATACCTTACAACTCGTGCCCTAGAGTGATTCTATCAAGTGACCTTAAAACATTAGATGCATCCTCATAAGGAACTATAATAATGTGAATAAAACCCACATAAACATGAATCTTATTACATTATTCCTACAATTTATCATTATGTATGCATAATTGACCTTCTTGGTTATGTTGGACATGTTATGGAAACTCTTAACTCCCTCATAAAAATACCAAATATAGGTGATGTGGTTGTGCAAATGTGTTTTCTTGGTTCTTGTAGATGTCACAAAATTATATGTATAGAAAATTAATTCCAATACTCATTTTCTATTTGGATCCTAAAAATCCTACATCTTATGTTCTTCTATAAAACATTTACATAGAAAGAAGATGGTGGAGTGACATTTGAAAGGTAATAAAATTGATGAAAGATATAGGAATTAAAATGATTAATCAATGTATTTGGAGTTATATCCATAAATAAGTTCATGAAATCACCTATATGCATGTGCATTATGGTGATAATAAGGGATAGGTTGCATTCAGATTCATATGAAAACAATTATTTTTGTTTAATATAGGTTTGATAATCCATAGATGTTTTGAATTAGGTTTGCTATCTATATATAATTTTAAGTAATTTACAAGTAAATCCTTATGATTTATAATACATAAGGTTTAAATAATAAAGTTAATAATATTTCATGTGTATTTTTCTCAAAAATTATTCTTATTTTCTTAGTATTTGTTCTCTTCTTATTTTGTAGTTAAATTCGAAATGAAGTTATTCTATTGTGTTATACATGATAATATTAATTAAATTATTGTTGTCAATATTAAATAATTTTATATGTGTCCTTCATATAGAAATGGTTAAATTAAACCTTTAGAGGTGCAAGGATCTATTTGTTATTATACTTATTGATAATGAGATTAGTTTCGACTAAATATTTTGTGCCCATATGTTGTTGTTCATTAAACACTAGAGTCATTTCCTTGGCCTAGTTAATCATAGTCTTTGTATTGGTCCACTTTAATTTTCTAAGTGGTGTGTCTTAGATAATAATCTCTATCCCCCTCATGTATGTCCTTTTTCTTTTAGATTTGGATGTCATTATTTGTTTACAAGTAAATTTTGAATGCAGTTACAAAATTTAATGTGGCAGATGCATATTATCTAAATTTTATTAAAAGTTAAATCAAGCACTAAACAAATTGTGTAACAAATGCACAATAGAGTTCTAGTCAATTATAGAAAGCAATCTTTCTCAATGTATCATCTACTTAAGGTCAATGCAAAATGTTAAGATCACTAAAAATGTAGAAGCAAAATGCAATCAGATCATAAGTAGTTTCATGACTATAGATCTAATATTTTTTAAAGCATTCAAAATTTATATTAGAGAGAATCCAAAGATAAGAACATAAGCAATAAAAAAATTATTAAGTAATTTGAACATGGTCTAATGAAATGTTGTAAAACATCATTACAATTAGAAAATGATGGAGTGTACATTATAATATAGCATAGGCATATTGCATTGAGACAATGGAAGAAGAAATCAATAAGTTATCCATGCATGAGGTGATTAAATTTTTTAATAAATAGAAGCACAAGATATTAGAAAATAGTTTTGATCAAGTTTTATAGCATAGGTCAATTTAAAATAAAGATTAAGTAACAAAAAAATATGCATAAACTATAACAAAAAATCAATGTAGTCATATGTGAAATTTAATTGAAAAAAAATCACATGAACATATTTTGAAATTTAATATAAATAACTATATTTAATATAAGTTCTATCTTAGAAATCATCTGACTATTAGTATTAACTGATTTTGCTAGGTTTGAAACCATGACAAGTTGTGATAAAAATTGTAGACCAAAAATAAAGTCAGATTTAAAAAAATATTTAAAATGGTATTGTCCTTGTCAGTTTTATAATTAGAAACATATTTTTGGAGGTTACACCATTAATCAAGTATGCTATAGTTTACAATGTCAGATGCATGATGTTTTATATATTTAGTTTTTCGATAACCTTTAGAGAAATGAAAAATCATGGAGAGCATAAGTTTCTATTAGCACATATAGTTAGTAAAAAACCAAGAAAAAAAAGAAAAAAAATTATGAACATGTAGCAGCCAACCTACTATTTGACTATAATAAATTTTGATATTACAATCAATTCAAGCACTAGACTTGTTACATTATTTTTTATGCTATCGTTTCTTTAGACAAAATAAATGTCAACAAATATTTCCAAAACTGAGGAAGCAAATAGTACTTATTGATACATATGATGACATTATTTGTAGTAAGTGTACAACTTACACATATATGGAATCACCATAATAAAAATATAACTGATATGTCTTGATTATATTGATTTAAAGGGACTTTAATTAGTTTTGGGATGTTTTTGTTCAAGAATGTTTGATTCTAGATGTAATCTATTTATCTAATCTTTATCTATATGATACACTGTAGTTACTGTTTGTATGAATACATTTTATCTATTGATAATCTATGTAATATGCATGATTGTCTATTGAAGGAATGTTATCCATAATCATGAGCTATGAATTATTTCAAAATGGTTTATTAGGTGATGCATGATTTTTTTTCCGTTAATAGGCCTTTAACCATTCAATAGTTATCACAAATTATCATATTGTAAAAGTATTCAAATTTTAGATTTTGTTTGGAATATTCTTTTTTATTGTCAGTAAAGCAATGAGTCGGGGATAAATATGGGCATCAATATTGGTTTTTACTAAAAATTTCAAATGAGTTTTTGTGTACTTGTCTCTTAATATATCCACAAATGTAGACTAGCCTAGATGAATAAAAAGAGTACCTCTGATGCCATTCTTGACAATGTTATTAAATAATAATATTGGCATGTTTGTTGATGATAATTTTTCTAGGAGTTGAGGATATAGATGTTTGTATTTGTAATTTATTACAAGCTAAAAATAAATTTATTAATCTCAATATTTTCGAAAATAAAATGCATTTGTATATGTTAAGTCAAAGCAAATAACATTTCAAAATATAGAGAACAAAAAGTATAATCTTCTAGCATTAGCACTTATGGTTTCCATGTCTTCTTTAATTTTAGTGTCTTTGAGATATATCTCAAATGGATTATGTCATTTTTGATATCCAACTATGATAATATGTAATGAAACTAATACATATGCACTATTTGATTGTACAAAATCAAGTATTTTGATAATTGGAGTGATTTTACATTTGTTGTATACCATTGCACTATTTTCCATAGTTGTGATTGTGTTTAATGCAATACAACATTCAACAACAACTATTTCATATTGAATTCTATTTATTATGGAAAACTCTATGATGCAAAGACTATTATACAACAAAAATTGATGTAATAATTTATCAAATAATTTGTTGTTGATATTGATGGTTATTTTCAATTGACTAAATTTGTTAACAAAGTCTACATGCACTATATCAATGTTAAATTGAGAATTTAGGTTATTTATGAAACCATAACCATAAACAACCAATAAATTTTATTTAAAAACATTGCTATATTTTTTTGTTGAGAGTTTGATAATTGAAACTAACATGTTATTCCTTGCATTTGCATATTAATAATAATTTTGAATTCAAATTTATAAATATAAATACTTTATATTATCATAGAAAGACATATTTTTTTCTCTATTTGAGTTGTAAAATTTAGAAGAGATTGTAAGTTTCATGTGAAAAAATAAAAGACTATTTTCTATGGATGACAATGCTCTACAGGAAGTTGGGTAAACCCAAAAGATACTGAGATTATGGTATTTGTTGCTCTAATTTTGTTTGTTGGTTGATATTTTATTCTGTTCCCATATCTGGGTTTTTTGTTTGCATTACAATAACATTATCAGGATCTTATATTTTGAATTGTTAAAGAGAAAAAAATGCAAGAAAAAGAAATTTTGGGTGATAAAAAATACTAACTTGTCACAACTAAAAATTAAGTATGACCATTTTGGCACTTTGTTTTGTGTTATTTATATCTCTTGGTTAATGTATTTAGTTAGATGCATATCCACTTTCTTGCAAGAATTTTTTCTAAAACCGATAAACATATTTTTATTGTAAGGGAAAAACAAAAGAAAAAAATAATGCATAATATAAGTGGTCTATTTTTATTTATTAATGTATGTGTTTATCTATTTATATATTTACCTTTTATCTATGTATCATGACAAGAGCCTTAATATGTTCGATTTGTGACATTTTTAACTAAAAAATAATGACACAAAATAGATGAGATCATAAGAAAATAAGAAATTACAATGAGTGGAAATACATTATTAACATTTTAGCATCTTTTGTTGTGTCATTTTTGTTTATTGGTCAATATACATGGTTGGCTCCATATCCATTTTCTTGAAGGCTTTGTTTAATTACATAAACAAATTTTAATTTAATAAAAATGTAAAGACAATAGAGTTATTCATAATGCAAGTGGCATATAGTACTATTTTGTTTGAATGTTTTTATTTTTATTTGCCTTTGATTATTGGCAATCACAAATTCAAAATTTAAAGCATATTTTCCATACGTCAATAGCATTTCACAAGGTAAAGATGAAGTTTTGCATTTATAAAAAGTTATTATTTTTATAGTGTCTGAGAGTAAGTTGAAGGAAATTTTAATAATGGTTTGCGCAATAGGCATTGGAAATTCTAGATTGAATATTCTAGATATCTATATTTATCCAAAAATGATCTATTAAAATACCTACATATGTTGTTTGCATGTTTGATATCAAGTATTAACAATGTATATGCATTATGTTTAAACTTTGTTGTTGGGATGTGTTTATTGATGCATGCCAGTATTGAAATCACAACCAAATCTGATATTGGTATCAAGTGGTAAATTAGTAACTACTATTTCTATAAATACCAATGTATCATTTATTGGGGCATTTAAGACTAAGTATATCTTAAATATTTATATTGGTGTATCTAAAAATTATATATCATGTGTCATAGTCTCTAGGTTTGGTATAACAAACACCTTGTTGTTCATCCATACAATGATTTTTCTAAAACATGACATTATCCCATGCATGTTCACTAACGATTAACAATTGAATTTTTGTGTAAGAATATAAGTATTCTCTATTTGTATTGTTTTATTTATTAGAAACATATAATTTTTACATTCATAAGTTCATGGTCATGTGTTATAATTTTTAGAAACAATTAAAAATTTTGTGTATTCAACGAGAAAATAGTCAGACTGTTAAATGTTTTAGGGACATTTGCAAAAATTGGAAACTACTCTACAAAATTCTATAGTTTTTCATCTTAGTACTCACTTTATCAGATATGAAAAATTTCTTAGGCTCTAATTTACTCAAAAGATACAATTATTTAACTTTTCTACTCGTGAAAGTGTAGTATAGACAAGACCATGGCACTTAACGCTAGAAGGATCAAATGCTAATGAATATATTATAAGGCCATATTATCTATGTATTACTCAAGTGTATGTTATTTATATTGGAAATTATTCATGTATGGTGGCTATTGGTTTCTTATTGTACTTTTTCATTGAAATTCTTATTATTAGAGTCTAATTTTTGGGAATCTGGTCATTGTAGAATCTCTATATTTTTTTGTGTTGTAGTTATCCAATTTTAATGTCATCAAATTATGTCCAAATTAAGCCTAGTTGTCCAAGTGTATAGTGTTTGATAATTCCATCAACAATAGTTTTTAACACATATTGTATATCTTATTTTCCACCAATCCACTAATATGTTCTGTTTCAAAATAATTATGTCAATCAAGTAATTATTTTGATTAATTGTAATGATTTCATCATGAAACTCTACCTTTTTATCAAAAAATTCAATGTATATGTTTGTTCCTTGAGAATCAAAAACATTTTAACGTTATGATATTTAGCATCATCATTCCTATGAAACAAGTATGGAAATTTTGGGTCATAAAGAGGAGATCCATAGTATGCATTATTCCAGTATTCAATGTTTGATATTGTCTATTAACAAGATCTGATGTACTTTAGGATGGAAAAAAATTAAATTTTAGTTTGATGAATGAATTGTTAGAGTTGAAATAACTTTACATTGTCAAAAAAATGTGTTTGGAGTTGTTTGTCCATGAAAAAATGGTTATTGAGAAACCCACCTATCTTGAATAGGGTCTGTTTGGTAAAAATCACTAATGAATATAACGTCAATCTTTGTAAATGGTTTTATGGGTGTATGCATTATCTGCCAAAGTATTTTGTCAATATCATAAAGCATTTGACTTCCTATTAAAGTTATTTTTATCAATAAGCAACATAAATAATTGTTGATAGCATTTTCCCATTGTATCCAAAGTGTTTGAATTCGATTGAATCATCCATGTAGATGTATATGGAAGTTGAAAAATAGAATGTGGAGTTAGAACATTTGCATTGTATGTTGCTTTACCAGTGTATGCAATAATCAAACCTTTTATTTTGAAAGGATCACTTTTAATTTCCTTGTTGTCATGCCAAAGTTTCATATATCAATTTTATAGTAATTATTTTTTATGTGCATGTTCCTCTGGTTAAGAATAAATAGATTGGGTTGTTTAATTCTAGCACTATTTTGATCACAATGTCTTTGACAATAGCTTGTTTTCTTGTATTTAGTTTTTTTTGCAAGTTTACATATTATCTTCTATTTATTAAAAAGGATGCTTGGTTATTTGAATTTTTTTTTGAATGTTGATTAGTTTGTGATTTATTATGTAACATAAATCATAACATATGTCATATACATCGATGTCATTCTTGATTTTATTGCTTTATCCATCATCAATAATAATGAACAATGAGTCAGAAGCAATGTCTAGATTCTTTGTAGTAGTGTCAATATTTCCCCACTTTGTTATGAAATTTTTAATAAACATGGTTTCAATCCCTGTTATTTGTGTCTTATGAAAGATCTATGCATTAATCCATGTGTTGAAGTTTTTTTTAGTGTCTCTTAAATATCATGATAAGGTATAAACAATAACATTTTTCTTTATAATGGATCTCAAGATCTATGTGGATATTGTATCTATCATGTCAAATGACATATGTTTTTTTTTTCATTTTTTTGTTATTTGTATATTTCCTTAAGTAATATGCCATAAATTTGGTCAAGAATATATATTATAACTACATAGGCCTTGAAATATATATTTTTATAGGAGAAACACATATTCTATCTTCTAAACTATTAATCTCTTGTGATAATAGCTTTGGACTTTTCAAAATGTAATTTTTTTTTGTCTCCTAGGATGTGTTTATAAAAATTATTTTGCTTGAACTATGATGTAAAGGTAATGAGAGTACAATGTGAATATCTTGGTGAATAGACATTTTTTCATGTTTTAGAAGTGTATTTCCTAAATTTTTTATGGCTTGTAGTTTGGTATCATTACTATGAGTAGTTTCAACACATATTTTATGAAATGCATTTATCAATTTATGATCAAACTTTATCATATAAGAATAACAATATGTTGTAGCAACATATGCATCAAGAATAAATTGTGCATATGTGTTATCATACCATAATGTCGGGACACATTTTTCAAATGCATTTATCCAAGTATCATATGGATGTCTTTTTACAATTATTATGGACCATCCAATATAAGATTACAATGAAAGTATGCACTCTATTTCAGACAAGTTTGCTTCTTGAAAAAAAAACTAAAATGTTGTGTCTTTGCTATGCTTTATTTACTTAAGTTGTGAAAAAATTCTTGTGTCATTATCTTTGTGAAGCTTACTACTTCTGTCTAATGGCTGTAATATTATGATTTTTTGCAATGAAGGCAATGGAAAATCGACCTTGAAATGATAATTTATATACTTTTAACCTATACTTTTAACATGTGCTTTTATGATGATGATTTGTTTGCATTCTAACCAAATTATTATCAAACAATGTTGAATCACAGGATATGTATTTGTCTATAAATTTTTTGATTTTAGTGTTCGATCAATCTCCATATATAGGGGCACCATGTACCAAGAGCATGAAATGCAAATTCTCATTTCTCTATTTTGAAATTTAGTTATAAAAATGAATCCAAAACCTTTTCAAATTGTTATTCATTTTGTAACAACATTTTTTTGAATGCATTGGGTCTCTGGTTAAAATAATGACTATAGAGAACAAGTTTTTTCTTATCATTGTGTCAAAGTTGTCTTCTTCAATTATTTGTTTTTGTTTATTATTTATTGTAGGAGTCAATTTTTTTAATGCATGACACAAGGCTCCCAATAATGTTCAACAACTATTATATTAGTAAAAAATGATGGTGGGACTAATTGTCTAATCATTACAAAAATATTTTATCTTGAATTTTTAAAATAGTCAGGTGATGTTCAAATGATTTTGAAATATTTATAAGCCATTGTTGATTTTAGGATTTTTATATGGTATCTTTATTTCAAACATATTTGAAATAGATATTTATGTATTTGAATTCACCTTTGTGTATGCATATCCAAACACAAGATGATCCTTGATGTATAATGATTTTAAGAGATTTGAATAAGATATTAATTATGTGAATTACAATGTCATTTTATTTGTGAAAAATACATCATTTTGATAATAGTTCAAATATTTCTTATGGGGTAGTTTAAATGATCTCATCTTGCATGTTATGTATCAATTATGCTTTGGTAAAATCGTGATCCAAAGATTCAGTAACATGTTTTGATTCATTTTTATATGTGTTAAATTTTTCATCCTCAACATGCACAAAGTTGATAATAGTTTGTTTAAGTATTTCCCTCAAAGCTAGTTTTCCAAGCTTCATCAATAGTAATGCTTTCTTTCATATACAGTGATGCTTGAAAAGGTTGTGACAATAATTTAATGACATATGTAAGAATTAAATTTATTTTTAATTATGCATTTTTGTATTCCAAGTTATGTTTTATTTGGATTGCAATTATTTATGTCTCATTCATTTCTCTTGGCAATGCTTTTTTGGGTTCGATCAAATTTTATTGGAATATTTATAATTGTTCTTACGAGGTCATATTATTATATTTTACATCCAAGTTCTCATATTTGTGAAAATAACATTCTTAAAGTAACCAATATTTCTTCTAAAAATGTTAATTTCTTTACAATAGCATTTTTTCATTTACTTTGATGTTGAAAAGAACAAAAAATGTTGGTACTTTTCCATTTTCAAGAGATCTTTTCCATTGTTTTCATATTTTTTCATCCAATGCAAGTGTTTTTTAATGTTATATCTATGAAATTACAATGAAATGCTTTGACAATGTTAATGCCAATTAGAGCAAAAAAGTTTTAAGTGTAGTTGTTCATAAACTACACTAGCATGAATGGTCATGTATTTGATTTATTTTAGATAGTTTCTTATTACTTTGATACTTTGGAAATCATGATGTGTTCATGTAAAGTATTGATTTTTATATGTGTATCATTAATTTCACTGACCACATTGATTTTTAGCATGTGTGTGTGCTATTTTTTTAATAGTTTTTCTATTATATGTTTCTTTTCCATAGTTTTTACTTCTTGGGTTATGTATGTTATCTTTCAAATAATGTAATAAAATATGATGGATATTTTTAGTCTTGGACATTTCTATAATAGAATATTCGATTGCATTTTATTTTACAATTAAAAAATATCTTGTTCTCGTTTCAAAATATTTGAAAGTATTGACACTTGGTAAGCCTTTAGAAACATCCATCGACATTTCATATCTAATATGATCTCTATAAATTGTTTGAAATGGATTATAATGATTATGAAGTGTATATGTATTGAAGTAGAGAATGTTATATGTTTTCCTTGGGAAATAAAAGTTGTAAAATGTCTTTTAAATGTTTTTAGTTCTTGTTAATCATAATCGAATGTTGCTTTGTAGACTATTTTAAAGTTGTTAACATTTAAAATCATTACCTTCAAGTTCATTTTATTTATATGGCATTCAATTTTTTTCAATTTGCATTTTTAGTAAAAAAAACATTCCAATATTCTATTTTTTTAGCTCTTGTTCCCAAAGTCCTAAATAAGTTATTTAATTTATATTCACCACAATACTTTTATTACAAAAATATTGGGCCATATATCGATGAAGAGTATGACAATTGAATTCATGTTTCACTAACAAACCAATAGCATCAAATAAAATTTCACCATGGTTTGAGATTAAAGTGATTATTTTATACATGACATATGTTTTTAGTTCATGAAAAAATACATTTCCAATACAAAGAAATATTGTTGAAAATATTTGATAACTTTGTATCAAAAACTGAGTTATGGTTGAGTATGTTTTTCACAAAACAATGGTTCAATATGTCCATAACTTGGGCTTATGTCATGAATTAAGATCAAATAAAATTGAATGCATATTTAATTGTTGAAATTTAGATACTTTTCTATTAGATATCAAACATAAATAGATATGTTCAACCATTTGCATAACCACATAATAAAAAAATGTCACCCAAATATGAGCCTCACCTTGATTTGCAAGTTCATTTGTAGAAACATTCATTCAATGAAAGTATGTACTTATTTTATGTATTTGATTCAAATAATATAGTATATATGGATTTAATTGGTGTACACATGAGTATGTTTCTTCTACATCTCTATTGTTTAAAGAATCCCTAAAATAGTCAATGATATTAGTTTATAGCATTTTCGATATGTA
Source organism: Torreya grandis (assembly GCA_037957365.1). NCBI lineage: Eukaryota > Viridiplantae > Streptophyta > Pinopsida > Cupressales > Taxaceae > Torreya > Torreya grandis. The sequence goes on along the minus strand of JARHVA010000214.1, from coordinate 6,249,403 downwards.
ATAAAAATACAATAAGACTTGAAATGCATAAAAAGGAAATCACCAACATCATTATAGAATGATGAAATTTTAAAAATATTTTCATGTTTTAAAACATATTCAATAGTTGTAAAAGCTTACATTTTTTTGTCATTGATATGTATCCACATCAATGATTTTTTTTGAACAATCTAATGCCATGTCATTTTTTTATCTTTTCATTATATTTGTGTGTGTGTGTGTGTGTGTGTGTGTGTGTGTGTGTGTGTGTGTGTGTGTGTGTGTGTGTGTGTGTGTGTGTGTGTGTATTTAATATACAAGAAAGAAAATGTTAAATCATCAAAAATTGAAATGCCAAGTTTGAAAGATATGTATGTTATTATTAAAGAATAGAAAATTTTGGTGAATGAATACTATATTTACGTTGTTAATGATAAAAAAAGTGAAGGTTATTTCAAGATACCTACCTATTTGTATAGAACTTGTTCAAAGCCTCAAGTATCAACAACCATGAGAAAAGCTACATGTTTCAATAATTAATGATATTAAATGTTTAAAAAAATAGGGAAAATATTTTGTTGATACTTTGTTTTATAATAAAATAAAAATAAAACAAAGTAATAACACAGTCATAAAATCTAGTCAAACTGATTACAAAAAACATATTTAGATGTCTTCATCGCTTCAACCACAACCCCTTATATTTTGTTTAAAAATGAAAACCATATTTCTCACGCCATTTTTTTCAGATAAAAATGAAATCAAATATTTACAAAAATATTATAAAAAGAACATAAATCATAAAAAGATATTTTAAAATATAATTAGCATTATTTTTCTATTTTTATCATATGAATACAAAATATAAATTTAGGTATACTAATTGACACATGAGTTGATAAATGGATAAGATATACAAATCAGCAAGTGCCATTACACCATTTTTTAATATATTATTACAAATAGATTGTGTCAATAATATATAACTTATTATACTATGAAACATATATTACATACTATGTTTCATTACCATAACAATTTTAAAAAGCTAATATTTTTTTTTGATAGATTAGAGGATAATGGGCTCTCACCAGAGATCTAAAAATAAACCAAACAAAACAAAAACTAATGGAGAACTGAAAATAACATGATATCAATCTAGTCATAAAGCTAGAAAAAATAAATAGACAAGACACAATAGACAAACAAAAACTTAGTAAAAAATATAGCATAACTAGATAACATATTTGAGTTTGCTCTTCTTGCATGATGCACTTGTATAGTCATAGTCTACTATAGTGAAAAAACTAGAAGAATTGTAGGAGGGCATCACCGATTGCATGTGTCGTTGCATGACTCTGATGATAGGCTGCTTGGGAATTCTACCAATTTCACTAATAAAAACATTATGACCATCTTTAATCTTTGCCTCAGCACTGAGCTGTGAATAGAAATTGACAAGTGTTGAAGCCACCTCCACTAGTATCATATATTCAAAATGACCCAAAATGAGGTCTAATGAAAGGATGGGAGCAAACCAATAGTCCAAAGTAAATGTTGGGGGAATAACCATGGATTGAGAAATATAATATATATAAAGGGTATTGAATATAAGAACATAACATTCCTTAAGCTCATGGAAAACACAAATTAGAATTAATCTAAAATATTACTCACTATAGAAGGGTAAAGGTGGGCCGAAAATTGCTTGAAATATATCCAACCAACATGAAAACCCACCAAGGAGCCTTGGCCAAACCAACACTTGTACCACCTTTAAAACTACAATAGGATTTCAAAGTACATGAAAAATATTTTTGATGAACATTGAAACTACTTATGTGTTAGATTTTAGTTGCCAAAGGAATGGATAGAAAGGTCCCTGATCATCTCGTATATTACTTTAGAGATTGATGAAAAAGGAAGCCATAAAATATGCCAAAGATGGGCATCCAAAACTTGATCACAAAATGTCATTTCCTATTTTTTAGTAGGCATAGCCAATTGGTGAGAGAAAAAATATGACTAAAAACTAAATAATCCATTTTTAAAGAAAGAAACTGCAAAGAGGAGAGCAAATATCCTAAAGTGATGTCATGATCTAATATAATGATCAGGTCTAATCACTTAAATGATATCCCATGATAAAATATGCAAATCAAGTACCCAATAAAGCACACCAAACCCATATCATTCTATAATTGTAATTCAATCCAATAAATGTGTGAAGGAAGAAAACAACACATCACACATTAATGAAATCAAAATATTCCAAACTCAGCCAACATGTAGTCATATTGTCAATTATTTCCTCTACCCCTTGATCAACCACCTAATAACCGAAGAATTACTAATATTGATTGGCTTGTCCAAAATAATGATGCACTGGCCATAAATCAAATTAACCCAAGTGCAGCTATGCATAACACAAAATGTTGCTAATCAACCATTATTTTCTATGGTTAGAATTGATAGTGTCAATGATGATCTTGGAGTTTTCTTCTATGGAAAGTTTCTCAATAACACATGAATGATCAAGTATAAGGCCCATTGCCACTATTTGGGCCTCTGTTTCATTATTAGTTCTATCTTGGAGATGCACAACCATTATCACTAACTACCAACAACATTAATGAGAAAAAATCAAAAAATAAAAATTGGTATATTTATATTATAATTCTATCACTAATAAATACTATATTTACTAATAAATACTACATTTAATAATACAAAATATAATTTAAATATAGATTGTATAATATTATAGTTAGTATTATTAAAACATTAGCATTGTTTATCTTTTTCATACACAAAATTGGAAAAAGCAAATAAACCAATTCATGAATAAATAAATATAAACATAACATATAAAAAAAGAAACCTAAACTAAAAAATATTTACGCATAACTAGAAATCTAATAATATTAATCTCATAATATAAAATTAACTAATACGTAGATGCATGTGTTATTTTTTTAATAATCACCCCATAGGAAAAGGTTAGTGCATAAATACCACACTAAAAATATTTGGTAAGCTCATTGTACAACACTTGATGAGTCAAATGGTAAGGTTGACACGTATTGCTCATATATACTATTTGGGAAAAAATAAAAACCACAATTTTTCTAGCTGCATGATTACTTAGAGAAGTGTTACTACATAATTGCCACTAGTGGTGATTAGTATCTTAATTGCAAAGTTGGTCCCATATTTTGAATTTTGATGGGCTTGTTTTGATTTTAATCATACCTTATTGTCTTGATGCTATGGATTAATATGGGGTCATTGACTTACAGACTAGTAGATGCTTTCATACCCATGTTTATTGGATTTTAAGAGTGTCAAAAAAACATCAAGCCACATGAGTTAGACATAAAACTACTCTAGACGAGCAAGATAAAACTAGTCATTTACATTGTAACAATGCCAAGTCAACCATACAAGTTGGCAATCATAAGAGCTAGTTAAGGTTAACAATTTTTGCAACATATCTAGACTTGTACTTTATATAAAATTTCAATTAAAAATGAAGTATAAAGGAGTTTCTATATGCTTTGTTACACTAACTAATAACTTGTATTACAAGTCAAAACTTGCATTTCTAAAGAATGCTACCTAGATCCAACATTACAGTTTAATATAACATTATATTGGGGTGAGAACCTTGTCCATTTATATTATTCTTTTTATTGGAGATAGAAATGTTTTTGGACTTGAAAAAATATATGGTCAATCTATTTCTTAACTAACACATATTTATTTTTTCAAATGTTTGGTCACATTTTTCATAGCTAATATTTAGACACAAAGCTAGCACTATTTTCTCTTTCTTTTTTTTGCCTTTATAAAGGTATTCAAACTCAAACCACCATGCAATCCAATACCCATTGCAAAACTATTGTAGGTTATTTATTCCAAAGGTCATTATATAATATTGTTACACTAACCCAATTTTTTTACATTGTAAAGAGATGTTTTTTATGGGTTCATTTTACACTTGATCCACATCATTACCATCATTATCATATATACATATCTTGACTAAATTTCTCATTATTGAAATTTAATTAACATACTTTTTCAACTTGAAACCCTAGTTCTAAACAAAATTGCTTAAATTTTATAAATTGATAACGACCCAAATTGTTGCAGATTAAAAGTGATACAACTTTTGTTATGTGAAGACACAATTGAAAAAGAATAATAAATAAAAAATTGGTACATTATTAAATATCAACCACCCCCCTCATATTTTTATTAACATTTCTATGAAGGTACTTTAAAAAATATTAAATTTGTCTTGTGTTAATTTTCCTAACTACTACAAATGTATTTGATTAATAATTTGATAGTAACTATATGTGTAGATATTATTATTATTATTATTATTATTATTATTATTATTATTATTATTATTATAATATATGTATTATTATAAATTATTTTTCCAATGTCCTTATGTTTTTAATCTATTATTGGAAAATCTATATTTCTTAATACATAAACTCCACATTTTACAAGATTAATGTTCACATCAAATGATTTTATCCAATGACAAGGCATTAAATTAATTTAGTTTTAATTTTTAATAACAAAATTATTTCAAGTCTTAATAACACATGCCAAGGGAAGGAACAACTGAGTGAAGCAGGCGTGCATAAGAGGAGAGATTCAAACAAACAAACCTTCATAGTGTAAGAAGTAGGATTTGGTAGGATCAAAGGTCAACAAGAAGGGCCCTTCATGGGCAGATCTGGTAAAGGTAATGACATGTCCTAAGAAAAATATCCTTGAATCATTCATTCAACTCTATGGAATGAGGTGTCACTACAAATCCTAGATGAAGTTATAAATCAACATGAACTACAGTTTCAAAACTGTCTTATTGGGAAGTTCAATGGTCCTAGGCCCAACATAGATGTGGTAAGGGATTGGGCAAAAAGAAAGTGGATATTGAGAGTATAGGTGGAGATAACATCCATGTCAAATAGTTTCTATTTTTTTTTTAATTTCAAACATTGAAGGTTGCATTAAGTTTCTTGAAGGATGGCCTTGGTCCCTTGGCATATTATTCTTTATTCTTCAAAATGGAAACTTAAATTTGATCCCCTGAATGAACACTATAGTTTTCCCCCTCTTTGGTTTGGAGTCCCTATACTTTTGATGGAGGTTTAGAAGGAAAATATACTAGTAAGGATAGTAAAAGTTATTGGTTACCTTATTTCCATAGACTCTATTACTAGTACTAGAAGTAGGCTAGTTTTTGCTAGAATATGTGTCAATGTGGATCTGGATAGGACTCTACCGAGTTCTATTTAGCTGAAATCCAAATTGGTGTTTAGAACCAAAGCATAGTGTATGAAAGAGAAAATGAAATCTTTAACAATTATTGTGAATTTGGTAACAAATGTAAAATCAAAAAGTAAAAGGATTAGAGCAAGATGCTATTGGATCACTAAAGGCTGTCGAGGAATACCCAAAGAATCCAAGAGTAGGGCCTACCTTAGCCAAAAATGCTGAGACAATCATCGGAAATTACATTAAAAAAACTCATCTTCCATCTTAGATGGAGAGATGAGGGGATGAGGTGAAAGGAAAAGAGAATAGGATGATAACAACAGACATGGGGTGCAAAAATGGCTACAAGGAGAAGGGAAAAAAGAATTGAAGGTATTAAGGTGGGAAGAATCAATAAGAATGAGAAGCTACAAAATCTAAACCCTCTTGACTCGGCTATTAGGCCCTCTGATCAAGGAAAATCTCCTTTGGAGACAAATGATGAACCAAATGAATTCAAAAAACTTAGAGCATTGTTAGAAGTTCAAAATAGCATACCAGTCTGCTCGCTTTGAGGAGCCCACCCCTCAATGTACACTGGCTAAAAAAAAGTAGAAAAAGACCATGGGAAGCAAATCCCATCCACGTTAAAATAAAAACAAGAAAGGAAGAATCTCCTCCAGAAGGTCAGGAACATTGGACACCTTCCTCAACAAATATTCTTCCACTTAGTTGAAAGATTGACTGTGGATGGGCATATCACAGAGGATGTGTTGTTAATGTTTACTTAGGAGGTTGTGTTGGGATTCTAGGAGGATCTTATTAGATTTTTATGACTATTTGTTAATCCTAAACCATGTCATTACAAGCTGGATGTTGATCTGGAAGTTTTGACACCAGGCAACTGAACTACTTCCTTGAAATTCATCCTTGGTTATCAACTTTTTTCAACTACCTAGGAGGAAATGATAAGTTTGAATTTTGAATTCCTTTTTTGCTTGATTCCAACACAATGACTTGTTTTACTTGCCCAGACTTTAGGTTGGTGGGGTTTTATGACTGATGGCTATTTTATCTTCTTTGCAGTGGTTTTTTTTTTCACCCTTTTCGTAACGGTGCTAATCAGTTGTCCTTCTTGAAGGTTGGGTCTGTCCTTTTTTTTTTTTTTTTTTTTGCTATTTGTTATTAGTGGACTCATTGGGTTGGTTCTTTTAGGGACTTGGGAACCTTTGTATCTAGGGTTGGTGTCCCATTTTAGCTTCTTTCTTAGTCCTTTTTGCTGGTTTTCAAGGGAAACCCTGACCTCCCGATATGTTCGGGCTGATACCCACACCAATTTAAATGTGAACTTACCTTAATCCAAACAAAAATATTTCAAATCTAATTTCAAAAACAAAAAATTGAATAAATACTCAACCTCTACTAAATAAATGCTATGCAAAATAAAAATAATAATTCAACCAATTGCATTAAATACCTATTACGTAAATAATATAGACTTTAAGATATTTCGCCTTACATTCCTTATGAACATCATATGACTTCAAAAGCTTGATATCGAGATTCCTTATCTCATCCGAAATGAAGTCTATAAATTTCCAAATGCATGGGAAAATGATGAACGCTAATATATATAACGTCTTACCTACGAACGCTGAGGGGGATGAAAACGCCAAAAATGATGAAAATTTGAACCCGTTGGCTGAAGCGATAGCGAATGTGGAAATGAAAGAACATTCAACACTCTAAACGAGCCACACAAACAACTTTAAAATGATGCACATGCCATGGAAATGCAAAAACTATGTAGACAGCCAAATTAGTCCATTGTGAAAAATATAAGAAACGCCACAGGAACCTCAGACATGACAAGCAAGCTGGGTACACCCACGGAAAACTTTCTCCTCAGCCAGACAAATAAAAAAAATCCCACGGCTGTACCAAAAAACGTCGGCCGATATGATGGTTATGAAGCTTAAAAAGGACAAAAGGAGCGTGCCCCTGATCGAGACCAGGATACAAATACTATCAACATTATGCATAAAAAGACGACATGGAAGCCGACTTGTGATTCCAAGGAGTGTGGGTCGATCTACACCAGAGATATTTTATTTGATGTATTCTCTATTGGTTAATCTTGTGTAATATAAAACAAAAACCGAAAACTAGTTAATTCACACAATTAGACTTTATAGGAAATTGTAATTCAAATTAAACCAGGGGAGAGGTAGAGTATCCCGTCACCCTAAGAAGATATAAATTCAGGAGCACAAGGTACTGCTACTCTGCCACATTATTCTCATTCTCGATGGGCATTATAGACAACACCCAACCAGATTGCAACTCCTCCCATTGAAGCACACGTATGTTTAGTGTTTGGTATATTGAACATCTATTGTAATAATAACTAAGGGATAAAGGTATTTTGTCAAGTCATAATCGAAGGAATTATTTGTATCTAGTAACCTCCAACAAACAGAAATGTAAGTATATAGTCAAAGACAGGAGTAGTGTTGTCTATTTTATATTCATCAAGGTGGTCATAATGGTAATGCTTTAGAAGATAGGTAAGCTTATTTAGTATTCACAAATTAGTTGACTTTAGTTAGGCAATCAATCATTTTTTTAATATTTAGTATTTCTTGGTATAGATTTATGTTATTTGTTAAGAATGTGGACCCCACCAATTTGTGAGTGTTGGTTAAGTTTTGTGTTAGAAGACTAGGATACTATAGAGAATGATTAACACTATGAAAATAAAGATGTTAAATTCATGTATTAGGGTCGACATCTAATATATTATGATAAGAAAGACTCTAAACAATATGAAGCTCCATTACCATATCCTCAACTGTTTTGGCAAAAGAAGAAGACAGTGTTATAACCATAATAATAATTCCATTTGTGGTTTTGTACATGATGGAGGAACTCATAAGAATCATATTCACCAGTGTAGATATTGAAAACAATGAAATTGTACACTTCAAAATCCTGGACATTAAAAAATGGAAATAAAATGAAATGAAAGTAGTCAAACATGAAAAATGGGCAAAAAATTGAAATAAACTATAAAATTTCACATTCATTTGGGTTGGATTTAAAATTTCAAAATAAGAAGAAGGCGGGATATTATAAAACTGAAATGGTCACCATGTCCATGCAACAAACTTATAAATACACCCATTGTTTCCAAGGCACACACTCGTTCCCTCATTCCACAATCATAGTGTATGATCTGTACATGCATAGAAATATAATAATATTTCTAGAACAAATTGGGACCAGTATTAACTCATCTAATGCAACCCAATCTCCTTTTATTTTATTTTTATCACTTTCATGTTAAGAGTAGTTAATTCTCTATTGAATTATAAATGTTTAATGTGTGTCCATCATAGCAGTGGAGAAATATGTTGTAGGTCACTTATAATGTTACTTAAGAAAGAATGGATAAATAGATTTGTTGTTGGGTGTAGGTAATAACATTGATTTCATTCCTCTAATAATTTTCCTCTATAATCTTGTGAGCAAGATATTGAACCCCATACTTTGGTAAGATAAATATTATATTGGATTAAATTTGAATCAATGTTGTGCATTAAAACATTATATTTAATTTGATTAATGACTTCAATTTGTAAGCTAGAAGGCTATCAGGTTGTTGGGGAAGTTGTGGCTTCCCAAACAACTAAATTAAGAAATAGTTTACTTTGTTCCTAAGGTTGAATCATGTTATGTTTGTCTGGATGAATTAGATCGATCTCAACATGCTCATCAAATTATATATGCCTAGTTCTACTCTAACTCATCACTCCCACTTCCATTCACACCCCCTACTCTTGACCTTATGTCCATATTCCAAAACATATATTTATCAAAACTAAGTTATCATCCACATAAAATAATAATAATGTTTTCAAGTTCCCACATAAAAACTAATAAATGAATTACAAAATATAATGACATTGATAACAACATGTGAACAAACCAATGGAGGAGCAACTAAATAGGCATCAATTTGACAAAAAAGGCATGGGCATCTAATCAAAGACTAAAATTATGCCAAGATGAATCTTTGATCACTTTTTGGTAATGAAAATGCCTTTGGTGTGATAAGATTCAATGAATTTATATTATCCATAAAAATTATAATGCTATTAAATTCTTTTAATATTTTATTTAAAATTAATTCCATAGGATTATAAAAGATTTTTCTAAGTTTATGTAGACCTATTTATCTTTAAAGAGGCAATTATGTCATGATTCTAGCTTCTAGGTCCCTCAAACTTGTCCCTTGAACAAAACTAGAAGATCATAAAGTGCCACTTGAAACTTCAACCAACCATCTACTTTACTTTGTAAACCTACATGCATAATTTGTTATTTGCATCCACTTATGTCATATATATATAATGAAATCATTTAAGATCAAATTGAAATTTGTCTACAGTTAAAAAATTATCATTTTTTCTAAACACTTTGTAAATTTTGATGTTTTTTGATTAAATTTGTAATCTCACCTATGAATTTAATGTTTGCTCTATTTTATAGAATAAAAAAATGTTCACTATGTGTATCTCAATTTTGAATATGTAATTTATTAAAATGGGGATCACCTAAGAATTATATTAATTGGGGTTAATTTTTGCATATCTAATTTAGTTTCATTTTGAAAATTTGAAAGGCCACTACTATCGAATCTGATTAACCCCTTTATGTTAAAAATTAATGATAGATGATGCAAATTTATCTTTCAATTTTGATCACTATTACTTTAGAAAATAGTGAGTGTGTGGCTTTAATACTAGCATATAATCTCAATTGTCCATATATTGTAATAATGTTTCATCGAGGTCATAGAAATGACAAAGTACCTCGTTCATTTTCAACATTCATTTTATTCTCCATGGACATGTTAGATTATGATTTCACTTTTATATTCACTCAATTATGAATGTTATCTATCATTAGATCTATTGTGGCCATGGTTCATCATTTCGGATATTAATGTACTAACTTAATTTCTTCATTATATTTTTACCTTTATCATCATGATACAAATAAGTAGACATGACCATTTCTTGTCTCATAGTTAAATTAACGAAGGCTTATTTATTCTCGATGTGAAATTTAATTAACTATCTAGACCCATCGATTTTTTAAATCATTTTTATACTCTCCCTTATCTTAATATCTACTCTCCTTCGTATATCTCTTAACATCATGGACAATTATTTTGATTTGATTCATCATAGGCTCCAAATATTTCTTTTCCTTTAGCCTTTACTAAGTACACTAAAATTAAATCATATATCAGTCCCTAATTAATTTCCTATCTTGGACTCATACAATTTTGTAATATTTTAGATTCCTTTATGTAGAATCTATTAATGCCCAAAATTACACTTAATAATTTGTACCCTTGTTGAGATATTAATTCCTGAGTGCTTAATTGTTTCTTCATATCTACAAGTGTGTTCATCTAGATCATCCAAAACTCCATTTCCATAGTCAATATTGTAAAAAATACTACACTCATGTTCATTTTGTATAAACCTTATGATATCTTTGTTTCATCTAACATTTATTGTCTTTGTGATTTATAAAGATTGTAGGGTGTATATGATGAAAAGAGCCTAGCAAAAGTTTTAGCATTAAATGAAAGTTTTGAAAGTTATATATGAGGCTCCAAATTCTATGAGTGATCTTAATGGGAGAAGAAACATGCAGAGAACAAACATTGAAAATGTAACTGGCAATGTGCAATCAACTCTCCCAATCCTGCCAGTCAACATGGAGGAAAATCCTAGCAAATTACATCGACAAACATTTGTGTGGGAAAATTATTGTGTGAAATTCAAGTCTCAAAAATACAAGTTTCAAATTATATTTTAATCTCCCTAACCCACAACTCACATCAAAGGGGTAGATCTCAATGTGTAGCTAGCCACAAATGCATCCCACATGGAGGATAATGAAGGATGGTCTTTTAGAAGGTCTTTTAATAAGAAATAAATACTACCCATGTGGAGGTGATCCATGTGGGAAAAAAATCTTTTCAAAATTTTAATCCCACATCAATTGCATCAAATTTTCCAAGTGGGGGGACAAATAAGTGAAAATTTTGGCAAAGTAAAAAAATCAAATTAATGTCTTAAAGCACATCATAGGTTTTAAAAATTTACGTGGAGTGTTTGAATGTTGAAGAGATAGTATATGCCATTAGATAAGTCCATGTGAAAGGTCTAGGATATAATATAATGTTTTAAAGTTTGGTAAGGCATGGGAGCTCAACGAAGTTTTGAACATTGATTGTAAATTTTACCAAATTTTAAAATAAGAAAGAAAGTCTATGAGGTGTAATGCGGAGAAGAAAATTCAATTTGTAACTTATAATATATTTTCTAACCTTTGAAGCTTGACATAATTTCACATTTGAAAATTAAGTCTCAAATATATAAGTTATAAATTATATTTCAACTCCCCAAACCCACAACATGTGCTTGGCATAAAGGGAGTCAAATGATGAATTTTAAAATTCATGAAGGTATCCCACATGAAGGCATGGGTAGGAAAGATTTTAAGGACATGTCACATAGCCAAGTTTAAAATCATTATAAATACCTAGGACATCAACATGGAGGTATGTGTTGGTCAACGTGGATAAGAGGGGGACCCTCAACCCCATGACATCAAACCCATTCCTATGTATAAATCATGGTAGAACTTTCCAAGTAAGATGCAATATTGAAATATTACAAATTACAATTTGGGAATGAAAATCTGTGCCAGAGGTTTAGAAAGAATGTGCAACTTACAAAGCTTTCTAACTTACAATATGCATGTATAGTTCTGAATCTAAGCAAGGATGTCAATGGAAATAGTAAATATTCAATTTTAAAATTACATATTATAATAGATATTCTAAGGACTATGGATTCAAATAATATATTCAATGCTCTAAAACCTAATACCACATATCCTCCATAGATTTAAGTGACATCTTTAGGGAAGATAAAGACACCAGATGTACCTTTAATGCCAATGCCTTGTGGCTAGAAGTATTTTCATATAATAGGTTAAAAAAGAGGAAGAAGGAAAACTTAAAAAGGATTTTACCTATTTCAATCGAAGACATATGGGATGCTAAGGAGGAAAAATAAGTTGAGGCCTTTAGACAAGCACTGTTAGTTGAAGGGTTTTTGCCTCCCAAATATGATGATTATCATATGATGTTAAGATTATTGAAACCAAGAAAGTTTAATAGTGATAAAACAATACATATGTGCGTAAAGATGTTGTAGTGGAGAAAGGAGTTTGGTGTTGACACCATTGAAAAGGACTTTGATTTTAAAGATTTTAAAGAAGTTTTATGTTACTATCCTCATGAGTATAATGGAATGGAAAAGGAGGGTGTATAAATGGATTAAATATATGGTTAAATCAAGCATTAGTCAAGAAATATAAAGAAAATGTATGGGAACATAACTAGCTACTCTGACTCACTCAAACGGGCTTTGGCAAATGATAATAAAGAGAAAATGAAAGAAAGCACATATACATTATATTTCCAAGATCATCCCACCATCCAAATATGGCTCAAAACATAATTTTATCCTTGATTTGGTGCTCAAATCTTCAACAATGATGCAAGGCAAAGCTCTTCCATCATCTCTTGCTCATCAAATGAAACTAGGCTCATGATATGGAAATAAATGTTGTGCTTATCTTGAATCTATCCTATTTCAAATTAATCATAATAAACACCACACACAAATGAGTTGTGGAGGGAATTCTACAAAATAAGTTTACACAAATGATGTTTAAAATGATGGTCTTGGTCCCTCATATTTATTGATTTTCCAAATTGATCTGGATCAACCATGACCATCCATCTTAAGATCAAGATGTGTGGATATGAATTAATCCAATTTTTTATAATCAATCCATAAATTGTCTCATAAATATTTGGAAAGAAGGGGCATTAAAAAGGCATATGATGTCATAAATCTTATATTTATTATATTTATGGCTTATAGATGCCACCCCATAAATGATGAAGATAACAAGAATCAATTTCCAACTAAAATATATTCAATAACATTCATGGATTTTCCACTTAAGATATATTTTTTAATTAATTAGCTTTAGTGATATTAATTAAAATTTAAGCAATTCTTTGGAAATTGGTTGCACTTAGTTAATCAAACTAGTCAAAATGTCATATTATTGGTTTATAATTTGATGGTAGAGGAATTAGAAGTCAATGATAGTTGTATAAGGACCAACATACCATTTAGGATGTTAACGACATAAAATAACTCATTAACATGTCATGTGTTACTGAATTAGGAGAAAAGAGTGAGACATAACACAAAAATGCATTTTCATAATTTTGACTCAAAATGATTTGATCAAAGTTAATAATAACATAAAATGAATTGCCCCATTTAGGGATACATTATCCTAAATCTACACTTGTATTTGACAAGATCAAACCATTTAGTACGTTTAAGTGTATACAATGATGTTAGGAATTGGATGTATACATTTTTACCCTATTTGAGAAGGCATGAAAAGACATAAAATGAAACAATGTCTTCTCAAAGAAAAGAGTTGTCAATAAGAATTTGGAATGAAATGACCCATGATTCCCCCTTGAGAGAACATATGAGGATGAAAGAGAATAATAGACTCTCAAAAAGAGAGACAAAATGAGATCAAGATGTGTGGACTTGAATACATCCAATTTTGTATAATTAATCCATGAAAGCATGTACAATACCTTCCCAAGAGCATCCCATCACCTAATTGTGGATCAAAATGTGATTTCCCCCCTGATTTAGTTCTCAAATATTCATGAATGATGTAAGGCAAATCTCCTCCATTATCTATCAATAAAGATGTCTAGTTGAAAATTAAATATAATAAACACCACACACAAATGACATTTGGATAGAGTTACTCATAATAAGTTTATATAAATGAAGCTTAAAAATTATGGTATTGGCCTTTCTATTTATAGATTTTTGAATTTAATCAGGATTAACCTATTAGTGTAGGTTTTTATTTTTCCCTATTTATTAATTAGGGAAATTGTATTTCTTGTGCATACATGGAGTTTTCCTACATTTGTGGGATATGATAGCTTATGTGGAGGTGTGTGTCATAGATGTGTCATAGGTGTCATAAGAATGTCATAAGTAACTCCCTTGATGGGAGTTACTTCTATATTCTTAGCACCTTGTCACCACCTTTCATGGAGGAGTTACTATCTACTCTTGGGGTGCATTGTCCACCTTTTGTGGAGGAGTTACTTACGTACTCTCTTATATATATTCTTCACTTTGGCCATCTCATGCTAATCATATTTTGGTTTTCTCCATTTTGTCTTATGTAATTTATCTTCTTCTGTTATTTTCAAATTGCTTTAGCATCTATGTGGTGTGCACTTGTTTTAACTTGTGTGATCACATCTTCATTGCACTCGCATTATCCAAATTCTGGCAATAAAATCTGATATGGTATCAGAGCAAGAACGGTAATCATGTGTCTGGTTATACTTTTAGTTCATTTTGAAATCAAGAGGAGTGGAGCTCTCTTTTTTTTTTCTAGATTTGATCTAAAATAAAAAATATATCATTTCTAGTTAGTTTCCTTGGGAATCCTTGGCCTTTGGGTGTCTTGGTTGTCTTCACTTTAGGGGTTGGTTTAGTAGTTAGCTTGGGTGCCATTGTTGAGCACTCAACAACAAAGGAAGGAGCAGCACTCAGCAACAAGGGGGGTGCACCACTCAACAAGCTTATGCACTCCAAGAGCTCAACCTGCAAACCCACACATTTTTGGTCAGCACTCCTTCCAACTTTGCGCCATACTCCTTTCAGCTTGGCACCTTTAGTTTCAGCAGTAGAAGTTTGTCATTCTAGCACACCAAGTAGCAGTAAGGCACCTTCATTTATGCCATGAAATTAGCTATACGACGTCCAAAATGGGTCTTTTTTTGTGAATATGGCATTTTTTTCTTGTATTCTTTTGTCCAGACCTACTTTGCATTGAAGTCAGTAGATTCCAGCTTATTTTCTTACCCAACAAGGTCCCAAGTAGGCCATACGGTGTCCATCACAGGTCTTCATTTATTTTTTTGTCTTTTTTGAGTCAAAGTTTTGGACTTTTTGCTTTTGGATGCCCCTTCCTTACTTGGCATCCCATTTGGCACCCCTTAGACACATGGCATCCATTATTTTGTCTATACTTCATTTTTTTAAGTTAAAATTGACTTGATAAAATAAAAATTAGTCAATTTGACTGAATATTCAATTTTATAGATAGTTTTGTAATTTGGGGGTTTTCAATTAAAACTTGTATCTTTGCCTGTCAAAGATAAAGGGTGAGGCCCGGGTTGGTGGGAGGCCAATTCCCCATCACACAAACCTCCTTTGGATTCCTCATTCTATGTTGAATCTAATGAGTGGTTGGAAGGCCACTTTATCTCTCAAAAAGGCATTTTTTAATGTTTTAGTGCTTTTTTTACAAAAACACTAGTTTACGGGGAAATTGAACCTTTAATATCTTGCAAATGGTAGCTCAATTTTGTGTGAAATTTTTTGTAATGGTGTTTTTAATTCAATTTTTCATAGTGTAGACTTGTTATTTTTCAAAAATGCACTAGTTTATAAAGTGCCAAAAAGTTGGGTCTCTCAGGACGCATTTTTGGCTGAGTCTGACGTCTTGTTTGCTTTAGTCTTGCACTGATTGCTCTAAGACACATTTTCAGCTGAGTCCAACATATTTTGAGTATGCACTTGCATATTTGGGGGGCTCAATATTTTGGGGGGGTGTGATTGCTTTTCACAACTTACAGATCTTTGCTTTCATTCTCCTTTCTGTATAATTTTACAACTTGCAATCAACACAACTTCACCTAAATTCAGCTAAAAGTGGATTCTTTTCAACTTAAACTTTTAACACCCTTCTTATCATGAATGGAAGGTTAAAATGTCACTCATACTTAGAAGCAAAGGGTTGTATAGGATCACCATGGGTACTGAAGTAGAACCCAACACTGATGCTGAAAAGGTCAAGTGGTACAATCGTAGTGATGAAGCCTATATATTACTGAGTTTGTCTATGTTTCTATAACTTCTCTTCCATTTATAATCCTCCCAGTCTCTTAATGACATATGGGACACCTTATAAAAGTTATTTGGGAAGCTTGATGAGATGAGAGGTCATGAGCTCGAAAATGAACTCATAAGTCTAAATCCTAGCAACGTTGACACCCTACAGGACTTGTTCACTAAGTTTAATGCCCTTATATTGCAATTGAAAGAATGTAGGATAGAGAAGAAAGATGATCAACTCATCCTTTCTATTCTTACAAATTTAGGTCAAAGCTATTTAGTCTTTGTCTCCACTTTCCATGCCAGCAAAAGTGCCCTTGGCACTACATGGAAAATGCCTTCTTTGGATTCATTCATTGCCAACTTGACTAGGGTGAAAGATAAGCTAATTCAAATGGGTACAATGAATTCTAATCAGCCCCAAGCTTTGATAGCTAGAAATGGTAAGGATAAGACTTTAATAAAGGAGAAGAAGAAAAAGAAAAAGGACTAGGAGAAGAAGAAAGAAAACACCAATCCTACCAAAAACAACACTGAATCTTCATCCTCCAATGCTAAACCTAAGAAGGAGAAGGTTAAGTGTGCCTATTGTAAAAAGATAATGCATGATGAACACAAGTGCATGAAAAAACAAATAGATCACCTAACTCATCTTTTAGAGAAAAACAACATAGGTATTTTAGAGTCTAAGCAGAATTCATCTACCCAAGATTCTACCAAGGCAAGAGTAAGGAGAAAGAAAAGGGCAAGGCCCTTATAGCTACAACAGCTTCTACATCTTCATGGGTCATCGACTCAGGTGCTTCTCACCATATGGGATCTTTAATAGTTGAGTTTTCATCTTTAGAGCCTTGTAGCATGACTTTAATTAGTTTGGGTGATGACACATCAATTTTTGTTGTAGGGAGAGGGTCAGTTGAAATTGAAGGAGGAACATTCAATAATGTTCTAAGTGTTCCTTCTCTTTCAATAAATCTCCTATCAATGTACCAAATCACTCACATTGGTCGGGGTATGAGAGTTGAGTTTTCACCAGATTCAGTGGCTATCAGGGAGTTGCATAGTGATACTACAGTGGCAGTGGGTAGGGTAGATCACCAAGCCAGGTTATATACCTTCTCACATTTTGCATTAGATTCTTATCCAATAACATTGCTAACTCATTCAGATGGAGTTATCAAATTGTGGCATGAGCGGTTTGGCCACCTTAACTACTGCTATTTTGAGCAACTTTGCAAACATGACATGGTCATTGGCTTGCCTCATGTCCAATTCTCAAAAGGAGTTTGTGAGGGGTGCTCCCTTGGAAAGCATCCTGAAGTAAAATTGGACAAAGGCAAAGCTTGAAGGGCTTCACAACTTTTAGAGTTAGTCCATAGTGATGTATCGGGACCCTTTCTCGAACCATCTTTCACAAGGGCCAAGTACATCCTCACTTTTATTGATGATTTCTCTAGGTACACTTAGATATATTTTCTCAAACAAAAGTCTGAAGTGTTTGAAAATTTTCTAGACTTCAAGGCTCTTGTTGAGAAACAGAGTGAGAAATTTTCTAGACTAATAATGAAGGGGAGTATGTTAGCATCAAGTTTGAGTAGTTTTGCACCACAGAGGGGATTGATTTATAGTGCATAGTCACTTACAGTCCTTCATAGAATGGGGTTGCAAAATGTAAGAATAGGTTCTTGAAAGAGATGGGTAGCTGTATGATTCACTCCAAATCCTTAGCACCATAGTACTGGGCCAAAGCCATTAACTGTGCTTGCTACATTCAAAATAGGGTTCTTCACAAAGATTTGAAAGGGATAACAACCTTTGAAGCTTGGCATAAAAAGAAACTTGATGTTGAGCACCTTAGAGTTTTCAGATCCCTAGCCATGGCTTGCATTCCAAAGAAGAAATGCAAAGCTATAGAATGTTAGTCCAAACCTTGCATCTTTGTGGGATATCTGGATGGTATTAAGGGATATTGCCTTCTAGATCTAGTCACTCATGAGTTGTTAATCAAGAGAAGTGTCCATTTTTAGGAGAGTCTTAGAGATTCAACACTTGACACTCCTTCTCCCTCATTGGATCTACTTCATGATGATTCCTCATCAGATTTAGATCAGCCATAGTAGGTTCTTAAGCCAGAGACATCGTCTTCTTTTTCTTCAAGTTCAGACAGTTAGGATAGTGATGTAGAGTCATCCACCTCTAGTCAATCAGAGGATGAGGAGTTAGCACTTGACTCACCTACTTCTAAGCCACTTTGGGCTAGACAGACACTTGAGAGTGCTGACACTTGGGTAGGAGATGTCATAGATGAAAGATGTACTAGGGGGATTTTTAGAGAGATCCACATGCCTTCTTTGCTATAATTTTGGATCCACAAACTTTTCGAGAGGCATCAGGGGTACCTGAGTAGGATAATGCTATGAAGGAAGAATATTCTTTCTTAATAAAAAATCACACTTGGGATTTGACTTCACTTCCTAAGGGAAGAAAGATGGTTCGATGTAGGTGGATATATCATACTAAGTTTGAAGTAGATGGGTCAGTTGATAAGCACAAGGTGTGATTGGTCAATAAGGGTTTCTCATAGGTGGCAGGCATTGACTACTCAAAGACCTTTGCACCCATTGTAAAGATGACTTCTATCTGACTCACCCTGGCTATTGCTGCAGCACATGGTTGGGATGTACATCAGATAGATGTGAAGAGTGCCTTTCTTAATAGAGACCTAGAGGAGGAGATCTACATGGAGCAGCTACAAAGATTTGTTCAGGATTCTTCCTTAGTATGCAAACTTAGGAAATCTTTCTATAGCCTCAAATAGGCCCCTCGAGCTTGGTATGCCAAGATGGATTCCTTCCTTCTCATAGTGGGTTTCACTAGGTGCCATTCTGATCTCAATGTCTACTTCTTACGGCATGATGATTCGCTCTTGATTTTGGTTCTATATGTTGATGACCTTTTGATCATCGGGAGTTCTTCATCGACAATTACAATGGTGAAGGCATCTCTTTAGGATAGATTTGACATGATAGACTTGGGTTTGTTGCACTACTTCCTTGGCATCAAGATCTCATTATTAGATTCAAGAATTTCTTTTGCATAGCCTAAGTATGCTCTTGACTTATTGGCTCAGTTTCACATGGCTGATTACAAGCCATCTCCAACTCCCTTTCTATTAGGAGTTAAGCTTGATGCTGATTGTTCTTCACCATTGGTTGATGCCACTCATTATTGACAACTTGTTGGTAGTCTCATCTACTTGATTCACACCAGGCCTGACATATCATATACAGTGGGACTTGTCTCTAGATTTATGTAGGAACCTAATGAGCTTCATTGGGAAGTAGTTAAGAAGATCTTGCATTACTTACAGTGTTCACATATATACAAAATTCAATACAGATTTGGCATAGAGGATGAGCTGGTTGGATATATAGATTCAGATTTGGTTGGCAATTCACAAACTCACAAGTCCACTTTTGGTTATAATTTCTCTCTAAGTTCTGTTCCTATCAATTGGTCTAGCAAGAAGCAGAATGCTATTGCTATATCATCCATAGAGGCAGAGTATAGGGTAGTTGTTAATGCAGCTACTAAGGCTATTTGGCTTTAGGGTATAATTTTTGAGTTTGGCATTCCTATCAGGCAACCTGCCATCATTTATTATGACAACCAGAGTACCATTTAGATTTGCAAGAATCTAGTTCAGCAGCAGCAGACCAAGCACATAGAGATTCACATGTATTTCATTTGGGAGCTTATTCATATTCAGGTCATTGACTTGATATTTTGCCAGTCTTTAGAGTAGGTTGCATACATCTTCACCAAACCTTTCACTGAGAGCAAGTTCATTCATCTACGAGCTCTTCTTAGGGTACGGTCCACATCTGTAGTAGCATCATCTTTAGGTGGGCATTCTAGCATCTTCTTTCTTTTATGTCTCTCTTTTTTGGGGGGGGAGTTTTTTCCTATGGGTTTTCTCCTTTTCTCTATCTTATGGGAGATTGCATTTGTACATGGGTACCTCATCAGGCGTAGTTGCGGGAACCCATTTTTATATTTCCACACTAACCACCTAAGCTACGCTTATGGGGGGGTATTAGTGTAGGTTTTAATTTTTCCCTATTTATTAATTAGAGAAATTGTATTTCTTGTGCATATATGGAGTTTTCCTACATTTATGGGATAGGCTAGCTTATGTGGAGGTGTGTGTCAAAGATGTGTCATAAGAATGCCATAAGTAACTCCCTTGATGGGAGTTACTTCTCTATTCTTAGCACCTTGTCACCACCTTTCATGGAGGAGTTACTATCTATTCTTGGGGTGCCTTTTCCACCTTTTGTGGAGGAGTTACTTATGTACTCTCCTATATGTATTCTTCACTTTAGCCATCTCATGCTAATTAGATTTTGGTTTTCTCCATGTTGTCTTGTGCAATTTATCTTTTTGTGTTATTTTCAAATTGCTTTAGCATCTATGTGGTTTGCACTTTCTTCAACTTGTGTGATCATGTCACCATTGCACTTGCATTATCCAAATTCTGGAAACAACTCTGATAAACCATGACCCTCCATTTTAAGATCAATATATGTGGCCATGAATTAATCCAATTTGGTATAATTAATCCATAAATACCCTCATAAATATTTGGAAGGAAGGGACATTAAAGAGGCATGTGAGGCCTTAAACCTAATATTTGTTGCATTTATGGCTTATGGGTGCTACCCCCCTAATGATGTCATTTGATGATGTAGATAATAAGAATCAATTTCCAACTAAAATATATTAAATAACTTTCATGGATTTTCCACTTAAGATCTTGATTTGAATTAATTGTATTAAGTGAGATTAATCAAATTTTAATCAATTCTTAAGAAATTAGTTGCACTCAATTAATCAAACTAGTCAAAATGTCATACTATTAGGTCATAATTTGATTACAAAGAAAATTAGAAGTTGATGTAAGTTATGTATAGACCAATATCCAATTAAGGATGTTTTTTACATAAAATAAAAGATGCACATGACATGTGCTTCTAAATTAGAATAAAAGAGCAATCCAGAGGACAAAAATGCATTTTTATCATTTTGATTCGATATGATTTTATCAAAGTTAATAATCACATAAAATGCATGGCCACATTCAGGGATACACTAGCCTAAATCGATACTTGTATTTGACAAGATTGAACCATTTAGCACATTTAAGTGATTTTAGCCCAAATTATGCATTTTCACAAATTTCAAGTAAGATTGACAATTTCAACATAATGGTGTGAGGAATTGGATGTATACATTTTCCCCTATTTCAGAAGGCATTGAGATATATTCAATTATGCAATGTCTTTTGAAATTAAAGATCTGTCAAGAAGAAATTGAAAGGAAATGACCCATGATGCCCCCTTGAGAGAACATATGAGGATGAAAGAAAAGGATGGAATCTCAAAAAGAGAGAGAAAATGAGATCAAGATGTGTGTCAATGTATTAATCTAGTTTATTATAATTAATCCATGAAAGCATATAAAATACCTTTTCAAGACCATCCCATCACCCAAATGCAGCTCAAAACATGTTTTCCCCCTTGATTTGGTGTTCAAGTCTTCATCAATGATGCAAGGCAAAGCTCCTCCATCATCTCTTGATCACTAAAGTTAGGCTCATGATATTAAATCATATGTATGTTTATCAATGAATCTACCCTATTACAAATTAAGCATAATAAACACCACACACAAATGACATGTGGATAAAATTCTACATAATAAGTTTATACAAATGAAGATTAAAAATGATGGCCTTGGCCATTTTATTTATATATTTTTGAATTTTATTAGGGTCAACGATGACCATCCATCTTGAGATCAAGACATGTGGCCAAGTATTAATCTAATTTTTTATAATTAATCCATAAATACCATCATAAAAATTTGAAAATAAGGAGCATTAAAGAGGTGTGGAAGGCCTTAAAACTGATATTTATTGCATTTATAGATTATGGATGCCACTCCATAATTAATGTCATTTGATGATGCAAATAATAAGAATTAATTTTCAACTAAAATATATTCAATAAATTTCATGGATTGTCTACTTAAGCTCTTGATTTGAATTAATTAGCTTAAGTGAGATTAATAAAATTTTAAGCAATTCTTTGGAAATTAATCGCACTCAATTAATCAAAATGGTTATAATGTCATTATTGGATCATAATTTGACTACAAAGAAATTCGAAAGTGATGTTAGTTATGTATGGACCAATATCCCATTTAGGACATTATCGACATAAAATAACACATACACGCAACATGTGGTTCTAAATTTAAAAGAAAAGAGTGATCCAGAGCATAAAATATGTTTGTCATTTTGACTCAAAATTATTTTATCAAAGTTAATAATCACATAAAATGCATTGACCCATTTAGGGATACATTAGCCTTAATTATCACTTTTATTTGATAAGCTTGAACCATTTAGCATATTTAAATAATTTTGGCTTAAATTATGAATTTTCACAAATTTCAAGTAAGATTGACAATTTCAACATAATGGTGTTAGGATTTGGATGTCTACATTTAGACCCTACTTGAGAATTAATAGTGCGACATTCATATGAAGCAACATCTTTTGAGAGAAAAGAGTTGTCAAGAAGAAATTGGAAGGAATTGACCCATGATGCCCCCTTGAGAGGATATGCACAAATGAAAGAGAAGGATAGAATCTCTAAATGAGAGAAAAAGTGAGATTAACTTATGTGATAGTTTAAATCCATATGAGCTAATTATTATATGTGTTGATTCCATCAATAATCAAAATATAATTAGAATACAATGGGCCCCAAGGATGGGGGGAAGGGGAAGTATACAATCCAAAAATATAAATGACACACTTTGAAAGCAAGGGTACAAGCTACATGTTTACAAAACCACCAATTCCAAGACAAGTTGTGCATTGAAATATTGATAGAAGAAGGGAAAAAGTTTGGAGAGATTAGAATTAGAAGTAATAGTAAAATGTTACTCCAAAGAGAAGAAATAATAATGTGCTCTAGTAGAGCAGATTTGACCAATTGATAAAGCAATTTTGCCTAGGTAGGGTTTATTTTGATCACTAATAATTAATTTTTGCCCTGTAGGGATGATTATGATTTTTGGTAGGTTCAAATGTTGTGCCCTGATAGGGAAAATTTTCAAGCATAGCTCAATGACATAACCTACTACACAGATTAAAGATGAGTGGGTGCAAACCTAGAGTCAATGGTTTAATGTCTAAAAAAACCATAAATGACCAGGCATACAAGGATGCACAAAGTGATGGAAGAGATGAAAAAAGGAATGAATATGGCTGAGCTGACCTAAAATGTGTAATGTAATGAAGTGCTACCTACATAGTCCATATGGACCTCAATCTAATGTAGTTCACCAAAAAGCATGAGAAAATGGAATGAGGAATGAAGAAAAATTCACCATTACTTGATTAGACCCATATTTTATGCCAAGAGATTCACATCTTGAATAAAGTTAGGTGAATAAGCCATTGGTACCTAATTTCATTAGTTTACTTGAGAACTGATGATCAGAGCTATATTAACATTGAGACTTGGATCCAAAGAACATAGTGTGTATTATAGAAATGTGAAAATATGTTTCATAAGTATGAGTAACTTATAATGACATTGTATCTCAGTTGCATTGAACTAGTTTAAATGTGAATATTTATAACTAAGGATAATGATAAAAACTAACAATGCTAGAGTTACAACTATTTACATTTTAATAAAAAAAAGCAAAAATAAAGGAAAAATACGACATTGATGAACCTAACTCAGAATCAAGATTTTAACAATCAATATTCAAGTAGGAAGAAAAATTTACAAAATTAAAGTATTAAAAATATAATAAGAAACATAAAATCAAGTTATGAATAATTAAGCTCCATGCATTATATCAATATGTACTTGAAAAATAAAATAAAACTCAAAGGTGTAAAACAATGAATGTGTAAAATTTTTTAACAAAAGTTTTTAGAATTTTTGATGTATCTCTACTCAAATGAGAATTTAGAGACATAAAACAACCCAACTCACAAAATGTCAAGTGTATTACAAAGAACAATCATGAAATGATGAGAGTGCACCAACTTAAAATGCTCATAAGATGGTGAGAGCATATAAACATGGGGGATTGAGGTGACCTTAACATGAATCAAGCATAACCTACGTAATTCCATTAGGACCTCAAGTCATAGTAGTTATACCAATAAAAGGGAGATAGAAGACCTACCAAGTCATAACAAGTTTGCATATAAAGGTAAATGGCAAGGCAAATGATAATAGTAATGACCAGTTGATGTGAAAAATGCATGATAAAAAGGTGTTGTACCTAATTTTCCCATAATCAGTTATAATTAGGAAACAATGTCATTATTCTAATTTTCCCAAACGTGGTTATAATTAGGGGTACTAAATATAATACTAATTTGCACATAGGTGGTTATAGTTAGTGATATTAGATAAGATGATACTAGTTCCATTTACTATGAAAGATAACTTGACAAATAAAATGTCATACTAGTTCCATTTACTATCATTCAACACAAAATCCTAAAACTATTCAAACTAGATCGGAATGCCCTCATAAAAGGTGTAGAAATAACCAAAGGAACCAATATCACAACAGGATGGGTATGATAGCTAAAAATAAACATTGGTGAATAATAAAGACATGGTATAATAAAATGATATAAGATGTAGTATAAAAAATATAGACATGGTATAATAAAATGATATAATATGTAGTATAAAAAAATGATAAGATGATAATTCGCTATAAAATCAAAAGGGGTTACCCCCAAGTTATGATTGGATTAGTGTGCTCATAAAATTATGAGAGCATTCAAACTTAAAATCACTTGAAAAATGGAAAGAGTAGGGCAACGGTTATGAAGCTGACCTTAATAGAAATTGAGCACTGCCTATATAGTCCTAAAGGACCTCAAGTCAATGTAGTTCAAACAATGTGATGAATGGAAATTGAGCACTGCCTATAATGGAATGGTCTATAGGGTTGCCCCTAAGAGATTAGGCAAGGGAAATGAGAGGGTAAATGGAAAATAAAAAATTATTTTGCTACCTCTGTTGACATGGAGATGCTCATCCTAATCAATATGTGAGACAAATAGAATATTTTAAAAAATTGCTAGCCCACACCTCATTTGAGTAGCTGCTTGGTCAAGAGCCTATTGTATATTTGGATGCCAATAATTTTGTTGTGATCTTTGTTGGTCATTGATTCTAATTCCTTCAAATATTTGGATAAGATATCTTTGTAGCCTCTATAAAGGAAAATACTATTGGAAATGATAAATAATGTTAGGCACAAGATAAATGGTATAAATTGGTAATGAAGAAACTATAAGAAACTATGTCAATATTGAAGTAATCATCCTCAAACATTGTAAAAGGATCAAAAATATATTCAATTGATCTGTAAGGAATGTGTAAACAATGTTGTAATAACCATGACTATAATCCAATTCTGAAGTTGAGTCTGAGTCAATTGAATCTAAATCTAGTATTGAGACTGATAGTGATTCTGCTTCTAATGATAAATCTAGTGTCGATTCAAAAAGGGAGCCTGGATCTAATGTTGATTCTTCATTTGATGTGGATGTTACTATTATGTTTTTCTATTGAATGTTTCATATCAGTCAAGTAATGACATTTGATGACATAATGGGCTCTATAAAAATTAATTCATCTAGGAATGGTTCAACATAGATTGGCTCATCTAGGTGAATCCCCTCAAAGAGAGGGAACCACTCGAGGGAATACTCGATAGAAATTGGTTTCTCAAAATGAGACTCCTCGATGATTGGAAAAAGATTGAGAGACAACTCCTCAGAGACTAGATTGTTAAGGAAATAAGGCTCTTTAAAAATAAGTAAAATATGAATGGGTGATTCATCATAGCTTGACTTATCATAAATGGGTGTTTCAACAATAATATCGTGATCTTGATTTATAATTGGTTTAAAAATATCAATATTGAACACATTTTGGTCCTCATAAGATGATTCTTGAAGAGGTAATGGTTGTTATTGAGTTTCGAAGATCAACATAGAATTTATAAAGCGGGGAACAATTATTTCAAGGTGAACAATGGTTTGTGGTTCAATAATGATATCTCTGAAAATTATACTATTGAAGAAGGGATCAATACAAACTGGCTCATCAAATTAATATTCCTAAAAAAATAGGCTTAATAAATATAGGTGATGGACCTAAAATAGTAATAACGAGGGATTAAGAAGCTTGGTTTCTCCCATGAGCCAAAAGAGAAGGACCTAAAATGGTAACTTTCACACATTATAGAGCTTGATGGCTTATTCAAGCCAAAGAAAGATAGACTAAAATTGGTAACCTTCATGCATTGTGAAGCTTTTTCACTCACACAAGTTAAAGGGGGGTAAACTAGAATGATAACCTTTGTGTGTGGTGCACAAATCAAAGGAAGATATCCTAAAATGGTAACCTTCAATTTTAATATATAAATAGAAGGGGAAGAATGGGGATGACATAAAAAAATAGGCATGGATTAGATTGGTTTTTAACAAATAGGCTCAAATAGGGTGATATTATAGAACATGATGAAGTTCTCATACCCATCATAAAAATTCTCTTCTTTGTAAATAGGGTCATTAGAGACCCCATTACAAGTATACATTTTCATCATATCTTTAAGGGTTGTTCTCCATGTTTGGAAATATTTGTCAAATGTTTTGTAAACATTTAAATAAGGTGTGATTTGATTTCATTCAAATAAGTGACAAGTTACATAGAGACTATAATAAAACAGAGGTGGCATAGTGCCTCACAATTAGAATAAGTGTTCATAAAATTACTCAACATTTGGTAGATTCAAATCATATAAATTGGTAGAGGGTATGATAACTAAAAAATCTAAGTGTAAACTAGAACACCAAATGTGGATTTAGAGATATGTCAATAGCTTAAAATCTAGGTAAACCTTGATGATTTAATACTATAAAACTAGAAGAAAACCTTATAAATTAAGAAGGTGACAATATGAACTAAGAAACTCAAGATGTGAAAACATGCAAGAATTCTTAAGTATAAAACTAACACTAAATGGGTAGCACAATGCCACCTCATGGTAATAGGAGGTAGAATAAAATGTGTTATAAAACATATAGTGTGAGTGATACACTAGATGACCTAAGTTCAAAGTGATTAGATGATGATGAATCTATAAATATCCTTCAACCCAAATGGGAAATAATAGCCAAGTTAAATCAAACCAAGTGCAAATGGTAAACCAATGAACACCTTGGCCAAGAACATAAAAAGGTGAGATTCCAAATTTGAATTAAAAAGTGAGGGGCTTAAAGATTTTCATAAAATTGTTTGGACACAAATAGGTATCATAACTACATTATTTAGATAATACAAACACAAATGTTTAAGATGAGGATTTGGAAAAGGTAAAATCTAATTTGGATTTGACCAACACAATGCCTTTTTATCAAGAAATGCTAGATAACAATTGTTTTTGGTTTATGATGTGTTGTTTACAAATAAGTATTAGACTCAATCAAGACCAAGCATGTAAAGGAAAAGATAAATCCAACTAATTAGAAAGCCCTAAAATGACAAGGTTGCTTCATATTTCTGAAATCCATTTATATACATGTTCTTGGGAGGATTTTAATTATTAATCCAGAAATAAAATTACATGAAGTATTAGGGTTTTATATGCGCTTCTCCCAAGATATTTTATGATGAAATGGACCTTCAAGATACTTGGACTACATGAAAAATATGTCTATAGCATGTGGGGTTGTTCTAAACCTTAAATTTTTAACCGTCTAGATGGTCCCAAGCATGGCTAATACTAGATATGCTTCACATCAATTGATTTCATACTGATCAAATTAGTATACAAGGGTATATTTATTTGCATATCCATTCCATCCATGTACTTATTAGCAGAATCCCCTAGTTAACTAAACCTGACTCGAGTTTTCATTATGAAAGGAGAGGTTAGCTTCTCAACCTCTTGGCTCTCATAGTTTACATACCCTAATTTATATACCACACCATAGAATGGGGTTGAAATAATTCCAAGATATGAAACTCGTAGTAAAATATTAGAAAAATAACTCATGAAAAGGCTATGAACTTCCCTACACAAGCCAAATTACATAAAATTAAACTAAGTGAAAATGCTTTAGAGGTTGTTTTTAGATCACCGAAACCATATAGGATTTGGAAACAACTTAGACAACTTTATTTTCACACCTTGGACAAAGGCATAATAATAATAATAATAATAATAAAAAGGCACTTTTGGTTACTCATGTTATGTAGAGGGGATGAGGGGAGATCATACACACACTCTACATTTTGTTCAAAAATAAATAAGCACTAATTGATATAACATAAAAGAACACACTTTTGAAAACTTGTAATTTAAGTGAGTGTTAGTTTCAAGCACCAAATTGAAGTATTGAGTGAAATTCTTGGCCCTTTGGCCTTAGTTTGAAAACTTTTTTGAAAAACTTCAGAAAAAAATTAAACAAACCATCTAAGTTCCTTTTAAAAACCAAAACAAAGGTTTAAAAATTAATTACACTCAAATATGTCATTTTTCCATGCTAGTCCTGCAAAGTTTAGATAGTTTCCCCTGCTTTGAAGAACAATTGATAATTAATCAATCAAGTTTTGAAATCCTTATCTTAGGTTATCTATTTTTAAAATATAGAGATCAACATCAGTTAATAGTGACTGATGCCAGTTGTATCAAGACCTATGGTGGTTATAAATGAACTAATGCCAGTTGATAAAGACTGATATCGGTCACTTATGAACCCTTAAAAAAATATTTTGCATAAAAAACACTTTTTAACCCAAGTTAGGATAAATCCCTGAGAAAAGCTTTGGATCATGCAAATAAAATTTAGATAGAGACTAAAAAACTCAAAATGACCACTAGTAATTTTGAATAAAGCTCTAAAATGTTATTCTTCTTCATGTTTTTCCTTGTAACAAAATTAATGTTAGGTAGATAAGACTGATGTCGATTACACAAAATCAATGTCGATCACTATTAGACCCATGTTTCAATAAAAATTTCAAAAACACATCAAAATAATGATAAAAAATTGATTTCTAAGATTTTTTTATTACTTTTAACGAAATATAAAAAAACCAAAGTGTCTTCCTTAATTTAATGGGCTACATGGTCCCAATGGTCTTACAAAGATGTAGAGATGGATTACAAAGATGGTTATATC
Organism: Torreya grandis; assembly: GCA_037957365.1. Lineage (NCBI taxonomy): Eukaryota > Viridiplantae > Streptophyta > Pinopsida > Cupressales > Taxaceae > Torreya > Torreya grandis. The sequence continues at coordinate 6,219,715 of JARHVA010000214.1, read as the reverse complement.
AAGCATTAGTTAATAAATCTCAACAATATGCATCAGAACATAACTAGCTAACTCAACTCACTCAAGTGGGGTTTCGAAAATAAAAATTAAGAGTAGATGAATGAAAGCATATGCAATACCTTCCCAAGAGCATCCCATCACCCAAATACAACTCAAAACATGATTTTACCCTTGATTTGGTACTCAATTCTTCATCAATGATGCAAGGTAAAGCTCCTCCATCATCTCTTGCTCACCAATGAAACTAGGCTCATGATATGAAATCAAATATATGCCTATCAATGAAGCTATCCTATTATAAATTAATAATAATAAACACCGCACACAAATGGCATGTGGAGAGAATTCCACATAATATGTTTACATAAATGAAGCTTAAAATGGTGATCTTAGCTTTCCTATTTGTAGAATATTTAATTTGATTAGCATCAACCATGACCATCCATCTTGAGATCAAGATGTGTGGCCACGAATTAATCCAATTTTGTATTATTAATCGTAAAATACTCTCAAAAATATTTGGAAAGAAAAGGCATTAAAGAGTCATGGGAGGAATTAAACATGATATTTCTTGAATTTATGTCTTATGGATGCCATCCCATAAATGATATCATTTAAGTATTTAGATAATAATTCAATTTCGAACTAAAACATATTCAATAACTTTCATTGATTTTCCACTTAAGCTCTTGATTTGAGTTAATCAGCCTAAGTGAGATTAATCAAATTTTGAGCATTTTTTTGGAAATTGGTTGCACTCAATTAATCAAATTGGTCAGAATGTCATATTACTGGGTTATAATGTGGCTGGAGAGGAATTAGAAGGTGATGTTAGTTTTTTGTAGTCCAATAGCCCATTTAAGATGTTTTCAACACAAAATAATACATGCAAATGTTGTATGCATCTAAATTAGAAGAAAAAAGTGATCTAGAGCATAAAAATGCATATTCATCATTTGGACTCAAAATGATTTGATCAAAGTTAATAATCACATAAAATGAATTTCCCCATTTAGGAACACATTAACCTATATCAACACATGTATTTGACAAGCTCGAACCATTTAGCATGTTTTAGTAAGATTGACAATTTAAACATAATGGTGTTAGGAACTAGACATCTACAGAGGGCAAACTATTTTATATTAAGAGACTCAGGAAAGTTGATCTCAATAGGCTCTTGCATGTTACAACTATTGAATGATATGTGAAATACTTTGTGTATGTGTTTGATAAATTTTTAATCAAAATAAATTCATGTTTGTTTTATAGTATATAAAATGAATATAGACTTAATGACAACAATATTGGATGTGTATAGTGTGGGTTTTAATAACATTAACAAGAATACATGAGATCTTATCACTCAAATATAAAAAACATGATGTAGAGAACTATCTTGAAACCTTGTATCACATGTTCATCATCAATGGTTGTATTAGTTTCAACTTTTTTTTGTTTAGTGTTAAGAGTTTTATTGTCCAAATACAACTTCTACGATATATATCCTAGGAGCTAAATACCAGAGAAAACTTTTAGATGCTATTGATTAAGGCCATCTACTTTAATTTTATGTCATTAAATGTACCTATATTGATAAAGGTGGATGTCTCAATTTTGATAAAGGTCCTTGGAAAGATCTAGAAATAATGAAGTTGGCTCTAAATGGGGAGGCAAAAATAATAAATTATGACCTTATTAGTTGATGAAGGGAAAGTGGTATCTCCTTGTAAATAGAACTTTATGAAGGCATAGGGGCTAATACGTTTCACATTAGGTTACCATTAACTTACACTAAAGATGTTGTTTCTACATATTATCTTGTGTTTTCTTATTTTATAGACCCAATATTGGCTACTCCTACAAATTAATAAAGGTGAAGGTGAAAATGAAAGGTTCAAAAGTCTTGCCAGTCAACATGTAGTAAAAAGAAAGAATAATAATTTTCAATGCCAAATATAACTTTGCATTTTTGAAAATTGTAAAATACATGAAGAGTTCCCAAGACCATGGAAATGTGGATAGGAAAAGTAATATATAAAATGCACTTCATTAAAATTCAAGTTACAATATGTGATCTAACCTCCCAATCTTGTCAGTCAACTCAACAATAAAAAAGTTAACACAAATGGACATCTATGGGAGATTCCAAAGAGAACTGCAATTTTACTTTTATACAAATGTGTAAATTGCAAATTGTACTTAGATCTCCCAAACCTACCAGTCAACATTAGTTCCCAGTTTAAAGTAGAAATTTCAAGGCCAAATGCAAATTCCAAATTGTACTTGAAGCTCCCAAGTCCATGGAGGAAATTTTAAAGGGAAGTATAACTCTAGATTACAAGTTTCATAATTACAAATTATAATGTTGTAGTTGAGTTATGGATCTTTGCCATACAAAAGAAGTGAAAAATTATAAATGGTACCCAAAGTTCCCCATAAGGCAAAAATGTGAAAAATAATTCACTTATGAATTACAAAAGTTTGGTGGAAACCCTAAAAGGATCAAAGGAAAAAAAGAAAATGTGGAAAAGGCACGTTGGCCACAACAAAGCAAATAGGCAAAATAGACTAAGTTTTGTATTTTATAAATATTTAGATAATACCTTCATGGAAGGCATGTTTTAGGGTTTGAAAGGCCAAGATGTTCCATTCCAAGCATATTTCTCAATTATCCATGGATCATACACAACTGGAGTATAGTGAAAAATTATAAATGGGACCAAAATTTCCCCATAAGGTAAAAATGTGAAAAATAATGCACTTAAGCATTACAAAAGTTTGGTGGCAACCCTAGAAGTATCATAGGAAAAATTCAAATGTGGAAAATGAATGAAGAAAGAAAAAAGGAAAACTATACTAAGTTTTGTATTTTCTAAATATTTAGCTAATACCTTCATGGAAGGAATGTTGTAGGGTTTGCAAGGCCAAGGTGGGTGATTCCAAGCATATTTCTCAAATAGCCATGGATCCTACACAGTTGGAGTATTCCAAAACAATCATCATAAGGAAATGGGTATTCTTTGGATTGTACAAGAGGAAGGGTATTTGTTCAGAAGTTTCCATCTATGAAAATGAGTTGTTAAAGGCTTGGCCAAGTGGTTACACATGAAGACAAAGAGTCAATTTTGTTCTTAGTGTAATATTTTCCCTCAAACCCAGTTGTAATGGATTTCCAATGAAGGAGATCAAGCGTTTATTTCAAATCTCATCATTACATGGATAGGCATTTGATCAAATTATTCCCTTTAAAGATATGGAGCATCTTGATGGAATTTTTAGAGTTTATTGCAAGTTTGAAATATTGTAAATTGTAAATGGTTTAAAAATTTGAATAAAAGGGCGGATTGTCCTCTTTTCAAAGATTACTGTTAGTTTCTTTTCTCTCTAAGTCTAGAATTTTCCAAATTTTGGTATCCTTATTATGTGTACATTTTATCTCTCTTTCTAAGGTGGTTATAGTTGTACAACAGTTAACAAGCTCCGAGAGCATTGCATATGTCTCCCTTATTCAATACCAAACTCACCATGCTTCTTCCCATGTAAACGTTCTAAAACAATAATGTATGTAAGATTTTTTTTAACTTAATGGAAAATATCTATGATTTTTTCTATATCTTATCAATGAAATATAATAAAATATTATTAATGCTCTGTTTATTGGGTGTTTAGTTTTATGCTTAGTAATGGTGGTAGTTGTAATGGGCATAAATCTAAGTTGTAAATTCCTTTAAGCACTATGATTTGGGAGTATGTTGTTGATAAAATATTAAGGACACCATGGGTTTATGGATTTGATAGAATAAATAATTTGAAATTCTATTTGTAGTGTATGTTTTAGGGTTTCAAGGACTAACTAAATATTTACATTGTATTGGCACCAATAGATGCAACTCATTCTTGATAGTTTTCATAGCTTGTATTCCAGTCTTTTTAATATTTGAAAATGAATGATGTCATGCCTTTGAAGGAGATATTATTGTTTTAAAAACCACACCAACAAACCACTCTTTTATATACCTAACTTATCCTACCTTGTTCTACCCTACAAATAATAAACCATATTAGATATTTTAAGTGTTATTTTCCTATAGATGAATCAATATTGTATGTATAATTTTTTTATGTATATTTCTCTTCAAAGATTAGCATTTTAGTGTTCCATTTATACCTCTATTATTGAAAATTTATTTATAAATGAAGGTTGTAATCATATTTACATCTACCTTCAGTATCTTTTAGCTGGCCTAAAGCATTTGTTCATTTTATGTGACAACTCTTTTAAGGTGGAGTGTACAAACTTGGTTATGTCTTTGCACAATTTATGTTTGTTTAGATTTCAATAATTCTCATAAATATTTATTTATAGTATCCCTCCATGTGAGAAAGCTACCCCTAAGTTCCTCTCACCTTGGTTCAGGTTAAGCTAGAAGCGGTAGGGAAGCAACCATACCCTCTATTGGTGTCTTTCAATCACTATCTGTATTCAGTCCATAATGATGCTAAACCATTCCCTAGATATAACAAAATATTTTTTTGTTTTTCATCCTTTTTTTACCATTTCATCAAAGTGTGCAAGCCTGAGTGTAAGAGGTCTACAATTGGGAATAAACAAAATCCATATATTATATGAAGAATTAAATCTAATTTATATATTTTTATGTCCAAACCATTACCTCCTTAATGAATAAACATGCCACAACTATATTCAAAAATGCTAATAAATAATATATATCATATAATAAAATTTGAATTATCAAATAAGAGATGAAATGATCATATAGGGGTCATATATTATCTCAAACATCAAAATGTTCAATGTATGTATCTTAATATTCATTGTAGAATATTAAAAAATGGAAGTCACCTAAGAAATATATTAATTGTATCAGTTTATATATATGAAATTTAATTTCATTTTGAATATAAAACACCATTATATGACCAATCAGATTCACCCATTAATGTTATGAATTGATGACATGTTACATGGATTCACCCTTAAAGTTTGGTCATTATAATTCTAGTGAATAGCTATTTCATGGATTTAGCACTAAAAATTAACCTAAACCTTCCACATATCATAATCACATAGGATTTAGGTCATAAAGGTCACAAAGTTCCTTGTTCACTTTTGATATTCATTTTCTTATCCATTGATGCATTAAATTATTAGTTTACTTATATATTGAATCAAGTTAGAGTGTTATCTATCATGGCCATGTGTCACCATCTACTATAGTGTGACATTAGTAAATATGATCCTTCATTTATTTTTCCATCTATAGGTTTCATATAGATCATTACACGTGGTTATTTCTTGTCACCTCTCAATCATGGAGTCACAAAGGCTTATTTATTGTCAATGTGAATTTCAATGAATTGCACATATCCATAGATTCATTAAATCTACATTTTACACTCCACTATCTAAACAACTTTTCTCCTTAACATATCTCATAACCACACAATGAAATCTCTTGAATTGAATCCTCATAGTCTTCAAGTCTTTATTTCTATTTGAATTTTATTGCATTCATTGAATTTAATCATGTACCAATCCTTGATTTGTTTGTAGTCAATAACTCTTTTGGTATTGGAAGTTTTAAAATTCATTTATGTAGAGCATAAAGATCCATTCAAGTATCAAATTTAATTTATAAACTTTAACATCCATACATTTACTTGTGTAATGAGTGAGCATGCCACCATTATATTTATAAACACTAATAAAGTGCATATATCACTTAAGAAGCTTATGATATAAAATAATACATGCATAGATATTTTGGGGTTCATATCACATAAATACACCACAATCATAATTTGAAGTTGAATAATAGGTGAAAATGACTTTAAGTAACCTTTGATATCAATATGACTTTCAAGCATAACTTTACACAACTTTACACACTGAAATATAAAAAAAGGCCTCTATGGGGGCATTAATTTATGTAGCTTATTTCAAATTATAGATGAAGCTAATTTATATTATTGTCATAAGTAGAATAGAGTGTATTTTTTTGTAAACCTTGGGTTAATGTATCTGTGTAATGGGGATAAAGTCTCCCCTATTGACTTTAGATATGCAAATTTCATTGCAATTAATTTAAATTTTCACAAGAGTACATGATATGGTTTTATTATGCACCCAAATAACCAATATTTAGATTGGATTTCTAATTTGAATCAAATTATGATTCCACTTTGAAAATAAAATTAACTTAGAAGAGAGAATATTTAATTTCTAATCTTTTTTATTTTGAGTAAGTTCACATTTTTATTTTCAAATATTGAGCCAAAAGGTATTTCACCAATGAAATTTATATGCCAATTTAGAGAAAAAGGTCTCCACTTATATGTGTTGGTCACAACAAAGTTATGATGTGAAAATCAAATGGACATCAACATTCGTTTCATAATTAATTATTTATGCATGGGAATTATAGCCCTTAATACACTACCCATAACTAGAATTATAAAAACTTTGAAAATATTTACCATTATAAAATCTAGTTAATAATAAATAATTTTGTACTTTCCTTAAAATTTGTTTGCTTTCAATCACTATTTTTAGCTTCACTCTCCATTGAAAAAAAATTAACCTTCTATAAAACTACACACTTTCCTAGTATATTGTAACCCTCATACTCTTTTATTTATTTTTGTGTGTAAATTTATTATTGACACAATCATACACATGTACCAAACTCATGACTTGAAGCAAAGAAGGACCATCATTTGTTAAATTTGTGTTGCTAGGATTTTTCTTCACTTTAAATCTTCATTGAATATAAAATTTGATTAATTTTATCAAATTACCATTTTAACAATCAGGGCAATCACTTGAACTATTATAAAGCATAAAACAATTTACATTACAAGAAATTTAAAATCATATGTTCATTATTGGCATGTAAAGGGACCTTTCCAACTCCACCAACAAAATGTGATTTCTAACATGTAATATACAATACATATTTCTTCACAAGATTGGCTCTTAAAATTTTACATACTCCCATATAATATTTTCTACATGTGACACTTCTTTGGGTTATCACATCTGTTAAATATTTCCTCTCATTTTATAGTTAAAAAAATAATGTAGTAGGTCCCATGTTTGAGTCTCCCACGCTATTAGTATTTGAATCCTAATGTGAATAACTACTTCCCATGGGTCTAGAAGGTTCCCCCATATCAAAAAAGAATAGGTTACCAATATGAAGAAAGAAAAAAACAACAACATATTCAAACCATGTAAATGTCCAATGGCATAAATATATCTATCCATATATACAAAAATAAGCATACAAGGGGATAAATTTTGGATATAATGAAATCAAAATATATATGAGGGATAGGAAAAATTAACTATTTTAAAGGAAACAAATATATTAAAAAATTATAAATGAAAATGTACTTTTAAGATAAACTTTGCACATCTGGCATGCATCATATAAGCTTATAGATGAAAAAAAAGTTAATGTTTTTCATAAATAAACTCCTTTAACTAAACCATAAAAATTTACTAAAAGTACATTTAAAATAAAAAAGTTTAAAAAAATTGAGATAAAACATAAAATACAAGAGCTAAATTGTTAAGATTTTTCCCCTCATAATTTATTAAGTTATTGAGAGATATTATTATAATTTTCTATCAATAATGGTTTCACACATTTATACTATTTTTTTTTAAAAGAGATTAGAATAAATTTTCATTAACACATTTAAATATAAATTTTGGATATGATATATCCATTAAGCATAATAAACAAAGTTAATAATAAGTAATGCTTTAAGTGTAGAAAGAGACAATTTTACTAGGAAAATGAAAAATAAATACCTGTAAATATATTTATTTAAATGATTATACTAAATTTAAATGAAAAAATATTTATATCATTAATTTTTTAAAAATAAACGGAATTCCCAATTATATCTTGGCTATTTCAAAGCCTTTGAGAGGAGGATAAAATAAAGTTATGACACTAATGGCACCAAATAAAAGTGAGAGAGATGATTATATGAAAAAAACTATTTCTTCTCCATTATATTTCCATTAAATTTTTTTAACATAATTAGTTTGATTTTTCATTTTATGTTTTACTGAATTTGGAAAACTATATGGTTTAATTTCTTGAATAGTAAAGGGGTCTAGATTAAGGGGAAAATTAGTAAATAAATGTGCCTTAACCTTTTAAATTATTGAATCAAGAAGTGCTTAATTGATTTCTAAAAATAGAAAACATGTGGATAGAGAGTAAAACTTAGCCGATTCTAGGCTGAGACGAAGGAGACATAGTCTATAAATTATTGATCTAGCTGGGTAGACTGTAAAAAATAAGATCTAGAAGTCTATTTTAACCTGGACAGGAGTGCCAAAAATCCGACACCTAGAGGTCCAATGCTATAATCCAAGTTTTGGCACTATAGTCCTTACTTTCTAAGATTTTTAAACTTTTTAGGTTCTATTCATTTACTCTAGGAGACCATGTGCCTGAAATATCAAGTCCTAGTTTTTCACGAAGCTCCATGTGTAATTGATTTTGTCTTCAAGGATCCTAGTTCCTCTTCATGCTTGATAGGTGATCTCCAATCCAACCGGAAAAAGGGGTTAGTGTGTAATATACACTAAATGTGGGATCACACCTCGTGTGTGGGCATGCTACTTACATACCAATACTCTGAAGAGGGATCAAGGCCAATTTAGTTCTCCCAATTTGAATGTGTATTATGCAATCCTATGTATACAATGCAAGTGTACCAAATTTGGGTAAGCATGAGATGACTCGTGACTAGTGCTAGAGCTTAAATAGGTTGAAAATAATAGTGGTTGGTTGTATACAGAGAATAGAAAGATTTTCCTGACTGTGCTTTAGGATATCTATATCTTATGCATTTTAAATGATTTTCAACCATTTTAAATGACCTTTGAATGGGATTTTATAGGGAAAATAGTGATCTTGGGTTAGATGAACTCACATTAAGTTAATAAGGAAAAAGATAAGGATTCAAGAAAATCTGATCATTTGAGGTTATTATGGACTTGGAAAATAGCACTATAAAGTAGATATCCTAGGTCCCAATACTATATTACAACTTATAGTGATGTTTTCCAGGGGTAAAGGAACCCTAAAGGATATATCTTTGCTTAGGAGAGGAGTTCGAGATAGCAGGGGCTGAATCTAGAAGGCTTTGAATGACTAGGAAAGAGTGAAAACATGCCTAAGTGGGTTGTGTAAGTGAGTAGGAGAGACCTATGGTTTAGGTGTCACAAGTCATGGTCAAGTTATATAAATTACATTTTAGTATGACTACATTTCCCCACCTTTTATTTTAAGTATGTAGTACAATAAAATACTAGGAAAAAGGAAAAAAAGAGAAAACATACCCAAACTTACTTGTGAATGTTTCAAACACATTAATGGAACATTAATTTTATGTCAATTAGTTTTATTGAAGGGTATTTCCAAAAAAATCCAATAAATACATAGATAATTTGAAGTATATAACTTTCAAAGATATGGTTTTTAAAGAGCAGGTTCTGAAGTGTAAATGGAAAAGTCTTTAATAGAGGTTGAATAAAGCTTCAGAGCTCATGTAAATAGGAATTAAAAATAGATGTATTGAATAATTCCTATGAAAAAAATCTTGAAAATTAAATTCATGTAAATGTCCATATAAATGAATTGTTGAAAACTACCCAAAAACATTTTTGAAATAAAAGCTTCAAAGATGGTAGCATCCTAAACATAATTATGAATGAGATCAGGAAAAAATTGAGTCAATACCTATATATTAACAACTTTCAAAGAACATCAATAGGTTATCGCAAAGATAAATCATGTTAACAGGTTTTATAAATAGTAAAGTTAATGCAATACATAAAGCCTTTATCTTGAAAATATTTTTAGGATAGGGCTATAGACTAGTTCTAAAACATAGTGGATCCTTATTATAAAAAAAGGAATGGGGGTATATTGTTTACAGAAAATGGTGATTCATAGGGTAAATACTCTAATTTTTATTCATTTAATTTTACATTTCAAAGGGTTGGAAGTTTTATCAATGTCAGATTAAATCAGTTTTGATAGTCATGCAACTACATTAGTGTACTTTATTTCCATTTCTTTGTTATTATGATTTTAATTTCTTGGTTGTGTTAATATAATAATTTTATGTGTGAAAAACCTATGGATAATTATGATTGTTTTCATTGATGTATGCTAACATTAGACATGAAAAATCTATTGAAATTTTGTAGATTTCATTGATTTTTGAGCAATTAGTTGAAATGGTTTTACTATTCTTAGTGTGCAAGAGAGTTTTATCTATGGTATAATATTCTAAGTGTGTGAAATAAATGCCTAAGACATCTTCATGGTTTGAGCTATAATGTGCCAATTAGATGTGTGAAATAAGAATTCTAAAGGGAGAAACCTTCTATTGAAACCATTAAGTTTCCTATACCATTTCCCTAGACAACCTAACTACTTTTGCCTATGAGTGTGTAACAACTATAAATAGCAAGCATAAGTTTTGAAAACACTTGTCCACCAACAAACTAGCCTAGGAAGTGACCTCTCGAGACCACATAACCTTGTTTTCTACTCTACTCTTCCCTCCTTTTAAAGTTTATTTGATTGATACCTACCTACTCTAGATTATGTACCACCCAGTTGTCACACTCACTTAGGTTTGATTTCTTTACTAGGATTCATTTCACTACAAGTAAACCTAGTCAACAACTTGCATGATATTCTTGCTATTCCACCACAATGTTGTTTATCCCATTCCTGCAACTATTTCCCTATAATGGAGTTTACCTCTATTGAGATCTTGAAAAATTAGAGTGTCAGGCTATTTATTTATAGATTATTTGTTTATGCCATAGAAATTTGTAATGAAGGAAGATATTATGTCATATTATTGTTACAAGTGTTTTGTATATTTTTTGAAACATAGAGCTTAATATAAAATAGGAGGTTAGATATTTTCAAAATTAAAGCTTTATGAAAAATTAGTTGTAAATTTAGAGAGTAGTCTATGTAGTCTTTGGTTTTTTAGTAATCTCTTTTTAGTAGTTATTTGATAAGATGTAACCATTTTTAAATGTCATATTTCATAAGTTGTGATGAGTGTATATCTTAGAGGATTTTGATCCCTGAGATTGCACCACCTAACACAATCTTATATGGTCAAGATGCCAAGAAGTGTATGCAAAGAAGGTAAGCCACCACTACCCCAAGCATATGATATCATGTCACATGGTAGTTCTTTACAATACAAGTCTTGATAGTTTGGCATCATTGATCTGGCATGTCAATCCTTCGAGCAGCTAATATTTTATAATGTAGAATGTTTTAGGGGATCAGATCACTGAGTAATTTGGCTAGCCTATATTGGGTATTTGGCTTAATCCATTCCAAGATTTAGTCCCATGACATGATCTCAAAATGTTAGAGGCCATAGAGCCTATGTAGGTCAGCCAAATTATAGAGTATCTCAAATTTGTAAGATCACACCACATAATATGATCTCAACACTCTGATAGTTTGATGACTCTGATTTGGCATGTTGATCTTCCAAACACCTGATATCATCCCACGAGGCATGATTTTAGGGACTCAGACATACACCATAAGATGTTTTATGTATACAACATGGAGGATTTTGATGCCTAAATTTGTTCCAAATTTTTGAATCTTAGAGGGTCATAGGGCTGATAAGCATACGAATGTGAGATAAATTTATATGACCCTAAACATTTGTAATCATGCCACATGGCACATTTTTGGGGTCTTAGGGTCTTAGTATTTTGATGTAATTTTTGATCCTCTTATAACCCAATATTGTGTTATGTGTCATGATAATGGGGACTTAGTGTATCAAGTAGGTTGGTTGTTCTATGGTAGGCTCTAGCTTCCATCATTCTAAGATTTTGCATCATTGTAAGATCTCAAAATGATGGATGCTAGAGGCCCAATGATGTCTAACCAAATTATAGAGTATCACAATTCCTTAGGTTTGAACCACATGGTAAGATATTAATACTAAATAACATCCTATAATATGGAACAAAGTGAATTTAATCATGTAAGAACATAAAATTATAATAGTTTCCTCCTATTGGTGCTTAAGTATTTCTATTAGCAATCATATTTGACACATTTATATTTCAATCAAATAAAGATGTAGATGCTAAAAGGTGTGATGTAAAGATTAAGCACAAATAGATCAGTCTTAAATATGTGATTAGTTAGCATTGATGAAATTTTGTGAAATGACTTCTACTTTTGTCTCAAGGTGTTATTTCAAATAGCTTGTGAATACTTATAATGGACTTATTTAATCTGTTGTCAACTATCTCTTTATAAATAATTTATCGCTTTGAAAAAAGACTATTGGATTTGTTCTAACTTGTTTCACCTTGTGTTATTCACAATATGATATGTATATATATTCTATTATGAGAGCTCAAAGCTTCATTTCTAGATGTAAAATTTAGAATTTATTTTTGCAGTTGGACAAACTCAAAGAATGTAAATTTGTGTTATGTTGTATAATCAATTTTTGTTCCATTTTGGGGCACAATTATCTATTTTTATTTTATTTATTCTCTACATGTATGCTTCTATTTCACAAATATAAAATCCATGAACATCAGTCTAGAGTAGGCTTGTTTTCTTTTTCTTTTGTTAAGTAAAATCCATGAAGATTAGTGTAGATTATCTCTATTTTTATGCTTTTAGATGTTATTCCTTGATTATATGATGCTTGTGAGTGGTTTCTTTACACCAAATACCTTAGTATCGATTTGGTTTTACTTTTTTTGAGAATATTGAATGAACATATATAGTAATCACTTTGTGCAATACATTCTAAAAATTTATTTCAATGTATTTTAATAACATTATTGACTTGTTGAGCCCTAACACACCCACCTCATTTTAAAATAAACCATACCTAGGAAACAATGAGACTAAATATCTATGACTAAGGTATCATACATTTATCATAAGGGTTATTTCTACAAAATTCAACATTACCCAAGTAAAAATCATAATAATGTAAACTTAAAATAGTGTTCTATGTGACATCAAACCTTGTATTGTCTTTTACTTTTTATTACTTAAATATAATCTATAGACTAACATGTCTAACTTTCTTTTACTTGTATGTGCATGTTGATCGCATGATTAATATCTAAATTCCATTATCTTCTTCTAAATTAGGACCATAATAAATATCTCAAACATAATTATGACACATGTTACTCTCGCATCGTTTGGAAGTTTCACGAGTCTCCCAAGATCTGTAAATAAGCCACACAACATATCCATGTCAAATTGTAATTGTATGACTTCACTCAAGAACTCGATAAACATAATAAGTATATTTTTCTTGAGTCTATGAGCTTCTATGTTCCTGAGTCTCTGAGCTTTCAAGATCAATCCAAGTGTGTACGAGCTTTTGGACTTTTAGGGCCTCGAGTGGATAACATGTGACATACTTATGTGAATTTGCATTATAAAAAATGTAAATGGTTAATTGGTTCCCTACTAAATATTCTAATTTATCGAGTCTATGAGCTTCCTAACATAACACCAAGTAGCTCAATTATGTAAAACCATCACTATAGGACCTCTTAAACATAGTGATAAAATATAAAGGGTCAAGTTAACTAGAGCATGACATGTGGAACTATTTGGGGAAAGAAAATCCAAATCATATGAACAAAAATGCAATAATTTGGTAAAGAATATATTAATGTATGGTTGACAACTATCTCAAATTGATGACTGGATGTGAATAATTAATGATATATCACCATTTGGAAAGCAAGGGGCATCTGCCAAATCTTATTGGTGTATTCAAATCAAAATAGGTAGTAAAAGTGAGATTTTGTTATCATCATTCAAATAGCATGAATTCAATCAATACAATCTCGTGAAAGATTTATATAAATATCTAAACATTACGTTCAGATTGCTATTACTATGATCATTAAGCATTTATGTTTTCAAATTTTATAAGCGTACAATGTGCCCTAGCTTTATTCATTAATAAAGCATCGAATGAACTAGTCTCTAACTTCAAAAAAATTATATTAATTGTTATTTATGAATGATATTGACATAAAAAAGGTGAGAGTTTAGTCCCATCCCCATTTTTATTTGTGAGTTGAACAAAATATAAAGATACAATATATCAAAAGAGTGATTTAAATTTTATATTCCCAAACTACTCGACAGTTTGGGAGGAGGTCAAGTCAGTTTAGGCCTATTCAGAGGGGGATAAACTCTCCTTTGAGTCCAAAAAACACATATATGGAATGATTCCCATCATGAAATAGGTCCTCCAATAGGTTATGACCAAGCTGAAGGTAATGCCATGAATTGACCTGTTAAAAGTTTTGTTCTTTAATAGGACACTATGGGTGATATTATTCATGTGATGAAATATTAAACCACATCTTCCTATATCTCAAGGAGATCATTTAAATGGTATATTAGGCTCTTCATACCAAAAATGATATGTAATTAGGTCTCAGTCAATGTGTGTCTTGAGCACAATATAGTGGATGAAAAACTAAAATAGTGGCTAGTAAATGGGTAAAGATTGAATCCAAAAGGAGCAATTTCCACCAACTTTATTAATTTTAGATATAAAATTGATATTTCAATGACATTATTGAATATATTATATAGATTCCAAAATATTATATATGTCTATGTCGAATGAGTACCCCTACTAGACATTCTATTAACCACTAACAAATTGGTATCCCTCGGGGAGATTATAAGCATGAGATTTAAATATTAAATTCTCTACCCTAATAGGAGACCTGAGTATGGGAACTTTTATATGATGTCTTATTTACTAGTACAGTCATGGAAACTATGTACAAAAACTATGGCAAATAATAGTATCCATCTCTCAATAATCTAAGTAATAGGGTTAGAGAAGACTTGTCATTCATGTTTATTCTTAGATACAAAAACTACATCAAGAGACTAAGTGAGGAAGTATAACCTCACATCTAATAGAATATGTAGCACACAAAAATGTTCAATTTTTTGAAAACATCACAAGGACACTCACCAAGTTGGGTGACTATTAGATTTATCCCGATGTGACTATCATTTAAGTAGATGGAATAAGGATTGACCCTTTATTGCTATCTCTCCATGTCTTTGGCCACATTTTAGAATAAGAGATAGCTCATTAGGTTTTTAATAGTATCAATGAATAACTCAACCAAAAACACTTGATCTATTATTTCAAAACACCCTAAAACATTGGTTAACACTAATATGTGACTAGATGAAGTTTTATAATAGTTGGTAATCCCAAGACAACCTATAATTTATAGGTGTCACCATTCAGGGGATAGGACCTAAATAAAAGGAAAAGTGTTTATTTTAAGACCACCCTTGATAAGAAGAAGGTTCATGTTTCTTATGGTCATCAAACCTATGACCATGACCAAGTTTTATTAAATGCCTAGTATGACTCCAATATATGGATTAGGATGATGGATAATGATATATGAATGATATTGGCTCAAGATATGTAATATAATCCTAAATCCATAGAGGAAGAATCCCAAAATATGTGGATCTAACAATAGCCTTACTCTCTACCTACAGGCTTTCAACAAGCAAACTATCTACCATATCTAGAAGCTCAATCCCTAAAATAAGAGGAAGATCATCCTATGAGATAGGGGGAGTCAAATCCCTATGTAATTAAGAAAATCTTGAGAGGAATTCCTATTCTTCAATTTTTTTGCATAATTTTAGGTGAACAAGATTTAGGGTTAGCTAGAACTATGGGAAATAGATCAACTACTCCAACCAACCAAAAAAAATGTAGCTTTATAAACTCTCCTTTGTATCCACTTACCATGGTTACACAAATATGTTTACTTGAGTTATTATAGTCTTATTTTGCTTCAATTCTAACTCCCATAAACTCTCTTAAATCCCCTAGGTCTCCTTTGGGAACACCTAAAATTTCCACAACCTCCACTTCATCACATACGTTTTCAATTCCTACCATAATTTTTATTACAACTCTTACACCATCTCATCCACCCTCCACTCCACCTATTTTGACCTATCATAATAAGTTGAAGGACACCCATGCCTTTTCTAAAGGTATAAAATTAGAAAAGACTCTATGTCTTAATCTCCTTATTATTTAATACGTTATTGAGGAAGAAAAATAAGAAATAGAGGATATAATAGATCTAAAAAAAGAGGAGGAACCTAAACACTTTATATCTCTAGTTGAATACACATGATGAAGAGGTAGAGATTGAGAAAATAAAGGATTTGAGTCTAGGCACACTGAAAGAAGGATAAAATTTGATCTGGCTTACCTCAGAATAAAAACAAATGATATTTGAGGTAGTTTATTCTATTATTTATCTATATGTATTTCACAAAGTCCAATAATAAGTTCCCCCCAATAATTACCTCTGTTACATCATCCACTTCTCAAATTACTAGTATAGATTCTACCATTATTTTAATACGGGATCCCAAAATGGCTTATTCTAAAAATTTGGTTACTGCATCTCTTTTTATTAAACTCTTAGCCCCTATAAGAAATTTGACCCAATTTGAGCTTTCAATGTCAGAGTCACCTACTTGGCCAAAATTAACTATGACTATGGAAATAATAGCTTAGTTAATCACATGATTTGATGAAGTACACCAAGAAAGCAAGCCTCTCCATGGCAATTAATGAGCCATAATATTCCATAATTGACCATAAAAAAAGTGATTCAACATCAAAAATATCTCCCCCAATAAACACTTCTCTTTCTATACCCTTTAATCCTTGTACATATATTAAAATCATCCCAGAGGAAGGTACATGAGAATTGATAATTTTTCAATGGGTAAAGGATATGGAGCATCTACAAGATCAAAGGCAAAATCTAGTTATACTTGACCTCTTGATAGTTTTTACAAGGTTTGATAAAGAGAGTGGCACCATACAATGAGTGATGAAGAGGAAAATGATAAATATAAGGACAAAGGTAAAGATAGAGATTGAATAGAGGGAGAATGTGTTTCAATTATCCAAAAGACCCAAGAAGAACCTTAATGAACTTAAGGAGTACATTAAGGACTTTAATAATCTTGTTAATTCTATTGGGTTGACATTGAAGGAAATAAATCAAAACACTATGGAGGCCTTGAAGAGATAAAAATATATGAACACCATATAAGATCCTTAAGAATTTATAGTTAAGGTACAAAGTGCAATTTCAAATCTCTATGACATCTTGCTTAAAATTAGAATATCCTGAGTAACTAGTCAAAACCATAGAGTAGAGATAGTCACACTATGGAACAAAATGAAGGACAAGTAATTAAGGATGAACTTATTCATCTAATGTTCTAGAATAACTGCCTTTGATTATTTAAACTTGATGAATAACATAGAAAATTCTTAATGCCTCAACTATGTGATTAAAAAGAGGGATGCCTTCTCAAACTGGGATAAATAAATAAAGAAGTTACTGGATATTTTTGTAATTCATGAAATAAAAGTATTGCAATTTTTGTCCAATATGAGAGTAACTATTGTAATCACCTAGACAAGGGAGCTAGTGAATTCACCAAATTTTTACAACCTAATATACTTAGTTGTAAAAGAGTTCAAACAAGGATTGGAAGGTGTGGTATATAAGACCAATGATGAATTAATATAGTTGGTTAGTTTTGTTAAAATCAAGGTCACATGAGCTAAGGCCTTAGAGGTTGAGTTTAAAATCTCAGTGGTAGAGCTAGATAGATTAATGAAAAAAGATGCAAAGATTTTGAAGCCCTTACTTTTGAATTTTTAATCCATAGATAAAGAGATTGATAATGCATATATACTTAGTGAATAATTTAAGGCAAATGAGGCAACTTCTAGAGCCATATCACATGCAACTAGCAATTAGTGATACCATCCTCAGGACTCTCAATATACACCAAAGTTGTAACTACATTATCCTCATCATCTAATTAATGTTGCATGGCATTGGTTTTATAATTTTTAAATAAGTATGTATTTACATGATTCTTATCAAAGTGGGACTTAGGTTCCCTATCTATTATTGTATATGCATAATTTATCTTTAGTTAAAAAGTATATTTTTTATTGTTATCATTGTAACATGCATTATTGCATGAATTTAGAACATAAAATTATTTATTCTTATAAAATTAGGCAAAACTCAAAGTGATGAGGCCTTCCCCATCCAAATATTATATATACATGTAATCTCCTGATCACAAAGGGAGGAAAATTTTGGATATTAAAATTAATAGTAAATTTAGAGAAGTCCTACTTGACTTAGTTTTGATGTGCAAATATCTATTTTATCTAATTCTATAGATTGCTTGGATCTTCCATAATTTTGGTATATTAGTTATTAAAATTATGTAATTTTTTTTTTTTTTTGAATACAATATTTCATTTTTAGCAATATATTATTTGAGATTCTATTGCATGCTTATCATAATCCTCTTGTAGATGTGCAATAGTAATCTAGTTATCAAACAACATTTTATTTATGTATGTTTGACTATATTATGTTTTGTTACCTTTGAATATTTAACTATTGATGATTATTCTATGTGATAAAATAGCTTGTTATAAGTATGGATCTAGATACAATGTCCTACTTGAGCTCAAATATTAGTCTTGAAATGTTTTATGCTTATATTTTCAATTGACCTTCCTTTTCGACTTTAATTTTACCTTTCTTTGTGGTTTATTTTACAATCCTACACACCTTAGTTATAAATAATAATATTTACACCCACTTAAAGTATATTTAAGTTAAATAATAGCTAGCTCACCCATGGTAAATAATTAGTGTTCCACAACCACTATTCCAATAATTGGTTGTTAGAAAGTCGAATATCTTATAACTCGTGCCCTGGAGCGATTGTATCCAGTGACCTTAAAGCATTAGATAAAACCTCATAAGGAAGAATAATAATGTGAATAAAACCCACATAAACATGAATCTCATTAAACTATTCCTATAATTTATCATTATCTATGCATAATTGACCTTCTTGGTTATGTTGGATATGATGCGGAAACTCTTAACTCCCTCATAAAAATAGCAAAGATAGGTGATGTGGTTGTGCAAATGTGTTTGCTTGGTACTTGTAGATGTAACAAAATTATATGTATACAAGATTAATACCAATACTCATTTTGGATTTGGATCCTAAAAATCCTAAATCTTATGTTCTTCTATAAAACATTTACATAGAAAGAAGATGGTGGAGTGACGTTTAAAAGGTAATAAAATTGATGAAAGATATAGGAATTAAAATGATTAATCAATATAGTTGGAGTTAATTCCATAAATAATCTCATGTAATCACCTACATGCATGTGCATTATGGTGATAATAAGGGATACAGTGCATTTAGATTCATATGAATTTTTTTATTTTTGTTCAATACATGTATGATAATCCACAGATGTTTTGAATTATGTTTGCTATATCTATATTATTTTAAGTAATTTACAAGAAAATCCTTGTTATTTATAATACATAAGGTTTAAATAATAAAGTTAATAATGTTTCATGTGTATTTTTCTCAAAAAAATTTCTTATTTTCTTAGTATTTGTTCTCTTCTTATTTTGTAGTTGAATCCAAAATGAAATCAATAATATTTTTCTATTGTATTATACATGATAATATTAATTAAATGATTTTTGTCTATCTTAAATAATTTTTTATGTGTCATTCATATAGAAATGGATAAATTAAACCTTTAGAGGTGCAAGGATCTATTTTTTATTATACTTATTGATAATGAGATTAGTTCAGACTGAATATTTTGTGCCCACATAATGTTGTTCATTAAACTCTAGAGTCATTTCCTTGGCCTAGTTAATCATAGTCTTTGTATTGGGCCACTTTAATTTACTAAGTGGAGTGTCTTAGATAATAATCTCTATACCCCTCATGTATGTCCTTGTTCTTTTAGATTTGGATGTCATTAGTTGTTTACAAGTAAATTTTGAATGCAATTACAAAATTCAATGTGGCAGATGCATATTATCTAAATTTTATTAAAAGTTAAATCAAGCACAAAATAAATTGTGTAACAAATGGACAACAAAGTTCTAGTCAATTATAGAAACCAAGATTTCTCAATGTATCATCTACTTAAGGTCAATGAAAAATGTTAAGATCACTAAAAATGTAGAAGCAAAATGTAATCAAATCATAAGCAGTTTCATGTCTATAGATCTAATGTTTTTTAAAGCATTCAAAATTTATATTACAGAGAATTCAAAGAGAAGAACTTAATCAAAATTTGTTTTTTGAAGTAATTTTAACATGGTCTAATTAAATTTTGTAAAAGATCATTACAATCAAAAAATGATGAAATGTACATTATAATATAGCATAGGCATATTACATTGAGATAATAGAAGAATAAATCAATAAGTTATCCATGTATGAGGTGATTAAAATTTTTAATAAATAGAAGCACAAGATATAAAATAATAGTTTTGATCAAGTCTTATAGCATGGGTCAATTTTAAAACAAGATCAAGTAACAAAAAAATATGCATATACTATAACAAAAAATCAATGTAGTCATATGTGAAATTTACTTTCAAAGAAAGCACATGAATTTTTTTTGGAAATTTAATATAAATAAATATATTTAATACAAGTTATATCTTAGAAATCATCTGACTATCAGTATTAACTAATTTTACTAGGTTTGAAACCATTACGAGTTGTGATAAAAATTGTAGACCAAAAATAAAGTCAGATGTAAAAAAATATTTAAAAAGGTATTGTCCTTGTCATTTTTATAATTAGAAACATATTTTTTAAGGATACACCCTTAATCATGTATGCTATAGTTTACAATGTCAGATGCATGATGTTTTATATATTTAGTTGGTCGATAACCATTAGAGAAATGAAAAATCATGGAAAGCATAAATTTCTATTAGCACAGATAGTTAGTAAAAAACCAAGAAAAAAAGAAAAAAATTATGAACATGTAGCAACCAACCTACTAGTTGACTATAATAAATTTTGATATTAAAATAAATTCAAGCACTAGACTTGTTACATTATTTTTTATGCTATCATTTCTTTACACAAAATAAATCTCAACAAATATTTCCAAAATTGAGGAAGCAAATAGTACTTATTGATACATATGATGACATTATTTGTAGCAAGTGTACAACTTACATGTATATGGAATCACCATAACAAAAATATAACTGATATGTCTTGATTATATTGATTGAAAGGGATTTTCATTAGGTTTGGGATGTTTTTGTTCAAGAATGTTTGATTCTAGATGTAATCTATTTATCTACTCTTTATCTGTATGATGCATTGTAGTTAATGTTGGTATGAATACATTTTACCTATTGATAATATGTGTAATATGCATGATTGTCTATTGAAGGAATGTTAGCCATAATAATGAGCTATAAATTATTTAAAATTTGTTTTAAAGGTGATGCATGAACATTTTTTTCCTTTAATAGGCCTTTAACCTTTCAATAATTATCAAAAATTATCATATTGTAAAAGTATTCAAATTTTATTTTTTGTTTAGAATTTTTTTTTAATTTTCAGTAAAGCAATGAGTCAGGGATGAATACAAGAATCAATATTGGTTTTTACTAAACATTTCAAATGAGTTTTTGTATACTTGTCTCTTAATATATCCACAAATGTAGACTAGCCTGGATAAATAAAGAGAGTTCCTTTAATGCCATTTTTGACAATGTTATGGAATAATAATATTGCCATGTTTGTTGATGATAATTTTTTTAGGAGTTGAGGATATAGATGTTGGTATTTTCCACTTATTACAAGCTAAAAATAAATTTATTAATGTCAATACTTTAGAAAATAAAATGTATTTGTATATGTTAAGTCAAAGCAAATAACATTTCAAAATATAATGAACAAAAAGTACAATCTTCTAGCATTAACACTTATGGTTTCCATGTCTTCTTTAGTTTCAGTGTCTTTGAGATATATCTCAAATGGATTGTGTCATTTTTGATATCCAACTATGTTAATATGTAATGAACCTAATACATATTCACTATTTGATTGTACAAAATCATGTACTATGATAATTGGAGTGATTTTGCATTTGTTTTATACTATTGCATGATTTTCCATAGTTGTGTTTGTGTTTAATGCAATACAACATTCAAAAACAACTATTTCATATTGAATTCTATTTATTATGGAAAACTCTATGATGCAAAGACTATTATATAGTAAAAAATGATGTAATAATTTATCAAATACTTTGTTAATTATATTGATGGTTACTTTCAATTGACCAAATTTGTTAAGAAAGTCCACATGCACTATATCAGTGCTAAATTGAGAATTTAAGTTCTTTATGAAACCATAACCATAAGCAACCAATAAATTTTATTTAAAAAAGTTTCTACATTTTTTTGTTGAGAGTTTGATAATTGAAACTAACATGTTATTCCTTGCATTTGCATTGTAATAATAATTTTGAAATCAAAGTTATAAATATAAATACTTTATATTATCATATAAAGACATTTTTTTTCTCTATTTGAGTTTTAAAATTTAAAAGAGATTGTAAGTTGCATGTGAAAAAATAAAAGACTATTATCTATGGATGACAACACTCTACAAGAAGCTAGGTAAACCAAAAAAACACTGATTTTATGGTATTTGTTGCTCTACTTTTGTTTGTTGGTTGATATTTTATTTCGTTCCCATTTCTAGTTTTTTATTTGCATTACAATAACATTATAAGAATCTTATATTTTGATATTGTTAAAGAGAAAAAAATGCAAGAAAAATAAATTTTGGGTGATGAAAAATACTAACTTGTCACAACCAAAAATTAAGTATGACCATTTTGGCACTTTCTTTTGTGTTATTTCAATCTCTTGGTTAATGTATTTGGTTGGATCCATATCCACTTTCCTGCAATAATTTTTTCTAAAACCCATAAACATATTTTTATTGTAAGGGAAAAACAAAAGAAAAAAATTAATGTATAATATAAGTGGTCTATTTTTATTTAATACTGTATGTGTTTATCAATTTATATATTTAGTTTTATCTATGTATCATGACAAGAGCCTTAATATCTTATGTTTGTGACATTGTTAACTAAAAAATAATGACACAAAATAGTTGAGATCATAGGAAAATAAGAATTTAGGATGAGTGGAAATACATTATTGACATTTTAGCATCTTTTGTTGTGTCATTTTTTTTTATTGGTCAATATACATGCGTAGATGCATATCCAGATTCTTTCAGGTTTTGTTTAATTACATAAACAAATTTTAATTTAATAAAAATGTAAAGACAATAGAGTTATTCATAATGCAAGTGGCATATATTAATGTTTTGTTTGGATGATTTTATTTTTATTTGCTATTGATTATTAGCAATCACAAATTCAAAATTTCAAGGATATTTACCATATGTCAATAGCATTTCACAAGGTAAAGATGAAAATTTGCATTTCTAAAAAGTTATCATTTTTATAGTGTCTGATAGTAAGTTGAAGGAAATTTTAATAATGGTCTATCCAATAGGCATTGAAAATTCTAGATTGAATATTCTAGATATCTATATTTATCCAAAAATGATCTATTAAAATACCTACATATGTTGTTGGCATGTTTGATATCAAAGAGTAACAATGCCTATGCATTATGTTTAAACTTTGTTGTTGGGATGTGTTTACTGAAGCATTCTAGTATTGAAATAACAACCAAATCTGATATTGGTATCAAGTGCTAAATTAGTAACTACTATTTTTATAAATACCAATGTATCATTTATTGGGGAAATTAAGACTAAGTATATCTTAAATATTTATATTGGTGTATCTAAAAACCATATATCATGTGTCATTGTCTCCAAGTTTTGTATAGCAAACACCTTGTTATTATTCCATACAATGGTTTTTGTAAAACATGACATTATCCCATGCACGTTCACTAAAAATTAACAATTAAATTTTTGTGTAAGAATAGAAGTATTTTCTATTTGTATTGTTTAATTTGTTAGAAACATATAATGTTTGCATTCATAAGTTCATAGTCATGTGTTATAATTTTTAGATACAATTACAAACTTTGTGTATTCAATGAGAAAATAGTCAGACTGTTATATGTTAAGGGACATTTTTAAAAGGTGTAAACCACTCTACAAAAGTTTATAGTATTTTCATCTTAGTACTTATTTTATAAGATATGGCCAAGTTCTTAGGCTCTAATTTATTCACAAGATACAATTATTTAATTTTCCTACTTGTGAAAGTACAATTTAGACAAGACCATGGCAGTTGATGCTAGAAGGATAAATGCTAATGCATATATTATAAGGAGGCCATACGATCTATGTATTATTTTATTGCATGTTATTTGTATTGTAAATTATTCATGTATAGTGGCTATTGGTTTTGTATTGTAGATTTTCATTGAAATTCTTATTATTAGAGTCTAATTTTTGGGAATCTAGTCATTGTAGAATCTCTATACTTTTTTGTGTTATAGTGCTCCAATTTTAATGTCATCAAATTATATCCAAATTAAGCCTAGTTGTCCAGGTGTATAGTGTTTGATAATTCCATCAATAGTAGTTTTTAACACATATTGTATATCTTATTTTCCACCAATCCACTAATATGTTCAGTTTAAAAATAATTATGTCAATCAAGTAATTATTTTGATTATTTGTAATGATTTCTTCACAAAAATCTACCTTTTTGTCAAAAAATTCAATGTATATGTATGTTCCTTGAGAATCAAAAACATTTGAGTAGTATGATTTTTAGCATCATCATTCCTGTGAAACAAGTATGGAAATTTTGGGTCATAAAGAGGAGATCTATAGAATGCATTATTCAAGTATCCAATGTTTGATATTGTTTATTGATAAGATCTGATGTAGTTTAGGATGGAAATAAATTAAATGTTAGTTTGATGAATGAATTTTTAGAGCTGAAATCACTTTACATGGTCAAAACAAAAGTGTATGGAGTTTTTTCTCCATGAAAAAATGGTTATTGAGAAACCCACCTATCTTGAATAGGGTCTGTTTGGTAAAAATCACTAATGAATCTAATGTTAGTGTTTGTAAATGGTTTTGTGGGTGTATGCATTATCTACCAAAGTATTTAGTCAATATCATAAAGCATTTGACTTCCTATTGAAGTTATTTTTATCAATAAGCAACATAAATAACTATTGATAACATTTTCCTAATGTATCCAAAGTGTTTGAATCCAATTGAATCATCCATGTAAATGTATATGGAAGTTGAAAAATATAATGTGGAGTTAGAACATTTGCATTGTATGTTGCTTAACCAGTGTATGCAATAATCTAACCTTTTATTTTTAAAGGATCACTTTTAATTTCCTTGTTGTTATGCCAAAGTTTGATATATTAATTTTACAGTAAATATTTTTTATGTGAATGTTCCTCTTGTTAAGAATAAATAGATTGGTTTGTTTAATTCTAGCACTATTTTGATCGTAATGTCTTTGACAATAGCTTTTTGTTATGTATTTAGTTATTTTTGAAAGCTTACGCATTATCCTCTATTTATTAAAAATGATGCTTGGTTGTTTAATTTTTTTTTTTGACTGTTGATTGTTGATTAGTTTGTGATTTATTATGTAATATAAATCATAACATATGTTATATACATCGATGTCATTCTTGATTTTATTGCTTTATCCATCATTAATAATAATGAACAACGAGTCAGAAGCAATGTCTAGATTATTTTTAGTAGTGTCAATATTTCCCCACTTTGTTATGGAATTTTCAATAAACATGGTTTCAATCCCTATTATTTGTTTCTTATGAAAGGGCTATGCATCAATCCATGTGTTGAAGTTTTTTTTAGTGTCTCTTAAATATCATGATAAGGTATAAACAATAACATTTTTCTTTATAATAGTTATCAATATCTATGTGGATATTGTATCTAACATATTAAATGATGTATGTTTTTTTTCGTTTTTTTGTTATTTGTATATTTTCATAGGTAATATGCCATAAATTTGGTCAAGAAAATATGTTATAACTACATAGGCCTTGAAATATATATTTTTATAAGAGAAACACATATTCTATCTTCTAAACTATTTATCTCTTGTGCTAATAGCTTTGGACTTTTCAAAATGTAAGTTCTTTTTGTCTCCTAGGATGTTTTTATAAAAAATATTTTCCTTGAACTATGATGTAAACGTAATGAGAGTAAAATGTGAATATCTTGGTGAATAGACATTTTTTCATGTTTTAGAAGTGTATTTCCTAAATGTTTTATGGCTTTCAGTTTGGTATCATTACTATGAGTAGTTTTAGCACATAGTTTATGAAATGAATTTATTAGTTTATGATCAAACTTTATCATATAAGAATAATAGTATGTTATAGCAACATATGCATCAAGAATGAATTGTGCATATGTGTTAGCATACCATAATGTTGGGACATATTTTTCAAATGTATTTATCCAAGTATCATATGGATGTCTTTTTACAATTATTATGGGCCATGCAATATAAGATTACAATGAAAGTATGCACTCTATTTTAGACAAGTTTGCTTCTTGAAAAAAAAACATAAATGTTGTGTCTTTGTTATTCTTTTTTTTTACTTAAGTTGAGAAAAAAATCTTGTGTCATTCTCTTTGTGAAGCTTACTACTTCCATCTAATGGCTGTAATATTATGAATTTTTACAATGAAGGTAATTGGAAAATTGACCTTGAAATGATAATTTCTATACTTTTAGCATGTGCTTTTATGATGATGATTTGTTTTCATTCTAGCCAAATTATTATCAAACAATGTTGAATCACAAGATATGTGTTTGTCTATAATTTTTTTGATTTTAGTGTTCAATCAATCTCCATATATAGGGGCACCATGTACGAAGAGCATGAAATGCAAATTATCATTTCTCTATTTTGAACTTTAGTTATAAAAAATTAATCCAAAACCTTTTCAAATTGTTATTCATTTTGTAACAACATTTTTTTGAATGCATTGGGTCTATGGTTAAAATAATGACTATAGAGAACAAGTTTTTTCTTATCATTGTGTCAATGTTGTCTTCTTCAATTATTTCTTTGTGTTTATTATTTATTGTGGGAGTCAATTTTTTTAATGCATGACACAAGCCTCCCAATAATGTTCAACAACTATTATAGTAGTAACAAATGATGGTGGGACCAATTGTCTAATCATTACAAAAATATTTTATCTTCAATTTTTAAAATATTCAAGTTATGTTCAAATGATTTTGAAAGATTTATAGGCCATGTTGATTTTAGGATTTTTCTATGGTATCTTTATTTCAAACATCTTTGACATAGATATTTCTGTATATGAATTCACCTTTGTGTATGCATATCCAAACACAAGATGATCCTTGATTTATAATGATTTTAATAGATTTGAATAAGATATTAATTATGTGAATTACAATGTGATTTGTGCAAAATACATCATTTTGATAATTTTTGGTATGAAATTTTATTTATCATATCTTGATGATGATAAAAACCGAAGAATAAAGTCTGGAAGCTCATCTCCTTTGAGAAATTGTTTTCAAATATAACTAATAGTTCAAATATTTCTTACGGGGTAGTTTAAATGATCTCATCTTGCATATCATGTATCAATTATGCTTTGGTAAAATCATGATCCAAAGATTCAGTAACATGTTTTGATTCATTTTTATATGTGTTAAATTTTTCATCCTCAACATACACAATGTCGATAATAGTTTGTTTAAGTTTTTCCCTCAAAACTAGTTTTCCAAGCTTCATCAATAGTAATGTTTTATTTCATATACAGTGATGCTTGAAAAAGTTTTTTAAATAAATTAATGACATATGCAAGCCTTACATTTCTTGTTAATTATGCATTTTTTTATTACAAGTTATCTTTTATTTGGATTGCAATTATTTATGTCTCATTCATTTCTCTAGGTAATGTTTTTTTGGGTCCGATAAAATTTTATTGGAATATTTATAATTGTTTCTACGAGGTCATATTATTAGATTTTATATCTATGTTCTCATATTTGTGAAAGCAACATTCTTAAAGTAAATATTTCTTCTAAAAATGTTAATTTCTTTACAATAGCATTTTTTTCATTTACTCTGATGTTGAAAGGAACAAGAAATGTTGGTACTTTTCCATTTTCAAGAGATCTTTTCCATTGTTTTCATATTTTTTCATCCAACGGAAGTTTTTATTATTATTGTATCTATGAAAGTACAATGAAATGCTTTGACAATGTTAATTCCAATTAGAGCAAATTTTTTTTAAGTGTAGTTGTTCATAAACTACACTAGCATGAATGCTCATGTATTTGATTTATTTTAGATAGTTGTTTATTACTTTGATACTTTGGAAATCATGATGTGTTCATGTCAAGTATTGATTTTTATATGTGTATCATTAATTTCACTGACCGTAACAATTTTAAGCATGTGTGTGTGCTATTTTTTTAGTCTTTCTATTATATGTTTCTTTTCCATAGTTTTTACTTCTTGGGTTATGCATGTTATCTTTCAAATAATGTAATAAAATATGATGGATATTTGTAGTCTTGGACATGTCTACAATAGAATATTCCATTGCATATTATTTTACAATTAAAAAAGATCTTGTTCTTATTTCAAAATATTTGAGAGTATTGACACTTGGTAAGCTTTTAGAAACATCCATCGACATTTCATATCTAATATGATCTCAATAAATTGTTTGCAATGGATTGTAATGAATATGAAGTGTATCCATATTGAAGTAGACAATGTTATATGTTTTCTTTGGGAAATAAGAGTTGTAAAATGTTTTTTAAATGTTTTTAGTTCTTGTTAATCATAATCAAATGTTGCTTTGTAGACTATTTAAAAGCTATTAACAATTAAAATCATTACCTTTAAGTCCATTTTATTGATATGGCATTCAATATTTTGTAATTTACATTTTCAGTAAAAAAAGCATTCCAATATTTTATTTTTTTAACTCTTGTTCCCAAAGTCCTAAATAAGTCATTTAATTTATATTCACCACAATAATTTCATTACAAAAAGATTGGGCCATATATCGATGAAGAGCGGGACAATTGATTTCATGTTTCACTAAAAAACCAATAGCATCAAATAAAATTTCACCATGGTTTGAGATTAAAGTGATTATTTTATACATGATATATATTTGTAGTTAATGAAAAAATAAATTCCAATACAAAGAAAGATTGTTTCAAACATTTGATAACTTTGTATCAAAAAATGAGTTATGGTTGAGTATGTTTTTCACAAAATAATGGTTAAAAATGTCCACATCTTGCACTTATGTCATGAAATAAGAACAAATACAATGGAAGGCATATTGAATTATTGAAATTTAGATACTTTTCTATTATATATCAAACATAAATAGATCTGTTCAACCATTTTCATAACCACATAATAAAAAAATGTCACCCAAACATGAGCCTCACCTTGATTTGCATGTTCATTTGTAGAAACATTCATTTAATGAAATTATGTACATATTTTATTTATTTGATTCAAATAATATACTATATATGGATGTAATTGATATGCACATGAGTATGTTGGTTATGCATCTCTATTGTTTAAAGAATCCATAAAATAGTCAATGATCCTAGTTTATATCATTTTTGATATGTAATAAAAATACGATAAGACTTGAAATGTATAAAAAAGGAAATAACCAAAATCATTATTGAATGATGAAATTTAAAAATATTTTCATGTTTTAAAACATATTCAATAGTTGTAAAATCTTACATTTTTTTTGTCACTGATATGTATCCACATCAATGATTTTTTTCAAGCAATCTGATGCAATGTCATTTTTAAATCTTTTCTGTGTGTGTGTGTGTGTGTGTGTTTTTAATATACAAGAAAGAACATGTTAAATCATCAAAAAATGAAATGTCAAGTTAAAAACAATATCAAATTTATATTAGTCTTACTTGCCATAAGGAAAACATTATATATGGAAAGATATGTATGTTATCATTAAAGAATAGAAACTGTTGGTCAATGAATACTATATTTACATTGTGAATACTAAAAACAAGCGAAGGTTATTTCAAGATACCTACCTATTTGTATAGAACTTGTTCAAAGCCTCAACTATCAACAACCATGAGAAAAGCTACATGTTTAAATAATTAATGATAATAAATTTTTAAAAAAATAGGGAAAATATTTTGTTGATAATTTATTTTATAATAAAATAAAAATAAAACAAAGTAATAACACAGTCATAAAATCTAGTCAAATTGATTACAAAAAACATATTTAGATGTGCTCATTGCTTCAACCACAACCCCTTATATTTTTTTAAAAATAAAAACTATTTTTTTTCAAACAAAAAGGCAACAAAATATTTACAAAAATATTATAAAAAGAACATAAATCATATAAAGATATTTTAAAATATAATTAGCATTGTTTTTCTATTTTTATCATATGAATACAAAATATAAATTTAGGTATACCATTTGACACATCAATTGATAAATTGATAAAATGTACAAATCAGTAAGTGTCATTACATGATTTTTTAATATATGATTATAAATAGATTGTGTCAATAATATATAAGTTATTATACTATGAAACATTTATTACATATTATGTTTCATTACCATAACAATTTGATGAAGCTAATATATTTTTTGATAGATCAGAGGATAGTGGGCTCTCACCTGAGATCTAAAAAAAACCAAACAAAACAAAAACCAATGGAGAACCGAAAATATCATGATATCAATCTAGTCATAGAGATAAAAAAACAAACAGAGAAAACACAAAAAAACATAGTAAAAGATATAGCATAACTAGATAATATATTTGAGTCTAGTTTTCTTGCATGATGCACCTTTATAGTCATAATATACTATAGTGAAAAAACTAGTAGAACTATAGGAGGGCATCACCGATTGCATATGTCATTGCATGACTCTGATGACAGGCTACTTGGGAATTCTACCAATTTCACTAATAAAAACATTATGATAATATTTAATCTTTGCCTTAACACTGAGCTATAAATAGAAATTGACAAGTGTTGAGGACACCTCCACTAGTCTCATAGATTCAAAATGACCCAATAGGAGGTCTAATGAAAGGATGGGAGCCAACCAATAGTCCAAGTAAATGTTGGGGGAATAATCATGGATTGAGAAATAGAGTATATATAAAGGGTATCTAACATAAGAACATAACATTCCTTAAGCTCATGGAAAACACAAATTAGAATTAATCCCAAGCATTGCTCACTATAAAAGGGTAAAGGTGGGCCCAAAATTACTTGAAATATATCCAACCAACATGAAAAACCACCAAGGAGCCTTGGACAAACCAACACTCTTACCACATTTAAAACTATAATAGGATCTTAAAGTACATGAAAAATATTTTTGATGAACATTAAAACTACTTATGTGTTAGATTTTAGGTGTCCAAAGGAATGGATAGAAAGGTCCCCGATCATCTCATATATTACTTTAGAGATTGATGAAGAAGGAAGCCATAAAATATGCCAAAGATGGGCATCCAAAACTAAATCACAAAATGTATTTTCCTATTTTTTAGTAGACATAGCCAATTGGTGAGAGAAAAAATATGACTAAAAATTAAATAATCCATTTTTAAAGAAAGAAACTGCAAGGAGGAGAACAAATATCATGAAGTGATGTCACAGTCTAATAGAACGATCAAGTCTAATCACTTAAATGATATCCCACAATAAAATATGCATCAAATCAAGTACAAAATAAAGGACACCAAACCCATATAATTACATAATTGTGATTCAATTCAATAAATGTGTGAAGGAAGAAAACAACACATCACACATTAATGAAATCAAAATCTTCCAAACTCAGCCAACATGTAGTCATATTGTCAATTATTTCCTCTTCCACTTGATCAACCACCTAATTACCCAAGAGTTACTAATATTTATCGGCTTGTCCAAAATAATGATGCACTGACCATAAATAAAATTAACCCAATCGCAGCCATGCATGGCAAAAAATATTGTTAATCTACCATGATTTTCCATGGTTAGAATTGATAGTGTCGATGATGATCTTGGAGTTTCCTTCTATGGAAAGTTTCTCAATAACACATGAATGATCAAGTATAAGGACCATTACCACTATTTGGGCCTCTGTTTCATTGTTAGTTCCATCTTGGAGATGCACAACCATTATCACTAACTACCAATAACATTAATGAGAAAAAAAAAAGTGGGTATATTTTTATTATAATTCTATCACTAATAAATAATATACTCACTAATAAATAATATATTTAATAATACAAAATATAATGTAAATATAGATTGTATAATATTATAGGTAGTATCATTGAAACATTACCATTGTTTATCTTTTTTATAAACAAAATTGGAAAAAGCAAATAAACCAATTCATGAATAAATAAATATAAACATAACATATAAAAAAAGCAACCTAAACTCAAAAATATTTATGCATAATTAGAAATATAATAATATTATTCTCATAATTTAAAATTAACTAATATGTAGATTCATGTGCTATTTTTTAAATAATCACCCCATAGGAAAAGGTCATTGCACAAATACCACACTAAAAATATTCGGTAAGCTCATTGTACAACACTTGACAAGTCAAATGGTAAGCTTGACATGTATTGCTCATATAGACTATTTGGGAGAAAATAAAAACCACAATTTTCCTAGCTACATGATTACTTAGAGAAGTGTTACTGCATAATTGCTACTAGTGGTGATTAGTATCTTTATTGCATAATTGGTCCCATATTTCTAATTTTGATAGACTTGTTTTGATTTTAATCATACCTTTTTGTCTTGATGCTATGGATTAATATAGGTTCATTGACTTATAGACTAGTAGACGCTTTTATACCCATGTTTATTGGATTTTAAGAGTGTCAAAAAAACATCAAGATGCATGAGTTAGACATAAAACTACTCTAGATGAGCAAGATAAAACTAGTCATTTACATTGTAACAATGCCATGTCAACCATACAAGTTGGCAGTCATAAGAGGTAGTTAAGGTTAATAGTTTTTGCAACATAGCTAGACTTGTAATTTATATAAAATTTCAATTAAAAATGAAGTATAAAGGAGTTTCTATATGCTTTGTTACACTAACTAATAACTTGTGTTACAAGCCAAAACTTTATTTTTAAAGAATGCTACCTAGATCTAACATTACAGTTTAATATAACATAATATTGGGGTGAAAACCTTGTCCATTTATATTATTCTTTTGATTGGAGACACAAACATTTTTGGACTTGAAAAAATATATGGTCAATCTATTTGTTAACTAGTACATATTTATTTTTTCAAATGTTTTGTCACATTTTGCATAGCTAATATTTAGACACAAAGTTAGCACTATTTTCTCTCTCTCTCTCACACACACTCTTTTCCCTTTAAAAAGGTATTCAAACTCAAACCACCATGCAATGCAATACCCATTGCAAAACTATTGTAGGTTCTTTATTCCAAAGGTCATTATATAATATTGTTACACTAACCCAATTTTTTTACATTATAAAGAGATGTTTTTTATGGGTTCATTTTAAACTTGATCCACATCATTAAATTATTATCATATATACATATCTTGACTAAATTTCTCATTATTAGAATTTAATTAACGTACTTTTTCAACTTGAAACCCTCGTTCTAAATAAAATTGCACAAATTTTATAAATTGATAACGACTAAAATTGTTGTAGATTGAAAGTGATACAACTTTTGTTATGTGAAGACACAGTTAAAAAAGAATAATAAATCAAAAAATGATACATTAATAAATATCAACCACCCCCCTCATATTTTTATTAACATTTCTATTAAGGTACTTTAAAAAATAATAAATTTGTCTTTTGTCTTAATTTTCCTAACTACTAAAGATGTATTTGATTAATAATTTGATAGTAACTATATGTGTAGATATTATTATTATTACCTATGTATTATTATAAACTATTTTTCCAATGTTCTTATGTTTTTAATCTATTATTGGAACATCTAAATTTTTCAATACATAAACTCCACATTTTACAATATTAATGTTTGCATGAAATGATTTTATCCAATGACAAGGCATTAAATTAATCTAGTTTTAATTTTTAACAACAAAATTATTTCAAGTCTTAATAACACATGGCAAGGGAAGGAACAACTGAGAGAAGTAGGCATGCACAAGAGGAGAGATTCAAACAAACAAACCTTCATAGTGTGAGAAGCAGGATTTGGTAAGATCAAAGGTCAACAAGAAGGGCCCTTCATGGGCAGATCTAGTAAAGGGAATGACATGTCCTAAGAATAGATATCCTTGAATCATTCATTCAACTCTATGGAATGAGGTGTCACTACAAATCGAAAATGAAGTTATTAATCAAGATGAACTAGAGTTTTAAAACTGGCTTCTTGGGAAGTTCAATGGTCCTAGGCCTAACATAGATGTGGTAAGGGACTAGGCAAAAAGAAAGTGGATATTGAGAGGATAGGTGGAGATAACATCCATGGCAAATAGTTTCTCATTTTTTTATCAATTTCAAACATTGAAGGTTGCATTAGGTTTCTTGAAGGATGACCCTGGTCAGTTGGCATATTATTCTTTATTCTTCAAAATGGAAACTCAAATTTGATCCCGTGAATTAACACTATAGTTTTCCCCCTCTTTGGTTAAGAGTCCTTGTACTTTTGATGGAGTTTTAGAAGGAAAATATAGTGGTAAGGATAGCAAAAGTTATTGGTTACCTTGTTGCCATAGACTCTGTTACCAGTACTAGAAGTAGGCTAGTTTTTACTAGAGTTTGTGTCAATGTGGATCTAGATAGGACTCTACCCAATTCTATTTAATTGAAATTCAAATTGGGTGTTCAGAGCTAGAGCATAATGTATGAAAGAGGAAATGAAATTTGTAATAATTATTGTGAATTTGGTCATAAATGTAAAATCAAAAAGTAAAAGGATTAGAAGAAGATGTTATTGGATCACTAAACGCTGTCGAGGAAGACCTAAAGGATCCAAGAGTAGGGCCTACCTTAGCCAAAAATGTTGAGACAAACGTCGGA
This sequence comes from Torreya grandis, assembly GCA_037957365.1. Classification (NCBI taxonomy): domain Eukaryota; kingdom Viridiplantae; phylum Streptophyta; class Pinopsida; order Cupressales; family Taxaceae; genus Torreya; species Torreya grandis. Next base: position 6,184,498 of record JARHVA010000214.1, on the reverse strand, counting down.
AATTACATTTAAAAACTCATCTTCCATCTTAGATGGAGAGATGAGGTAATGAGGTGAAAGGAAAGGAGAATAGGATTATAACAATAGACATGGGGTGTGAAAAAGGCTACAAGGAGAAGGGAAAAAATAATTGAAGGTATTAAGGTGGGAGGAATCAATAAGAATGAGACGTTACAAACTCTAAACCCTCTTAACTTGACTATTAGGCCCTAAGATAATGGAAAAGCTCCTTTGGAGACAAAGGATGAACCAAATGAATTCAAAAAACTCAAAGCATTGTTAGAAGTTCAAAATAGCACAATAGTTTGCTCGCTTTGAGGAGCCCACCCCACAATGTACACTAGCTAATAAAAAAGTAGAAAAAGACCATGTAAAGCAAAGTCGATCCAGGTTAAAATAAAAACAAGAAAGGAAGAATCTCCACCAGAAGGTCAAGAACATTGGACACATTCCTCAACAAATATTCTGCCACTCAGTTGAAAGATTGACTGTGGATGGGCATATCATGGAGGATGTGATATTAATGTTTGCTTAGGAGGTTGTGTTGGGATCGTCGGAGGATCTTGTTATATTTTTATGACTATTCGTTAATCTTGAAAAATGTCATTACAAGCTGGATGTTGATCTAGAAGTTTTGACACTTGGGAGTTGAACTACTTCCTTGAAATTCATCCTTGGTTATTAACTTTTTCTCAACTACCTAGGAGGGAATGGTGAGTTTGAATTTTGAATTACTCTTTTGCTTGATTCCAACGCGATGACTTGTTTTACTTACCCATACTTTAGGTTGGTGGGGTTTTATGACTGATGGCTATTTTATCTTCTTTCCAATGTTTTTTTTTTTTTTGGCCCTTTCCATAACGGTGCTAATCGATTGTCCTTCTTGAAGGTTGGGTCTGTCCTTTTTTATTCTTTTTTTTTTTTTTTGCTTTTTGTTATCAGTGGACTCATTAGGTTGGTTCCTTTAAGGACTTGGGAATGATTGTATCCAGGGTTGGTGTTCCATTTTAGCTTCTTTCTTAGTCCTTTTTGCTTGTTTTCAAGGGAAACCTTGACCTCCCAATATGTTTGGGTTGATACCCACACCAATTTAAATGTGAACTTACCTTATTCCAAACAAAAATATTTCAAGTCTAATGTCAAAAACAAAAAAATGAATAAATACTCAACCTCTACTAAATAGATGCTATCCAAGATAAAAATAATAATTCAACCAATTACAATAAATAGCTATTACGGAAATACTAATATAGACTTTAAGATATTTCTTCTTACATTCCTTACAAACATCATATGACTTTAAAAGCTTGATATCGAGATTCCTTATCTCATCCGAAATGAAGTCTATAAATTTCCAAACGCATGGCAAAATGATGAAGTCTATATATATAACGTCTTACCTACGAATCCTGAGGGGGATGGAAATGGAATACATACGCCAAAAATGATGAAAATTTGAACCCGTCGGCTGTAGCGATAGCGAATGTGGAAATGAAAGAACATTCAACACTCTAAACGAGCCACACAAACAACTTTAAAATGATGCACATGCCATGGAAATCCAAAAACTATGTAGACAGCCAAATTAGTCCATTATGAAAAATTTAAGAAACGCCACAGGAACCTCAGACATGACAAGCAAGCTGGATACACCCACGGAAAACTTTCTCCTCAGCCAGACAAATAAAAAAAATCCCACAGCTGTACCAAAAAACGTCGGCCGATATGATGGTTATGAAGCTTAAATAGGACGAAAGGAGCGTGCCCCTGATCGAGACCAGGATACAAATACTATCAACATTATGCATAAAAAAGCGACATGGAAGCCGACTTGTGATTCCAAGGAGTGTGGGTCGATCTACACCAGAGATATTTTATTTGATGTATTCTCTATTGGTTAATCTTGTGTAATATAAAACAAAAACCGAAAACCAGTTAATTCACACAATTAGACTTTATAGGAAATTGTAATTCAAATTAAACCAGGGGAGAGGTAGAGTATCCCGTCACCCTAAGAAGATCTAAAAGCAGGAGCACAAGGTACTGCTACTCTGCCACATTATTCTCATTCTCCATGGGCATTATAGACAACACCCAACCAGATTGCAACTCCTCCCATTGAAGCACACGTATGTTTAGTGTTTGGTATATTGAACATCTATTGTAATAATAACTAAGGGATAAAGGTATTTTGTCAAGTCATAATCAGAGGAATTATTTGTATCTAGTAACCTCCAACAAACAGAAATGTAAGTATATCGTCAAAGACAAGAGTAGTGTTGTCTATTTTATATTCATCAAGGTGGTCATAATGGCAATGCTTTAGAAGATAGGTAAGCTTATTTAGTACTCACAAATTAGTTGACTTTAGTTAGGCAACCAATCATTTTTTTAATATTTAGTACTTTTTGGTATAGATTTATGTGATTTGTTGAGAATGTGGACTCCACCAATTTGTGAGTGTTGGTTAAGTTCAGTCTTAGAAGACTAGGATGCTATAAAGGATGATTAACACTATGAAAATAAAGATGTTAAATTCATGTATCAGGCTCAACATCCAATATGTTATGATAATAAAGACTCTAAATAGTATGAAGCTCCATTACCATGTCCTCAACTATTTTGGCAAAAGAAGAAGAAGATAATGTTATAACCATAATAATAATGCCATTTGTGGTCTTGTACATGATGGAGGCACTCATAAGAATCATATTCACCAGTGTAGATATTGAAAACAATGAAATTGTACACTTCAAAATCCTGGACATTAAAATATGGAAATAAAGTGAAATGAAAGCAGTCAAACATGAAAAGTGGCCACAAAACTGAAATAAACTATAAAATTTCACATTCATTTGGGTGGGATTTAAAATTTTAAAATAAGAAGAAGGTGGGATATTATAAAACTAAAATGGTCACCATGTCCATTCAACAAACTTATAAATACACCCACTGTCTCCAAGGCACACACTCATTCCCTCATTCCACAATCATAGGATATGATCTGCACATGCATAGAAATATAATAATATTTATGGAACAGATTTGGACCAGTATTAACTCATCGAATGCAACCCAATCTCCTTTTATTTTTTTATCAGTTTCATGTGAAGAGTAGTTAATTCTCTATTGAATTATAAATGTTTAATGTGTGCCCATCATAGTAGTGGATAAATATGTTGTATGTCACTTATAATGTTACCCGAGAAAGAATGGATAAATAGATTTGTTGTTGGATGTAGGTAATAACATTGATTTCATTCCTCTAATAATTTTCGTCTATAATTTGTAATCTCACCTATGAATTTAATGTTTGCTCTATTTTATAGAATAATTTGTAATCTCACCTATGACTTTAATGTTTGCTCTATTTTATAGAATAACAAAATGTTCACTATGTGTATCTCAATTTTCAATATATAGTTTATTAAAATGGGGATCACCTACGAATTATATTAATTGGGGTTAATTTCTGCATATTTAATTTAGCTTCATTTTAAAAATTTTAAAGACCACTACTATCCAATCTGAATAACCCTTTTATGTTGCAAATTAATGATAGATGATGCAAATTTATCTTTCAATTTTGGTCACTATAACTTTAGAAAATAGTGAGTGTGTGGCTTTAATACTAACATATAATCTCAATTGTCCATATATCATAATAATGTTTCATCGAGGTCATAGAAATCACAATGTACGTCATTCATTTTTAACATTCATTTTATTCTCCATGGACATGTTAGATTATTAATTCACTTCTATATTCACTCAATTATGAATGTTATCTATCATTAGATCTATTGTGGCCATGGTTCATCATTTTGGATATTAGGGTACTAACTTAATCTCTTCATTATATTTTTACCTTTATCATCGTCATACAAATAAGTATGCATGGCCATTTCTTGTCTCATAGTTAAATTAGTGAAGGATTATTTATTCTGAATGTGAACTTTAATTAACTATATATATCCATCAGATTTTTAAATCAATTTTATACTCTCCCTTATCTTAATATCTACTCTCCTTCATATATCTCTTAACATCATGGAAAATTATTTTGATTTGATTCATCATAGGCTCCAAATCTTTCTTTTCCTTTAGCCTTTACTAAGTAGACTAAAATTAAATCATATATCAGTCCCTAATTAATTTCCAATATTAGACTCATATAGTTTTGTAATATTTTAGATTCCTTTATGTAGAATCTATTAGTGCCCAAAATTACACTTAACATTTTGTACCCTTGTTGAGATATTAATGCCTGAGTGCTTAAATATTTCTTCATATCTACAAGTGTGTTCACCTGAATCATCCAAAACTCCATTTCCATAGTCAATATTGTAAAAAATACTACTCTCATGTTCATTTTGTATAAACCATATGATATCTTTGTTTCATCTAACATTTATTGTCTTTATGCTTTATAAAGATTGTAGGGTGTATGATGAAAAGATCCTGGTGGAAGTTTTAGGGTTAAATGAAAATTTTAAAAGTTATATATGAGGCTCCAAAGTATATGAGAGATCTTAGTGGGAGAAGCAACATGGAAAAAATAAACATTGAAAATGTAACTGGTAATGTGCAATCAACTCTCCCAACCCTGCCAGTCAATGTCGAGGAAAATCCTAGCAAAGTACATTGACAAACATTTGTGTGGGAAAAGTATTGTGTAAAATTCAAGTCTCAAAAATACAAGTTTCAAATTATATTAATGAGGGATAAATCTCAACGTGTAGCTAGCCACAAATGTATCCCACGTGGAGGATAATGAAGGATGGTATTTTAGAAGGTATTTTAATAAGAAATAACTACTACCCATGTGGAGGTGGTCCATGTAGGAATAAAATCATTTCAAAATTTTATTCCCACATCAATTGCATCGACTTGTCCAAGTTGGGGGATAAATAAGTGAAAATTTTGGCAAGGTAAAAAATCAAATCAATATTATAAAGCACATCATAGGTTTTAAAAATTCACGTGGAGTGTTTGAATGTTGAAGAGATAGTCTATTCCATTAGATAAGTCCATGTGAAAGGTTTAACATATAATATAATGTTTTAAAATTTGTTAAGGCATGGGAGCTCAGTGGAGTTTTGAACATTGATTGTAAGTTTGACCAAACTGTAAACTAAGAAAGAAAGTCTATGAGGATGTAATGTAGAGAAGAAAATTCAATTTGTAACTTATAATATATTTTCTAACCTTTGAAGCTTGATATAATTTCACATGCCAAAATTAAGTATCAAATATATAAGTTGTAAATTATATTTCAACTCCCAAAACCCACAACATGTGATTGGCATAAAAGGGAGTCAAGTTATGAATTTTAAAATTCACGAAGGTATCCCACATGAAGGCATGGGTAGGAGAGATTGTAAGGACATGTCACATAGCCAAGTTTAAAATCATTACAAATACCTAGGACATCAACATGGAGGTATGTGTTGGTCAATGTGGATAAGAGGGGGACACTCAACCCCATGGCATCAAACCCATTCCTATGTATAAAACATGTTAGAAATTTCCAAGCAAGATGCAATATTGAAATATTGCAAATTACAATTTGGGAATGAAAGTCTATGACGGAGGTTTAGAAAGAAAGTGTAACTTACAAGGTCTTCTAACTTACAATATCCATTTATAGTTCTGAATATAAACAGGGATGTCAATGGAAATAGTAAATATTCAATTTTTAAATCACATATTATAATAGATATTCTAAGGCGTATAGATTCTAAAAATATATTTAATGCTTTAAAACCTAATACCACATTTCCTATATAGATTTAAGTGACAACTTTAGGGAATATAAAGACACCAGATGTACCTTCAATGCCAATGTCTTGTGGCTAGAAGTAGGTTCATATAAGAGGTTAAGAAAGAGGAAGAAGGAAAACTAACAAAGGATTTATCTATTTCAATATAAGACATACGATATGCTCAGGAGGAAAAATAATTTGAGGCCTTTAGACAAGCACTGTTAGTTGAAGGGTTGTTTCCTCCTAAACATGATGATTATCATATGATGTTAAGATTATTGAAACCAAGAAAGTTTTATATTGATAAAACAATAAATATGTGGGTAGAGATGTTACAGTGGAGAAAGGAGTTTGGTGTTGACACCATTGAAGAGGAATTTGTTTTTAAAGAGTTTAAAGAAGTTTTATGATACAATCCTCATGAGTATAATGGAATGGACAAGGAGGGTATATAAATGGATTAAATTTATGGTTAAATCAAGAATTAGTCAATAAATCTAAAGAAAATGTATGGGAACATAACTAGCTAATCTGACTCACTCAAACGGGTTTTGGAAAATGATAATAAAGAGAAAATGAAAGAAATAACATATAAATTATCTTCCCAAGAGCATCCCACCATCCAAATAGGGCTCAAAACATGATTTTATCCTTGTTTGGTGCTCAAGTCTTCAACAATGATGTAAGGCAAAGCTCCTCCATCATATCTTGCTCACCAAATAAAACTAGGCTCATGATATGCAAATCAATGTTGTGCTTATCTTGAATATATCCTATTTCAAACTAAGCATAATAAACACCACACACAAATGAGTTGTGGAGAGAATTCTACAAAATAAGTTTACACAAATGATGTTTAATATGATGGTCTTGTTCCCTCATATTTATTGATTTTCCAAATTGATCTAGATCAACCATGACCATCCATCTTAAGATCAAGATGTGTGGATATGAATTAATCCAATTTTTTATAATCAATCCATAAATTTTCTCATAAATATTTGGAAATAAGGGGCATTAAAAAGGCATGTGAGGTCATAAATCTTATATTTATTATTATTATTATGGCTTATAGATGCCACCCCATAAATGATGAAGATAATAAGAATAAATTTCCAACTAAAATATATTCAATTACTTTTATGGATTTTCCACTTAAGATCTTTATTTTTATTTATTATCTTCAATGAGATTAATTAAAATTTAAGTAATTCTTTGGAAATTGGTTGCACTTAGTTAATCAAGCTAGTCAAAATGTCATATTATTGGTTCATAATTTGATGGTGGAGGAATTAGAAGTAAATGTTAGTTTTGTATGGACCAACATCCAATTTATGATGCTATCAACATAAAATAACACATTAACATGTCATGTGCTTCTAAATTAGAAGAAAAGAGTGATACAAAGCACAAAAATGCATTTTCATAATTTTGACTCAAAATGATTTGATCAAAGTTATAATCACATAAAATTAATTTCCCCATCTAAGGATACATTATCCTAAATATACAATTGTATTTGACAAGCTCAAACTATTTAGCATGTTTAAGTTATTTTTGCCAAAATTATACATTTTAACAAATTTCAAGCAAGATTGACAATTTTAATACAATGATGTTGGAAATTAGATGTATATATTTTGCCCCTATTTGAGAAGGCATGAAAATACATTAAATGAAATAATGTCTTCTCAAAGAAAAGAGTTGTCAATAAGAATTTGGAATGAAATGACCCATGATGCCCCCTCGAGAGACCATATGAGGATGAAAGAGAATAATGGAATCTCAAAAAGAGAGAGAAAATCAGATCAAGATGTGTGGACATGAATTAATCCAATTTTATATAATTAATCCATGAAATCATTTACAATACCTTCCCAAGAGCATCCCATCACCCAAATGTGGATCAAAATGTGATTTCCCCCTTGATTTAGTTCTCAAATCTTCATCAATGATGTAAGGCAAAGCTCCTCCATTATCTATCAATAAAGATATCCAATTGAAAATTAAAGATAATAAACACCACACACAAATGACATTTTGATAGAATTTTGCATAATAAGTTTACATAAATGAAGCTTAAAAATTATGGTATTGGTCCTCCTATTTATAGATTTTTGAATTTGATCAGGATCAACCATGATCATCCATTTTAATATAAATATGTGTGGCCATGAATTAATCCAATTTTGTATAATTAATACCTAAATACCCTCATAAATATTTGGAAGGAATGGGCATTAAAGAGGCATGCAACGCCTTAAAACTAATATTTGTTACAGGTATGGCTTATGGGTGCCACCCGACAAATGATGTCATTTGATGATGTAGATAATAAGAATCAATTACCAACTAAAATATATTCAATAAATTTCATGGATTTTCCACTTAAGATCTTGATTTGAATTAATTATACTAAGTGAGATTAATCGAATTTTAATCAATCCTTTGGAAATTAGTTGCACTCAATTAATCAAAGTAGTCATAATGTCATATTATTAAGTCATAATTTGATTACAGAGGAATTAGAAGTTTATGTTAGTTACATACAGACCAATACGCCATTTAGGATGTTTTTGACATAAAATAAAAGATGCACATGTCATGTGCTTCAAAATTAGAATAAAAGAGCGATACAAAGCACAAAAATGCATTTTTATCATTTTGACTTGATATGATTTTATCAAAGCTAATAATCACATAAAATGCATTACCACATTTAGTTATACATTAACCTAAATCGATACTTGTATTTGAAAATATTAAACCATTTAACACACTTAAGTGATTTTATCCCAAATTATGAATTTTCACAAATTTCAAGTAAGATTGACAATTTCAACATAATAGTGTTAGGAATTCGATGTACACATTTTCCCCCTATTTCATAAGGCATGGTGATATATTCAATTATGCAATGTCTTTTGAAATAAAAGAGTTGTCAAGAAGAAACTGAAAGGAAATGACCCATGATGCCCCCTTGAGAGAACATATGAGGATGAAAGAAAAGGATGGAATCTCAAAAAGAGAGAGAAAATGAGATCAAGATGTGTGTCAATGTATTAATATAATTTATTATAATTAATCCATGAAATCATATAAAATACCTTTCCAAGAGCATCCTATCACCCAAATGCAATTCAAAACATATTTTCCCCCTTGATTTGGTGTTCAAGTCTTCATCAATGATGCAAGGAAAAGCTCCCCCATCATCTCTTGATCACTAAAGTTAGGCTCATGATATGAAATCATATGTATGCCTATCAATGAATCTACCCTATTACAAATTAAGCGTAATAAACACCACAAACAAATGACATATAGAAAGAATTCTACATAATAAATTTATACAAATGAAGCTTAAAAACTATGGCCTTGGCCATTCTATTTATATATTTTTGAATTTGATCAGGGTCAACCAGGACCATCCATCTTGAGATCAAGACATGTGGCCATGTGTTAATCTAATTTTTTACAATTAATCCATAAATACCATCATAAATATTTGAAAATAAGGGGCATTAAAGAGGTATGGGAGGCCTTAAAACTGATTTTTATTGCATTTATAGATTATGGATGCCACCTCATAAATATTGTCATTTGATGATGCAAATAATAAGAATTAATTTCCAAATAAAATATATTCAATAAATTTCATGGATTGTCTACTTAAGCTCTTGATTTGAATAAATTAGCTTAAGTGAGATTAATAAAATTTTAAGTAATTCTTTGGAAATTAATCACACTCAATTAATCAAAATGGTTATAATATCGTTATTGGATCATAATTTTACTAAAAAGAAATTAGAAAGTGATGTTAGTTATGTATGGACCAATATCCAATTTAGGACATTATCGACATAAAATAACACATACACACAATATGTCCTAAATTTAAAAGAAAAGAGTGATCCATAGCATAAAACATGTTTATGTCATTTTAACTCAAAATTATTTTATCAAAGTTAATAATCACATAAAATACATTGACCCATTTAGGAATACATTAGCCGTAATTAGCATATTTAAGTAATTTTGGCTTAAATTATGCATTTTCACAAATTTCAAGTAAGATTGACAATTTCAACATAATGGTGTTAGTATTTGGATGTCTACATTTAGACCCTACTTGAGAATTCGTAGTGAGACATTCAAATGAAGTAACATCTTTTCAAAGAAAAGAGTTATGAAGAATAAATTGGAAGGAAATGACCCATGATGCCCCCTTGAGAGGATATACACAGATGAAAGAGAAGGATAGACTCTCTAAAAGAGAGAAAAAGTGAGATTAACTTGTGTGATAGACTAAATCCATATGAGATAATTATTATATGTGTTGATTCCATCAATAATCAAAATATAATTAGAATATAATGGGTCCCAAGGATGGGGGGAAGTAAAAGTATACAATCCAAAAATATAAATGACACACTTTGAACACACTTGAAGCAAGGTTACAAGTTACATGCTTACAAAACCATCAATTCCAAGACAAGTTGTGCATTAAAATATTGATATAAGAAGGGCAAAAGTCTAGAGAGCTTGGAATTAGAAGCAATAAGAGAATGTTACTCCAAAGAGAAGAAGTAATAATGTGCTCTAGTAGAGCAGATTTGATCAATTGATAAAGCAATTTTGCCTAGGTAGGGCTTATTTTGATCACTAATAATTAATTTTTCCTCTATAGGGATGATTTAATTTTTGGTAGGTTCAAATGTTATGCCCCGATAGGGAAAATTGGTAATCATAGCTCAATGAGATAACCTACTACATAGATTAAAGATGAATGGGTGCAAACCTAGAGTCAATGGTCTAATGTCTAAAAAAACCATAAATGACTAGGCATACAAGGATACACAAAGTGATGAAAGAGATGAAAAGAGGAATGAATATGCCCAAGCTGACCTAAAATGTGTCGTGTAATGAAGTGCTACCTACATAGTCCATATGGACCTCAATCCAATGTAGTTCACCCAAAAGCATGAGAGAATGGAATGAGGAATGAATAAAAATTGACCACTTCTTGATTAGACTCATATTTTATGCCAAGATATTCACATCTTGCATAAATTTATGTGAATAATCCATTGGTACCTAATTTCATTAGTGTACTTGAGAGCTGATGATCAGAGCTATATTAACATTGAGACTTGGATCCAAAGAACATAGTGCATATTATAGAAATGTGAAAATATGTTTCATAAGTATGAGTAACTTATAATGACATTGTATCTCAATTGAATTGAAGTAGTTTAAATGTGAATATTTAAAACTAAGGATAATGATAAAAACTAAAAATTCTAGAGTTACAACTATTTACATTTTAATAAAAACAATGAAAAATAAAGGAAAAAGAAGACATTGATGAACCTAACTCAAAAACAAGATTTTAACAATAAATATTCAAGTAGGAAGAAAAATATATAAAATTAAAGTATGAAAAACATAATAAGAAACATAAAATCAAGATATGAATAATCAAGCTCCATGCACAGTATCAATAAAATAAAACTCAAAGGACTAAAACAATGGAAGTGTAAAATTGTTTAACAAAAGTTTTTAGAATTTTTGATGTATCTCTACTCAAATGAGAATTAAGAGACATAGAACAACCCAAATCACAAAATTGAAAGTGTATTACAAATATCACTCATGAAATGATGATAGTGCACCAAATTAAAATGCTCATAAGATGGTGAGAGCATATAAACATGGGGGATTGAAGTGACCTTAACATGAATCAAGCACAACCTACGTAATTCCATTAGCACCTCAAGTCACAGTAGTTATACAAAAAAAGGGAGATATAAGACCTACCAAGTCATAACAAGTTTTCATATAAAGGTAAATGGCAAGGCAAATGATAATAGTAATGACTAGTTGATGTGATAATGCATGATAAAAGGTGTTGTACCTAATTTTCCCATAATCGGTTGTAATTAGGAAATAATGTCATAATTCTAATTTTCCAAAGGTGGTTATAATTAGGGGTACCAAATATAATACTAATTTTCACATAGGTGGTTATAGTTAGTGATATTAGATAAGATGATAAATGAAAGATAACTTGATAGATAAAATGTCATACTAGTTCCATTTACTATCATTCAAAATAAAATACTAAAACTATTGAAACTAGATCAGAATTCCCTCATAAAAGGTGTAGAAATAACCAAAGGAACCAATATCACAATAGAGTGGGTATTATAGCTAAAAACAAGCATTGGTCAATAATAAAGACATGGTATAATAAAATGATATAAGATGTAGTATAAAAAAAATGATAAGATGATAATTGGCTATAAAATCAAAAGGGGTTACCCCCAAGTTATGATTGGATTAGTGTGCTCAAAAAATGATGAGAGAATTCAAATTTAAAATTAATTGAAACATGGTAAGATCAAGGCAAAGGTTACGAAGTTAACCTCAATAGAAATTGAGCATTGCCTATACAGTCCTAAAGGACCTCAAGTTAATGTAGTTCAAATAATGTGATAAATGCAAATTGAGCACTGCTTATAATGGAATGGTCTATAGGGTTGCCCCCCAGAGATGAGGCAAGGGAAATAAGAGGGTAAATGGAAAATAAAAAATGATTTTTTTGCCTCTGTTGACATGGAGATGCTCATCTTGATCAACATGTGAGAAAAATAGAATATTTTTAAAAATTGCTAGCCCACACCTCATTTGAGTAGCTACTTGGTCAAGAGCCTATTGTATATTTGGATGCCAATAATTTTGTTGTGATCTTTGTTGGTCATTGACTCTGCTTCAAATATTGACACAAGATATCTTTGTAGCCTCTATAAAGGAAAATACTATCAGAAATGATAAATAATGTTAGGCACAAGATAAATGGTATAAGTTGGTAAGGAAAATGTGGATGATAATGAAATGTATAATGGATGGGAAACAAATGAAGATTTGGATTTTTAGTCACACACAATTTTTTTGAGTTTAGATTTGACATAATTTGTTTATGGCTAGGCCAAAGAATTCTAAATATGCTCTCAATAGGACCACTTAATTTTTTATGTTTTATAGTCTTTAGAGTAACTACCATTTGATTATGATATAGATTGGAAGCTATAATAATTTGATCTTGAATAATGTCTCTATCAAGCAGTGAAGAAATTTTATGCTAAAATATTGTCACCTCAAAGTGGTTTTCACCAATGAAGTTGTCTTGATTATTCCATATTGACCCCAAGAAGGTTTCATAAAGAGATGTTAACATTTGACTTTGATTATCTTCTAGCACCTTTGAAAAAGTTTCACTAAAAGATGTCAAGCTTGATGTTTGATCATACCCTAGTACCTCCAAGAAGGTTTCACCAGGAGATTCTTCTTCTTTTGAATTAATGTGGTCTTTGTCACCCTAATTAGTAAATGATATGTCACCATGGATGCAGTTCAATAAAGTTTGATTCTGTCGATCTGTATTGATGCTTATGAGAAGTGGAATACTAATAAAATGGGTATGTTAGGTGGAGGTAATGGAATGATGAAATGCACAACAATACTCATATAAGATACTAGGATAAACTATGTCAATATTAAAGTAATCATCCTCAAACATTGTAAAAGGATCAAGAATATATTTAATTGATCTATAAGGAATGTGTAACTAATGTTGTAATAACCATGACTATAATCCAATTCTGAAGCTGAGTCTGAGTCAATAGATTCTAAATCTAGTGTTGAGAATGATAGTGATTCTTCTTCTAATGATAAATATGATGTTGATTCAAAAAGGGAGCCTAACTCTAATGTTGATTCTTCATCTAATGTGGATGTTACTATAATGTTTTTCTATTGAATGTTTGGTATCAGACAAGTAATGACTTATGATGACATAATGGGCTCTATAAAAATTAATTCATCTAGGAATGGTTCAACATAGATTGGCTCATCTAGGTGAATCCCCTCAAACAGAGGGAACCACTCGAGGGAATACTCGATATAATTTGGTTTCTCAAAATGAGACTCCTCTATGATTGGAAAAAGATTGAGAGACAACTCCTCAGAGACTAGATTGTTAAGGAAGTAAGGCTCTTTAAAAATAAGTAAAATATGAATGGGTGTTTCATCATAGCTTGACTTATCATAAATGGGTGTTTTAACAACAATATCATCATCTTGATTTACAATTGGTTTCAAAATATCAAGATTGAACACATTTTGGTCGTCATAAGATGATTCTTGAAGAGGTAATGGTTGTTATTGAGTTTCAAAAATCAACATAGAATTTATGGAGTGGGGAATAATTATTTCAAGGTGAACAATGGTCTGTGGTTCAATAATGGTATCTCTAAAAATTATACTATTGAAGAAGGGATCAATATAGACTGGCTCATCAAATTAATATTCCACAAAAATAGGCTTAATAGATATAGGTGAGTTTCTTCCATGAGCCAAAAGAGGAGGAAAATGGTAACCTTCACACATTATAGAGCTTGATGGCTCATTCAAGCTAAAGAAATATAGCCTAAAATGGTAACCTTCATGCATTGTGAAGCTTTATCACTCACACAAGTTAAAGGGAAATAAACTAGAATGATAACATTTGTGTGTGATGCACAAATTGAAGGAAGATATCCTAAAATGTTAACCTTAAATTGTGACATATAAATATAAGGGGAAGAATGGGGATGACATAAAAAAATAGGAATGGATTAGATTGGTTTTCAATAAATAGGCTCAAATAGGGTGATATTCTGAAACACGATGAAGTTGTCATACCCATCATAAAAATTCTCTTCCTTGTAAATAGGGTTGTAAGAGACCCCATTACAAGTATACATTTTCATCATATCTTTAATGGTTATTCTCTATGTTTGGAAATATTTTTCAAATGTTTTTTAAACACTTAAATAAGGTGTGATTTGATTTTCTCCAAATAAGTGACAAGTTACATAGAGACTATAATAAAAAGGAGGTGGCATAGTGCCTCACAATTAGAATAAGTGTTCATAAAATTACTCAACCTTTGGTAGATTCAAATCATATAATTAGGTAGAGGGTATGATAACTCAAAAATCTAAGTGTAAACTAGTACACCAAATGTGGGTTTAGCGATATGTCAATAGTGTAAAATATATGTCAACCTTGATGATTTACTACTATAAAACTAGAATAAAACCCTTTTAATTAATAAGGTGACAATATGAACTAAGAAACTCAAGATGTGAAAACATGTGAGAATTATTAAGTATAAAACTAACACTAAATGGGTAGCACAATGCCACGACATGGTAATAGGAGGTAGAATAAAATGTGTTCTAAAACATAGAGTGTGAGTGATACACTAGATGACCTAAGTTCACAATGATTAAATGATGATGAATCTATAAATATCCTTCAACCCAAATGGGAAATCATACCCATGTTAAATCAAACCAAGTCAAAATGGTAAACCAATTAACACCTTGGCCAAGAACATAGAAAGGTGAGATTACAAATTTGAATTAAAAATTTAAGGACTTAAACATTTTTATAAAATGGTTTAGACACAAATAGGTATCACAGGTGCATTATTTAGATAATACAAACACAAATTTTTAAGATGAGGATTTGAACAAGGTAAAATATAATTTGGATTTGACCAACATTGTGCCTTTTTATTCAAGAAATGGTGGATAACAATTATTTTTGGTTTATGATGAGTTGTTTACAAACAATTTTTAGACTCAATCAAGACCAAACAAGTAAAGGGAAAGATAAATCCAACTAATTAGAAATCCCTATAATGACAAGGTTACTTCATATTTATGAAATCCATTTATATACATGTTCTTGGGAGGATTTTAATTATTAATCCAAAAATAAAATTGCATGAAGTATTAGGGTTTTAGAGCCCCTTCTCCCAAGATATTTTATGATGAAATGGACCTTAAGGATACTTGTCCAGCATCAACAATATGTCTATAATAAGTGGGATTATTCTAAACCTTAAATTTTTAACAGTCTAGATGGTCCCAAGCATGGCTAATACTAGAGGTGCTTCACATCAATTGATTTCATACTGATCAAATTAGTATACAAGGGTATATTTATTTGCATATCTATTACATCCATGTACTTGTTAGTGGAATCCCCTGGTTAACCAACTTGACTCAATTTTTCATTATGAAAGGAGAGGTTAGCTGCTCAACCTCTTGGCTCTCATAGTTTACATACCCTAATTTATATACCACACAATAGAATGGGGTTGAAATAATTATAAGATATGAAACTCATGGTAAAATATTACCTGAATAACTCATGAAAAGGCTATGAACTGCCCTCCACAATAAAAATTACATAAAATTAAACTAAGTGAAAATGGTTTAGAGGTTTCTTTTAGATCACCCAAACCATATAGGATTTGGAAACAACTTAGACAACTTTATTTTCACACCTTGGACAAAGGTATAATAATAATAATAATAATAATAATAATAATAATAATAATAATAATAGTAATAATAATAATAATAATAATAATAATAATAATAATAATAATAATAATAATAATAATAATAATAATGCACTTTTGGTTACTCAAGTTCTGTAAAGGTGACAAGGGGAGACCATACGCAAACTCTTCATTTTGTTTTAAAAAAAAAGCAATAATTGATATAGCATAAAATAACACACTTTTGAAAACTTGTAATTTAAGTGAGTGTTAATTTCAAGCACCAAATTGTGGTATTGAGTGAAATTCTTGGCCCTTTGGCCTTAGTTTGCAAATTTTTTTTGAAAAACTTCAAAAAAAAATTAAACAAACCATTTAACTTCATTTTAAAAACCAAAACAAAGGTTTAAAACTTAATTACACTCAAATATATTACTTTTCCATGATATTCCTACAAAGTTTAGATAGTTTCCCTTGCTTTGAAGAACAATTGATAATTAATCAATCAAGTTTTGAAACCCTTATCTTAGGTTATCTAATTATAAAACATAGAGATCAACATCAGTCAATAGTGACAGATGCCAGTTGTATCAAGACCTATGCCAATCATAAATGAACTAATGCTAGTTGATAAAGACTGATATCAGTCACCTATGAACCCTTAGGCAAAAAACATTTTACATAAAAAAACACTTTTTAACCCTAGTTAGGATAAAGCCCTGAGAAAATCTTTGGATCATGAAAATAAAATTTAAATTGAGACTAAAAAACTCAAAATGACCACTAGTAATTTTAAATAAAGCTCTAAAATTTGATTCTCCTTCATGTTTTTCCTTGCAAAAAAATCAATGTCAGTTAGATAAGACTGATGTCAATTACACAAAATCAATGTCGATCACTATTTGACCTGTGTTTCAATAAAAATTTCAAACACACATCAAAATAATGATAAAAATCTGATTTCTAAGAATTTTTTTTATAACTTTTAAGGAAATATAAAAAACCAAAGTGTTTTCCTTAATTGAATGGTCTACATGGTCCCGTTAGTCATGCAAAGATGTAGAGATGGATTACAAAGATGGTTATATCAAGTATTAGTTAACAAATCTCAATAATATGCATCAGAACATAACTAGCTAAGTCAACTCACATAAATGGGGTTTGAAAAATAAAAATTAAGAGTAGATGAAAGAAAGCATATGCAATACCTTCCCAAGAGCATCCCATCACCCAAATACAAGTCAAAACATGATTTTCCCCTTGATTTGGTACTCAATTCTTCATCAATGATGTAAGGCAAATCTCCTCCATCATCTCTTACTCATCAATGAAACTAGGCTCATGATATGAAATCAAATGTATGCATAGCAATGAAGCTATCATATTATAAATTAATAATATTAGACACCACACACAAATGGCATGTGGAGAAAATTCCACATAATATGTTTACATAAATGAAGATGAAAATGGTGATCTTAGCTTTCCTATTTATAGAATTTTTATTTTGTTTAGGATCAACCATGACCATCCACATTGAGACCGAGATGTGTGGCCATGAATTAATCCAATTTTGTATAATTAATCCTAAAATACTCTCAGAAATATTTGGAAAGAAAAGGCATTAAAGATTCATGGGAAGATTTAAACATGATATTTATTGAATTTATGTCTTATGGATGCCACCCCACAAATGATGTCAT
Source organism: Torreya grandis (assembly GCA_037957365.1). Lineage (NCBI taxonomy): Eukaryota > Viridiplantae > Streptophyta > Pinopsida > Cupressales > Taxaceae > Torreya > Torreya grandis. Next base: position 6,166,634 of record JARHVA010000214.1, on the reverse strand, counting down.
TTAAGTATTTAGATAATAAGTCAATTTCAAACTAAAAAATATTCAATAACTTTCATTGATTTTCCTCTTAAGCTCTTGATTTGAGTTAATTAGTTTAAGTGAGATTAATCAAATTTTGAGCAATTCTTTAGAAATTGGTTGCATTCAATTAATCAAATTGGTCAGAATGTCATATTACTGGGTTATAATGTGGCTGGAGAGGAATTAGAAGGTGATGTTAGTTGCGTGTAGTCTAATATCCCATTTAAGATGTTTTCAACACAAAATAATACATGCAAATGCTGTGTGCTTATGAATTAGAAGAAAAGAATGATCTAGAGCATAAAAATGCATTTTCATCATTTGGACTCAAAATGATTTGATCAAAGTTAATATTCAAAGAAAATGAAATGCCCCATTTAGGAACAAATTAACCTATATCAGCACTTGTATTTGACAAACTTAAACCATTTAGCATGTTTAAGTAAGATTGAAAATTTTAACACAATGGTGTTAGGAACTAGACATCTACAGAGGGCAAACTATTTTATATTAAGAGACTCAGGAAAGTTGATCTCAATAGGCTCTTGCATTTTACAAAATTTGAATGATATGTGAAATACTTAGTGTATGGGTTTGATAATTCGTGATTGTTCTATAGAATCTAAAAGGAATATAGACTTAATGACAAAGATATTGCATGTGTGTAGTGTGGGTTTTAAAAACTTTAACAAGAATGCATGAGATCTTATCACTGAATACAAAAACATGATGTAGATAACTATCTTGAAACCTTGTATCATACATTCATCATCAATGGTTTTATTGTTTTCAAATTTGTTTGGTTTAGTGTTAAGAGTTTTATTGATCTAAATACAACTTCTACGATACATATCCTAGGAGCTAAATACAAAAGAAAACTTTTAGACGCTATTGATTCAAGCCATCTACTTGAATTTTATGGTGTTGCATGTACCTATGTTGATGAAGGTAGATGTCTCAATTTTGATAAAGGTCCTTCAAAAGATCTATCAATAATGAAGTTGGCTCTAAATGGGGAGGCAAAATTCGAAAAATAATAAATTATGTATTTATTAGTGGATGAAGGGAAAATGATATCTCCTTGTGAATAGAACTTTATGAAGGGATAGGGGCTAAGATGTTTCACATTAGGTTACCATTAACTTGCACTAAAGATGATGTTTCTACATATTATACTATGTTTTTTTATTTTATAGACCCAATAATGGCTACTCCTGCAAATTACTAAAGGTGAAGGTTAAAATCAAAGGTTCAAAAGTCTTTCTAGTCAACATGTAGTCAAAAGGAAGAAGAATAACTTTCAATGCCAAATATAACTTTGCATTTTTGAAAATTATAAAATACATGAAGAGTTCCCAAGACCATAGAAATGTGAATAGGAAAAGTAATATATATATATATATATATATATATATATATATATATATATATATATATATATATATATATATATATATATATATATATATATATATATATATATATATATAATGCACTTCATTAAAATGCAAGCTACAATATGTGATCCAACCTCCCAATCCTGTCAATCAACTCAGCATTACAAAAGTTAACACAAATGGACAGCTGTGGGAGATTTCAAAGAGAAATGTAATTTTAATTTTTTACAAATGTGAAAATCGCAAATTGTACTTAGATCTCCCAAACCTACCAGTCAACATTAGGTCTCAATTTAAAGTAGAAATTTCAAGGCCAAATTGAAATTCCAAATTGTACTTGAAGCTCCCAAGTCAATGGAGGAAATTTTAAAGGCAATTGTAACTCTGGATTACAATTTTCATAATTACAAATTACAATGTTGTAGTTGAGATATGGATCCTTGCCATATAAAAGAAGTGAAAAATTATAAATGGGTCCCAAATTTCCCCATAAGGTAAAAAAGGTGAAAAATAATGCACTTAAGAATTACAAAATTTTGGTGGAAATGCTAAAAGGATCAAAGGAAAAAAAGAAAATGTGGAAAAGGCACGTTCACCACAAGAAAACAAAAAGGCAAAATAGACTAAGTTTTGTATTTTCTAAATATTTAGCTAATATTTTCATGGAAGGAATGTTGTAGAGTTTGAAAGGCCAAGATGGGCCATTCCAAGCATATTTCTTAAATATCCATGGATCCTACACAACTGGAGTATAGTGAAAAATTATAAATGGGACCCAAAGTTCCCCATAAGGTAAAAATGTGAAAAATAATGCACTTAAACATTATAAAAGTTTGGTGGCAGCCCTAAAAGTATCATACAAAAAAAATCAAACGTGGAAAAGGAACAAAGAAAGAAAAAAGGCAAAATATACTAAGTTTTGTCTTTTCTAAATATTTAGCTAATACCTTCATGGAAGGAATGTTGTAAGGTTTGCAAGGCCAAGGTGGGATATTCTAAGCATATTTCTCAAGTAGCCATGGATCCTACACAATTGGAGTATTCCAAAATAATCATCACAAGGAAATGGGTATTCTTTGGATTGCACAAGAGGAAGGGTCATTGTTCATAAGTTTCCATCTATGCAAATGAGTGGTTAAAGGCATGGCCAAGTGGTTACACATGAAGACAAAGAGTCAGTTTTGTTCTCAGTGTAATATTTTCCCTCAAACCCAATTTTAATAGATTTCCAATGAAGGATATCAAGGGTTTATTTCAAATCTCATCATTACATGGATAGGCATTTGATTAAATTATTCCCTTTCAAGATATGGAGCATCTTGATGGAATTTTTAGAGTTTATTTCAAGTTTACAATATTTTAAATTGTAAATGGGTGAAATTTTTGAATAAAAAGGGGGATTGTCCTCATTTCAAAGATTATTGTTAGTTTCTTTTCTCTCTAAGTCTAGAATTTTCCAATTTTTGGTATCCTTGTTATGTGTACATTTTATCTCTCTTGTTAAGGTGGTTATAATTGTACAACCATTAACAAGCTCTGAGAGCATTGTATATGTCTCCCTTATTCAATACCAAACTCACCATGCTTCTTCCCATGTAAACATTCTAAAACAATAATGTATGTAATATTTTTGTTAAGTTAATGGAAAATGTCTATTATTTTTTCTATATCTTATCAATGAAATATAATTAAATATTATTCATGCTCTACTTATTGGGTGTTTAGTTTTATGATTAGTAATGGTGGCAGTTGTAATGGGCATAAATCTAAGTTGTAAATTCCTTTATGCACTATGATTTGGGAGTATGTTATTGATAAAATATTAAGGGCACCATTGGTTTATGGATTTCATAGAAGAAAAAATTTGAATTCTATTTGTAGTGTATGTTTTAGGGTTTCAAGAATTAATTAAATATTTACATTGTCTTGGCACTAATGGATGCAACTCATTCTTGATAGTTTCCATAGCTTGTATTCCCCTGTTTTTAATATTTGAAATTGAATGATGTCATATCTTTGAAGGAGATCTTATTTTTTTAAAAACCACACAACCAAAGCACTATTTTATATACCTAACTTGTCCTACCTTGTTCTAGCCTATAATCAATACACCATATTGGATATTTTAAGTGTTATTTTCCTACAGATGAATCAATATTGTATGTCTAAATTTTTTATGTATATTTCTCTTTGAAGATTAGAATTTTAGTAATCCATTGTCCCCCTATTATTGAAAATTTATTTATAAATGAAGGTTGAAATCATATTTACATCTACCTTCAGTATCTTGTATCTGGCCTAGATCATTTGTTCATTCTATGTGACAACTCTTTTAAGGTGGAGTGTGCAAACTTGGTTATGTCCTGGTACAATTTATGGTTATTTGTTTTTCAATAATCCCCATAGATATTTAATTATAGTATCCCTCCATGTGAGCAAGCTACCCCTTATTTCCTCTCACCTTGGTTTAGGTTAAGCTAGAAGTAGCAGGGAAGTAACCATACCCTCTATTGGTGTCTTTCAATCATTATCTATATTCAGTCCATCGTGATAGTAAACCATTCCCTGGCTATAACAACATATTTTTTGGTTTTTCATCTTTTTTTTCCATTTCCTCAAAGTGTGCAAGGCTGAGTGTAAGAGGTCTACAATTTGGAATAAATAAAATCCATATATTATACGAAGAATTAAATCCAATTTATATCTTTTTATGTCT
>JARHVA010000214.1:6137500-6157500 GCA_037957365.1 Torreya grandis | reverse complement strand
GTGATCTCAAATCCAACTGGAAAAAAGGGTTAGTGTGTAATATGCACTAAATATGTGATAATAACTTGTGTGTGGGCATGTTGCCTACATAGCAATACTCTGAAGAGGGATCAAGTCTAATGTATTTCTCCTAATTTGAATGCATACTATGCAATACTATGTTTATAATGCAAGTGTACCAAATTTGGGTAGGCATGAGATGAACTATGACTATTGTTGGAGCTTAGATAGGTTAGAAATAGTAGTGGTTGGTTGTATACAGAGAATAGAAAGATTTGCTTGAGTTTGATTTAGGATATCTCTATCTTATGCCTTTTAAATTATTGTCAACCATTATAAATGACCTTTTAATGGGATTTTATAGGGAAACTAGTGATCCTGGGTTAGATGAACTTGCATTAAGTCAATAAGGAAAAAGATAAGGATTCAAGAAAATCTAATCATTTGAGGTTATTATGGACTTGGACAATAGCACTAGAAAGTGGATATCCTAGGCCTCAAGACTATATTCCAACTTATAGTGATGTTGTCAAGGCAGAAAGGGACCCTAGGGCATATATCTGTGCCTAGGAGAGGAGTTTGAGATAGTAGGGGCTGAATCTAGAAGGCTTTGAATTACTAGGAAATAGTGAAAACATGCCTAAGTGGGTTATGTAAGTGAGTAGGAGAGACCTATGGTTTAGGTGTCACAAGTCATGGTCAATTTATAAAAATTACATTTTAGTATGACTACATTTTCCCCACATTTATTTTAAGTATGTAGTACAATGAAATACTAGGACCCAAACTTACTTGTGAATTTTTCAAACTTACTTGTGAATGTTTCAAAAACTTTTATGGAACATTAATTTCATTCCAATTAGTTTTATTGAACGGTATTTCCAAACAAATCCACTAAATACATAGATAAGTCGAAGCATATAACTTTCAAGGATATGGTTTTTGAAGAATAGGTTCTGAAGTGTAAATGGAAAAGTCTTTAATATAGGTTGAATAAAGCTTCAGAAGTAATGTAAATAGAATTAAAAATAGAATACTATACCATAAATGTTTAAAATGTTAGAGGCCATAGGGACCTATGCAGGTCAGCCAAATTATAGGGTATCTCAAATTTGTAAGATCACACCACATAATATGATCTCAACACTCTGACAGTTTGATGACTCTGATTTGGCATGTTGATGTTCCAAACACATGATATCATCCCACGTGGCATTATTTTAGGGACTCGAGCATACACCATAAGATGTGTTATGTATATATCATGGAGGATTTTGATGCCTAAATTTGTTCCAAATTTCATAATCTTAGAGAGTCATAGGGCTGATAAGCACACGAATGGGAGATAAATTTGTATGACCCTAAACATTTGTAATCATGCCACATGGCACATTTTTGGGGCCTTAGGATCTTAGTGGTTTGATGTGTTTGATTTGAATTTTTAATCCTCTTAACACCCAATATTACATTATGTTTCATGATCATGGGGACTTAGTATATTGAGTAGTTTGGTTGTTTTATGGTAGGCTCTGGCTTGCATCATTCTAAGATTTTGCATTATTATAGGATCTCAAAATGATGGATGCTAGAGGTCCAATGCTGTCTAACCAAACTACAGAGTATCATGAGTCATTAGGTTTGAACCACATGGCATGATATTATTACTAAGTAGCATCCTATAATATGGAACAAAGCGAATTTAATCATGTAAGAACCTACAATTATAATAGTTACCTCCTATTGGCCCTTAAGTTTTTCTATTACTAATCATATTTGACACATTTATATTTCAATCAAATAAAGATTCAGATGCTAAAAGGTGTGATGTAGAGGTTAAGCACAAATATATTAGTCTCAAATATGTGATTAGTTAGTAGTGATGAAATTTTGTGAAATCACTTCTAGTTTTGTCTCACGGTGTTATTTCAAACAACTTGTGAATACTTATAATGGACTTATTTCATTTGTTGTTCACTATTTCTTTAGAAATAGTTTATCTCTTTTCAAAAATGGTAATGGATTTGTTGTAACTTGTTTCATATTGTGTTATTCACAATATGGCATGTATATATTCTATTATGAGAGCTCAAATCTTCATTTCTAGATGTAAAATTTAGAATTATTTTTGTAGTTAGACAAACTCAAACAATGTAAATTTGTGTTATGTTGTATAATCAATTTTGGTTACATTTGTGGGCACAATTATCTATTTTTATTTTTTTATTCTATGCATGTAAGCTTCTATTTCAAAAATATAAAATCCATGAACATCAGTCGAGAGTAGGTTTGTTTTCTTTTTCTTTTGCTAAGTAAAATCCATGAACATTAGTGTAGATTATTTCTATTTTTATGCTTTTAGATGTTATTCCTTGATTATATGATGCTTGTGAGTGGTTTCTTTACTCCAAATACCTTATTATCAATTTGGTTTTACTTTGTTTGAGAATATTGAATGATTATATATAGTAATCACTTTGTGTAACACATTCTACAATTTTTTTTCAATGTATATTAATAACATTATTGACTTGTTGAGCCCTAACACACCCACCCCATTTCCATAATTTTAATAATAGGAACCCATTGTTAAAAAAACTATACCTAGGAAATAATGAGCCTAAATATCTATGACTAAGGTATCACACATTTATCATAAGGTTTATTTTTGTAAAATTCAACATTACCCAAGTAAAAATCATAATAATGTAAACATAAAATAGTATTCTATGTCACATCAAACCTTGTATTGTCTATCACTTTTTATTACTTAAATATGATCTATAGACTAATATGTCTAATTTTATTTTACTAGTATGTGCATGTTGATCACATGATTAATATCTAAATTTCATTGTCTTCTTCTAAATTAGGCCCATATTAAATATCTCACACATAATTATGACACATGTTACTCTCACATCATGTGGAGGTTTTACAAGTCTCCCAAGATCTGTAAATAAGCCACACAACATATCCACATCAAATTGTAATTGTAGGACTTCAATCAAGAACTCGATAAGCATAATAAGTATATTTTTCCTGACTTTATGAGATTCTAAGTTCCTGAGTCTCTAAGCTTTTAGTATCAATCCAAGTGTCTATGTGATTTTGGACTTCTAGGGCCTCAAGTGGATAACATGTGACATATTTATGTGAAGTTGCATTATCAAAAAGGTAAATAGTCTATTTATTATCTACTAAATATTTTAATTTATTGAGTCTATGATCTTCTCAACATCACACCACGTAGTCAATTATGTAAACTCATCACTATAGGGCCTCCTAAACATAGTGAGAAAATATAAAGGGTCAAGTTAACCAGAGCATGACATGTGGAACTATTTGGGGAAAGAAAATCCAAAGCATAAGAATAAAGATGCAATAATGTGGTAAAGAATATATTAATGAATGGTTGACAAATATCTCAAATTAATGACTGGATGTGAATAATTAATGATAGATCAAAATTTGGAAAGCAAGGGGCGTCTGCCAAATTTGATTGGTGTATTCAAATCAAAATAGGTAGTAAAAGTGAGAATTTGTTATCAACATTTAAATTACATGAATTCAATCAATATAATCTTGTGAATGATTTATATAAATATCTAAACATTACGTTCACATTGCTATTGCTATGATCATTATGCATTTATGTTTTCAAAATATATAAGTGTGCAATGAGACCTAGCTTTATTCATTCATAAAGAATCAAATGAACCAGTCTCTAACTTCAAATAAATTATATTAACTACTCTTTATCAATGATATTGACATAAAAAAAGGTGAAATTTTAGTCCCATCCCCATTTTCATTTTTGAGATCAACAAAATAGAAAGATACAATGTATGAAAGGAGTGATTTAAATTTTAAATTCCCAAACTACTCGACAGTTTGGTAAGAGGTCAAGTCAATTTAGGCCTATTCAGAGGGGGATATACTATCCTTTGAATCCAAAGAACACATAGATGGAATGATTCCCATCATGAAATGGGTCCTCCAATAGGTTATGACCAAGCTGAAGGTAATGCCATGAATTGACCTCTTAAAAGTTTTGTTCTTTAATAGGACACTATGGGTGATATTGTTCGTGTGATGAAATTTTAAACCACATCTGCCTATATCTCAAGGAGGGAATTTAAATGGTATCTTAGGCTCCTCATCCCAGAAATGATATGCAATTAGGTCTTAGCCAATGTGTGTCTTGAGCAGAATATAGTGGATGAAAAATTAAAATAGTGGCTAGTAAATGGGTAAAGATTGAATCCAAAAGGAATAATTTCCGCCAACTTTATTATTAATTTGAGATCGAGAATTGATATTTCAATGACATTATTAAATATATTATATAGATTCCAAAAAATTACATATGTCTATGTCAAATGAGTACCCATACTAGACATTCTATTAACCACTAACAAATTGGTAACCCTAGGGGAGATTATAAGCATGAGTTTGAAATATTAAATTCTATACCCTAATAGGAAACCTGAGTATGGGAACTCTTATATGATGTATTATTTACTAGTACAGTCATGGAGACTATATACAAGAACTATGGCCAAGAATAGTATCCATCTATCAAAAATCTGAGTAATAGGGTTAGAGAAGACTTATCATTCATGTTTATTCATAAATACAAAAACTACATCAAGAGAATAAGTGATGAGGTATAAACTCACATCTAATAGAATATATAGGGCACAATAATGTCTAATTTTTTGAAAACATCACAAGGACACTCACCAAGTAGATGGAATAAGGATTGCCTCTTTATTGCTACCTCTCCATGTCTTTGGCCATATTTTAGAATAAGAGATAACTTATTAGGTTTTTAATAGTATCAATGAATAACTCAACCAAAAACACTTGATCTATTATTTCAAAACACCCTAAAACATTGGTTAACACTAATATGTGACTAGATAATGTTTTATAATAGTTGGTAAGCCCAAGACAACTATGATTTACAGATGTCACCATTCAGGGGATAGGACCCAAATAAAAGGACAAGTGCTTATTTTAAGACCATCCTTGATAAGAATAAGGTTCATGTTTCTTATGTTTATCAAACCTATGACCATGACCAAGTTTTCTTAAATGCCTAATATGACTCCAATATATGGATTAGGATGATGGATAATGATATATCAATGATATTTGGCTCAAAATATGTCATATAATACTAAATCCATAGAAGAAGAATCTCAAAATATGTGGAGTCAACAATAGCCTTACTCTCTACCTACATGCTTTCAACAAGCAAACTATCTACCATATCTAGAAGCTCAATCCCTAGAAGTTAAATCAAGCACAAAAAAATTGTGTAACAAATGAACAATAAAGTTCTAGTCAATTACAGAAACCAAGCTTTCTCAATAAATCATCTACTTAAGGTCAATATAAAATGTTAAGATCACTAAAAATGTAGAATAAAAATGCAATCAAATCATAAGTAGTTTCATGACTATCGATCTAATTTTTTTTAAAGCATTCAAACTTTATATTATAGAAAATTAAAATATAAGAACTTAATCAACAAAAGAAATTATTAAGTAATCTAAACATGGTCTAATGAAATGTTGTAAAAGATCATTACAATCAAAAAATGATGAAGTGTACATTATAATATAGCATAAACATATTACATTGAGATAATGGAAGAAGAAATCAATAAGTTATCCATGCATGAGGTGATTAAAAATTTTAATAAATAGAAGCATAGGATATAAAACAATGGTTTTGTTCAAGTTTATAGCATGGGTCATATTAAAAACAGCATCAAGTAACAAAAGAATATGCATAAAATATAACAAAAAATCAATGTAGTCATATGTGAAATCTACGTGCAAAGAAAGCACATGAAAAAATCTTGAAATTTAATATAAATAACTATATTTAATACAATTTCTATCTTAGAAATCATCTGACCATCAGTATTAACTAATTTTGCTCGATTTTAAACCATGACAAGTTGTGATAAAAATTCTAGACCAAAAATAAAGTCAGATGTAAAAAATATTTAAAAAGGTATTATCCTTGTCAGTTTTATAATTAGAAACATATTTTTTGATGTTACACCCTTAATCATGTATGCTATAGTTTACAATGTCAGTTGCATGATGTTTTATATATTTATTTGGTCGATAACCTCCAGAGAAATGAAAAATCATGGACATCATAAGTTTCTATTAGCATAGATAGTTAGTAAAAAACCAAGAAAAAATTATGAACATGTAGTAGCCAACCTACTAGTTGACTATAATAAATTTTGATATAACAATCAATTCAAGCACTAGACTTGTTACATTTTTTTTAATTCTATCATTTCATTACAAAATATAAATCTCAACAGATATTTTCAAAATTGAGGAAGCAAATAGTACTTATTGATACATATGATGACATTATTTGTAGTAAGTTTATAACTTACACGTATATGGAATCACCATAATAAAAATATAACTGATATGTCCTGATTATATTGATTGAAAGGGATTTTAATTAGTTTTGGGATGTTTTTGTTCAAGAATGTTTGATTCTAGATGTAATCTATTTATCTACTCTTTATCTGTATAAAGCATTGTAGTTAATGTTGGTATGAATACATTTTATATGTTGATAATATGTGTAATATGCATGATTGTCTATTGAAGGAATGTTATCCATAATCATGAGCTATAAATTATTTCAAAATGGTTTTAAAGGTGATGCATGAACATTTTTTGCCTTTAATAGGCCTTTAACCTTTCAATAGTTATCACAAATTATCATATTGTAAAAGTATTCAAATTTTATTTTTTATTTAGAATATTTTTTTAATTGTCAGTAAAGCAATGAGTCAGGGATAAATACAGGAATCACTATTGGTTTTTACTAAACATTTCAAATGAGTTTTTATATACTTGTATCTTAATGTATCCACAAATGTAGACTATCCTGGATGAATAAAGAGAGTACCTTTAATGCCATACCTGACAATGTTATTGAATAATAATATTTGCATGTTTGTTGATGATAATTTCTCTAGGAGTTGAGGATATAGATGTTTGTATTTTTCATTTATTAAAAGCTAATAATATATTTATTAATGTCAATATTTTGGAAAATAAAATGCATTTATATATGTTAAGTCAAAGCAAAAACATTTCAAAATATAAAGAACAAAAAGTACAATCTTCTGGCATTAGCACTTACGGTTTCCATGTCTTCTTTAGTTTCAGTGTTTTCTACATATATCTCATATGGATTGTGTCATTTTTGATATACAACTATGATAATATGTAATGAACCTAATACATATGCACTATTTGATTGTACAAAATCATGTACTATGATAATTGGAGTGATTTTGCATTTGTTGCATACTATTGCACTATTTTCCATAGTTGTTTGTGTCTAATGCAATACAAATTCAACAAAAACTATTTCATATTGAATTCTATTTATTATGGAAAAATCTATGATGCAAAGGCTATTATGTAGCAATAATTGATGTAGTAATTTATCAAATAATTTGTTATTGATATTGATGGTTATTTTCAATTGACCAAATTTGTTAACAAAGTTTGCATGCACTATATTAATGTTAAATTGAGAATTTAGGTTGTTTATGAAACCATAATCACAAAAAACCAATAAATTTTATTTAAAAACATTGCTACATTTTTTTGTTGAGTGTTTGATAATTAAAACTAACATGTTATTCCTTGCATATGCACTATAATAATAATTTTTAAATCAAAGTTATAAATATAAATACTTTATATTATCATATAAAGACATATTTTTTTCTCTATTTGAGTTGTAAAATTTAAAAGAGATTGTAAGTTGCATGCAAAAAAATAAAAGACTACTCTCTATGGATGACAACGCTCTATAGGAACATGGGTAAACCAAAAAAATATTGAGTTTATGGTATTTGTTTCTCTATTTTTGTTTGTTGGTTGATATTTTATTCTGTTCCGATATTTGGGTTTTTGTTTGCATTAAAATAATATTATCAGGATCTTATATTTTGAGATTGTTAAAGAGAAAAAAATGCAAGAAAAAGAAATTTTGGGTGATAAATAATACTAAATTGTCACAACCAAAAATTAAGTATGATCATTTTGGCACTTTATTTTGTGTTATTTATATCTCTTAGTTGATGTATTTGGTCATATCGATATCCACTTTCTTGCAATGATTTTTTTTAAAACCCATAAACATATTTTTATTGTAAGGGAAAAACAAAAGAAAAAAAATAATGCATAATATAAGTTGTCTATTTTTATTTATTACTATATGTGTTTATCAATTTATATATCTAGTTTTATCTACGTATCATGACAAGAGCCTTAATATCTTCTATTTTTGACATTGTTAAGTAAAAAATAATGACACAAAATAGTTGAGATCATAGGAAAATAAGAACTTAGGATGAGTGGAAATAAATTATTAACATTTTAGGATCTTTTGTTGTGTCATTTTTGTTTATTGGTCAATATACATGTTTGACTCCATATCTAGTTTCTTGTAGGATTTGTTTAATTACATAAACAAATTTTAATTTAATAAAAAATTAAAGACAATAGAGTTATTCATAACACAAGTGGCATATAGTACTAGTTTGTTTAGATGTTTTTATTTGCTATTGATTATTGGCAATCACAAAATCAAATTTTCAAGCATATTTGACATATGTCAATAGCATTTCAAAAGGTAAAGATGAAGTTTTGAATTTATAAAAGGTTACTATTTTTATAGTGTTTGATAGTAAGTTGAAGGAAATTTTAATAATGGTCCGTTCATTAGGAATTGTAAATTCTAGATTGAATATTCTAGATATCTATATTTATCCAAAAATGATCTATTAAAATACCTACATATGTTGTTGTAAAGTTTGATATCAAAGAGTGACAATGTCTATGCATTATGTTTAAACTTTGTTGTTGGGATGTGTTTACTAAAGCATGCTAGTGTTGAACTTACAACCAAATCTGATATTGGTATCAAATGGTAATTAGTAACTACTATTTCTATAAATACCAATGTATCATTTATTGGGGAAATTAAGACTAAGTATATCTTAAATATTTATATTGGTGTATCTAAAAATTATATATCATGTGTCATAGTCTCTAGGTTTGGTATAGCAAACACCTTGTTGTTCATCCATACAATGATTTTTCTAAAACATGACATTATCCCATGCATGTTCACTGACTATTAAAAATTAAATTTTTGTGTAAGAATAGATGTATTTTATATTTCTATAGATCTATTTCTTAGAAACATATAATGTTTTCATTCATAAGTTTATAGTCATGTGTTATAATTTTTAGACACAATTACAAATTTTGTGTATTCAATGAGAAAATAGTCAGATTGTTATATGTTTTAGGGACATATACAAAAAGTGGAAACCACTCTACAAAAGTTTATAGTATATTCATCTTAGTACTTAGTTTCTTAGATATGAAAAAGTTATTAGGCTCTAATTTATTCACAAGATACAATTATATAATTTTTCTACTCGTGAAAGTGCAGTATAGACAAGACCATGACACTTGACGCTAGATGGATCAAATGCTAATGCATATATTATAAGGACATATGATCTATGTATTATTTGAGTGCATGTTATTTGTATTGTAAATTATTCATGTATAGTGGCTATTGGTTTCTTATTGTATATTTTGATTGAAATTCTTATTATTAGAGTCTAATTTTTGGGAATTTGGTTAGAGTAGAATCTCTATATTTTTTTTCTATTGTAGTTATTAGTGTAGGTTTTTATTTTTCCCTATTTATTAATTAGAGAAATTGTATTTCTTGTGCATACATGGATTTTTCCTACATTTTTGGGATAGGCTAGCTTATGTGGAGGTGTGTGTCATAGATGTGTCATAGGTGTCATAAGAATGTCATAAGTAACTCCCTTGATGGGAGTTACTTCTCTATTCTTAACACCTTGTCACCACCTTTCATGGAGGAGTTACATTCTATTCTTGGGGTGCCCTATCCACCTTTTGTGGAGTTACTTACGTACTCTCTTATTTGTATTCCTCACTTTGGCCATCTCATGCTAATCAGATTTTGGTTTTCTCCATTTTGTCTTGTGCAATTTCTCTTATTGTGTTATTTTCAAATTGCTTTAGCATCTATGTGGTATGTACTTGCTTTAACTTGTGTGATCACATCTCCATTGCACTTGCATTATCTAGATTCTAGCAACAACTCCAATATGGTATCAGAGAAAACCCAGTAATCTTGTGTGTGATTATGCTTTTAGCTTATTTTGAAATCAAGAGGAGTGGAGTTCTCTTTATTTTTTATTCTAGATTTGTTCTAAAATATAAAAAAATTATATCTATATCATTTTTGGTTAGTGTCCTTGGGATCCTTACATTTGGGTGTCTTGTTAGAATACCACTAGTAGACAAGTTATTTGCAAATAAATCCGTAGGTTGATGCACTCAGGCACCATTGTTGAGAAGAGAGCAAGGAGGTAGGTGCCAAACTTCTGCTATTATCCTTGACTTCTTTGCCTAGTTTCTGGTCTGCACCCTCCAATAGTAGTTCTAACCAAGCCTTCAGTTGTACGACATCCTTTCCTACCAGCCAAGCTAGCCATACAATCTAGGTCTATTTTTTTTTTGTTTTTTTTGCAAATTGTTTTCAAAACTGTAGCTTTTTTGGACACCACCTGTTGTTTGGTTTGCTATTTAGAAATTAGCTTCTGCACCTCTTTTTTGGTGAAGTCTTCTGCCATGCCTCAGACAGGCTATACAGTCTAGCACAGGTCTGCTACTTCCATTTTGTCTTTTCTACAAATCTGGACTGTGTTTTGTTCTTTGGTGCCCCTTCCTACTTGGCGTCCCATGTGGACCTTTAAACACTTTGCCATTCTATCCATTCTATCCTTAACTAAAAAATTTTAGTGAAAATTGACATGTAAAAAAACAAAAATTAGTCAATTTGACTGAGTATTAAGATTTTTAGATAGTTTGGTAATTTTGGGGGTTTGAATTTTAACTTGTATCTTTGACCTAAGAAGACAAAGGGTGAGGCCCGGGTTGGTGGGAGGCCAATTCCCTCTCACACAAAGCTCATTTGGATTCATCATTCTATGCCAAATCCAACGAGTGGTGGAAGGCCACTTTCTCTCTCAAAATAGGTAGTTTTTTAATGTTTTATTGCTTTTTTTTCCAAAAACACTA
Source organism: Torreya grandis (assembly GCA_037957365.1). Lineage (NCBI taxonomy): Eukaryota > Viridiplantae > Streptophyta > Pinopsida > Cupressales > Taxaceae > Torreya > Torreya grandis. Next base: position 6,146,299 of record JARHVA010000214.1, on the reverse strand, counting down.
GTTTACAAGAAAATTGAACCTTTAATATCTTGCAAATGGTAGCTTGGATTTGGGTTTCATTTTTTGCGAAAGTGTTTATAATTCAATTCTCCACATCGTAGACTTGTTATTTGTTAAAAATTCACTAGTTTATAAAGTGACAAAATTTGGGTCTCCTGGGATGCATTTTTGGCTGAGTCTGATGTTCTGCTTGCTTTAGTCTTGCACTAATTACTCTAAGACGTATTTTTGACTGATTCTGACATCTTTTGAGCATGCACTTACATATTTGGGGGGGATCAATATTTTTGAGGCGTGTGATTTCTTTTCACAACTTGCTTTCATTCTCCTTTTTTCATAAATTCACAACTTGCAATCAACACAAACTCACCTAAATTGAACTAAAAATAGATAATTTTCAACCTAAACCCCTAACACCCTTCAACTATCATGAATGAAAAGTTAAAATGTCAATCATTCTTAGAATTAAAGGGTTGTATAGGATCACCATGGGAACTAAATTAAAACCTAATACTGATGTTGAAAAGGTTAAGTGGTACAACCATAGTGATGAAGCCTTTGGATTACTGAGCTTGTCTATGTCTCCAAAACATCTCTTCCATATAGAATCCTCTCTAACTACCAATGACATATGGGACACCTTAGAAAAGTTATTTGTGAAGCTTGATGAGATGAGAGGTCATGAGCTCAAAAATAAACTCATAAGTCTAAGTCCTAGCAACTTTGACACCCTACAAGACTTCTTCACTAAGTTTAAGGCCCTTAGATTGTAATTGAAAGAATGCGGGATAGAGAAGAAAGATGATCAACTTATACTTTCTATTCTCAAAAATTTAGGTCCAAGCTATTCAATCTTTGTCTCCACTTTCCATGCCACAAAAAGTGCCCTTGGCACTACATGGAAAATGCCTTCTTTGGATTCATTCATTGCCGACTTGACTAGGGAACAAGATAGGCTAATTCAAATGGGCATAATGAAGTCTACTAAACCCCAAGCTTTGATAACTAGAAATGGTAAGGATAAGACTTCAACAAAGGAGAAGAAGAAAAAGAATAAGGACCAGGAGAAGAAGAAAGAAAACAACAATCCTACCAAAAACAACACTTAGACTTCCTCTTCTAATTCTAAACCTAAGAAGGAGAAGGTTAAGTGTGCCTATTTTAAAAATAAAGGGCATGATGAACACAAATTCATGAAGAAACAAATAGATCACCTAACTCATCTTCTAGAGAAGAACAACAAAGGTGTTCCTGAGTCCATCAAGCAGAATTCATCTACCCAAGATTCTACCAAGGCAAAAGGCAAGGGTAAGGAGAAAAAAAGGGAAAGGCCCTTGTGGCTACAATAGCTTCTACATCTTCATGGGTCATCGACTCAGGTGCTTCTCACCACATGGGATCTTCACTAGTTGAGTTTTCATCTTTAGAGCCTTGTAGCATGAGTTAGTACACAGTGATGTATCAGGGCCCTTTCCCAAACCATCTTTCACAAAGGCCAAGTACATCCTCACTTTCATTGATGATTTCTCTAGGTACACTTAGATATATTTTTTCAAACAAAAGTGTGAAGTGTTTAAAAATTTTCTAGACTTTAAGGCTCTTGTTGAGAATCAAAGTGAGAAATCCATCAAGGTTCTTCAAACTGATAATGGAGGGGAGTATGTCAGCATCAGGTTTGAGTAGTTTTGCATCACAGAGGGGATTGATTTGTAGCACACAGTCAGTTACAGTCCTTCACAAAATGGGGTTTCAAAACACAAAAGTAGGTTCTTGAAAGAGATGGGTAGCTATATGATTCACTTCAAATCCTTAGCACCATAGTACTGGGCTGAAGCCATCAATTGTGCTTTCTACATTAAAAATAGGGTTCCTCACAAAGATTTGAAAGGGATAACACCCTTTGAAGCTTGGAATAAAAAAAAACCTAATGTTGAGCACCTTAGAGTTTTTGGATCCCTAGCCATAGCCCACATTCTAAAGAAGAAATGCAAAGCTATGGAACGTCAGTCTAAGCCTTACATCTTTGTAGGATATCTAGATGGTATTAAGCTATATCGCCTTCTAGATCCAGTCACTCATGAGTTGTTCATCAAGAGAAGTGTTAATTTTTAGGAGAGTCCTAGAGACTCAACACTTGACACTTCTTCTCCCTCATCGGATCTACTTCTTCATGATAATTCTTCATCAAATTTAGATCAGCCATAATAGATTCTTGAGCTAGAGCCATCTTCTTCTTCTTTGATTTCAAATAGTGAGGATAGTGATGTAGAGTCATCCACCTCTAGTCAGTCAAAGGATGAGGAGTTAACACATGACTTACCCACTTCCAAGCCACTTTGGGCTAGACAGACACTTGAGAGTTCTAGCACTTGGGCAAGAGATCTCGTAAATGATAGATGTAGTAGGGGGGATTTTTAGAGAGATCCACATGCCTTATTTGCTACAGTTTTAGATCCATAGACTTTTTGAGAGGAATCGGGCGTACCTAAGTGGGATATTGCTATGGAGGAAGAATATTCTTCCTTAATCAAAAATCACACTTGGGATTTGACTTCACTTCCTAAGGGAAAAAAGATGGTTTGATTTAGGTGGATATATCAGACCAAGTTTGTATCAAATGGGTCAGTTGATAAGTACAAGGCACGATTGGTCAGTAAGGGTTTCTCATAGGGGGCAAGCATTGACTACTTAGACATCTTTGCACCTATTTCAAAGATGACTTCTATCTGAGTCACCTTGCCTATTGCCACAACACATGGTTGGGATGTGCATTAGATGGATGTGAAGAGTGCCTTTCCTCACAGAGACCTAGAGGAGGAGATCTACATGGAGCAACCACTAAGATTTGTTCAAGATTCTTCATTAGTATGTAGACTTAGGAAATCTATCTATGGCCTCAAACAGGCCCCTCAAGCTTGGTATGCCATGATGGATTCCTTACTTCTCACAGTGGGTTTCACTAGGTGCCATTCTGATCCCAATGTCTACTTCTTATGGTAGGATGATTCGCTCTTGATTTTGGTTCTATATGTTGATGACCTTTTGATCACCAAGATTTCTTCATCGACTATTTTAGTGGTGAAGGCATCTCTAGGATAGATTTGACATGACAGACTTGGGTTTATTGCACTACTTCCTTGGCATCGAGATCTCATAGTAAGATTTAGTGATTTCTCTTGCATAGCCTAAGCATGCTCTTGTCTTATTGGCTCAGTTTCACATGGCTGATTGTAAGCCATCTTTGACTCCCTTTCTATTAGGAGTCAAGCTTGAGACTGATTGTTCTTCACCATTGGTTGATGCCACTCAGTATTGACAACTTGTTGGTAGTCTCATCTACTTGACTCAAACCAGGCTTGACATTTCATATATCGTGGGACTTGTCTCCAGATTCATGCAGGAACCTCATGAGCTACATTGGAAAGTAACTAAGAGGATCTTGCATTACATATAGGTTTCACATAGATACGAGATTCATTATAGATTTGGTATAAAGGTTGACTTGGTTGGATATATAGATTTAGATTGGGCTGGTGATTCATAGACTCGCAAGTCCACTTCTGGTTAAAGTTTCTCTCTAGGTTCAAGTCCTATAAATCAGTCTAGCATGAAGCAAAATGCTATTGCTATATCATCCACAGAGGTAGAGTACAGGGGAGCTGTTAATGTAGATACTAAGGATATTTGGCTTTAGGGGATTCTTTTTGAGTTTGGCATTCCTATCAAGTAGCCCACCATCATTTATTGTGACAACTAGAGTGCCATTTAGATTTGCAAGAATCCAGTTCAGGACCAGTGGATCAAGCACATAGAGATTCACATGCATTTCATTTGGGAGCTTATTCATAGTCAGATCATTGACTTGATATTTTGCCAGTCTTCAGAGCAAGTTACAGACATCTTCACCAAACCTTTCACTGATAGCAAGTTCATTCATCTATGAGCTCCTCTTGGGGTGTGGTCCACATTTGTGGTAGCATCATCTCTAGGGGGGCCTTCTAGCCTCTTCTTTCTTTTATGTCTCTCTTTTGGGGGGGGGGGGGAAATTTTTTCCTACGGGTTTTTTCCTTTTCTCTATTTTATGGGAGATTGCATTTGTACATGGGTACCTCATCATGCCTAGTTGTTGGGACCCATTTTATATTTCCACACTGCCCACCTAAGCTGCGCTTATGGGGGTATTAGTGGAGGTATTTATTTTTCCCTATTTATTAGTTAGGGAAATTATATTTCTTGTGCATACATGGAGTTTTCCTAAATTTTTGGGATAGGCTAGCTTATGTGGAGGTGAGTGTCATAGATGTGTCATAGGTGTCATAATAATGTCATAAGTAACTCCCTTGATGGGAGTTACTTCTCTATTCTTAACACCTTGTCACCACCTTTCATGGAGGAGTTACATTCTATTATTGGGGTGCCTTGTCCACCTTTTGTGGAGGAGTTACCTACGTACTCTCCTATTTGTATTCCTCACTTTGACCATCTCATGCTAATCAAATTTTGGTTTTCTCCATTTTGTCTTGTGCAATTTTTCTTATTGTGTTATTTTCAAATTGCTTTAGAATCTATGTGGTGTGCACTTGCTTCAACTTGTTTGATCATGTCTCCATTGCACTCACATTATCCAAATTATGCAACAACTCTAATAGTAGTGCTCCAATTTTGATGTCATCAAATTATATCCAAATTAAGCCTAGTTGTCCAGGTATATAGTGTTTGATAATTCCATCAGCAACAGTTTTTATCAAATATTGTATATCTTATTTTCCACCAATCCACTAATATGTTCTGTTTCAAAATAATGATGTCAATCAAGTAATTATTTTGATTATTTGTAATGATTTCATCACAAAACTCTACCTTTTTATCAAAAAAATTAATGTATATGTTTGTTCCTTGAGAAACAAAAACATTTTAGCATTATGATTTTTAACAACATCATTCATGTGAAACAACTATGGATATTTTGGGTCATAAAGAGGAGATCTATAGTATGCATTATTCAAGTATTCAATGTTCGATATTGTCTATTTACAAGATCTGATATAGTTTAGGATGGAAAAAAATTAAATGTTAGTTTGATGAATGAATTGTTAGAGCTGAAATCACTTTACATTGTCAAAAAAAATGTGTATGGAGTTGTTTCTCCATGAAAAAATAGTTATTGAGAAACCCACCTATCTTGAATAAGGTTTGTTTTCTAAGGTCTATTTGGTAAAGGATCACTTTTAATTTCCTTTTTGTCATGCCAAAGTTTCATATATCAATTTTACGGTAAATATTTTTTATGTGCCTATTCCTCTTGTTAAGAATAAATAGATTGGGTTGTTTAATTCTAGAACTATTTTGATCACAATGTCTTTGACAATGTCTTGTTGTTCTGTATTTAGTTTTTTTTGCAAGTTTAGGTATTATCCTCTATTTATTAAGAAGGATGCTTGGTTGTTTGAATTTTTTTTTGAATGTTGATTGTTGATTAGTTTGTGATTTATTATCTAACATAAATCATAACATATGTCATATACATCGATGTCATTCTTGATTTTATTGCTTTATCCATCATCAATAATAATGAACAATGAGTTAGAAGCAATGTCTAGATTCTTTATAGTAGTGTCAATATTTCCCCACTTTGTTATGAAATTTTCAATAAACATGGTTTCAATCCTTATTATTGTGTATTATAAAAGAGCTATGCATCAATCCATGTGTTGAAGTTTTTTTTAGTGTCTCTTAAATATCATGATAAGGTATAAACAATAACATTTTTCTTTATAATAGTTCTCACGATCTATGTGGATATTGTATCTAACATGTCAAATGATGCACTTTTTTTTTCATTTTTTTTGTTATTTGTATATTTTCCTAGGTAATATGCCACAAATTTGGTCAAGAATATATGTTATAACTACATAGGCCTTGAAATATATATTTTTATAGGAGAAACACATATTATGTCTTCTAAACTATTTATCTCTTGTGCTAATAGCTTTAGACTTTTCAAAATGTGAGTTCTTTTTGTCTCCTACGACGTGCTTATAAATATTATTTTCCTTGAACTATGATGTAAAGGTAATGAGAGTACAATGTGAATATCTTGGTGAATAGACATTTTTTCATGTTTTAGAAGTGCATTTCCTAATTTTTTTATGGCTTGTAGTTTGGTATCATTAATATGAGTGGTTTCAGCACATAGTTTATGAAATGCATTTATCAGTGTATGATCAAATTTTATCATATAAGAATAAAAATATTTTGTAGAAACATATGCATCAAGAATGCATTGTGCATATGTGTTAGTATACCATAATGTCGGGACATATTTTTCAAATGCATTTATCCAAGTATCATATGGATGTCTTTTTACAATTAATATGGGCCATGCAATATAAGATTACAATGAAAGTATGCACTCTATTTCAGACAAGTTTGCTTCTTAGAAAAAAAACTGAAATGTTGTGTCTTTGCTATGCTTTTTTTACTTAAGTTGAGAAAAAATTCTTGTGTCATTCTCTTATTGAATCTTACTACTTCTGTCTAATTGCTATAATATTGTGATTTTTTATAATGAAGGTAATGGAAAATTGACCTTGAAATGATAATTTCTATACTTTTGACCTATACTTTTAACATGTGCTTTTATGATGATGATTTGTTTGCATTCTAACCAAATTGTTATCAAACAATGTTGAATCACAAGATATGTCTTTGTCTACAAAATTTTTGATTTTAGTGTTCGATCAATCTTAATATATAGGGGCACCATGTACCAGGAGCATAAAATGCAAATTCTCATTTCTCTATTTTGAAATTTAGGTATGAAAAAATAATCCAAAACCTTTTCAAATTGTTATTCATTTTGTAACAACATTTTTTTGAATGCATTGGGTCTATGGTTAAAATAATGACTATAGAGAACAAGTTTTTTCTTATAATTGTGTCAATGTTATCTTCTTCAATTATTTCTTTGTGTTTATTATTTATTGTGGGAGGCAATTTTTTTAATGCATGACACAAGCCTCCCAATAATGTTCAACAAATATTATAGTAGTAAAAATTGATGGTGGGACCAATTGTCTAATGATTACAAAAATATTTTATCTTGAATTTTTAAAAGAGTCAAGTGATTTTCAAATGATTTTGAAAGATTTATTGGCCATTGTTGATTTTAGGATTTTTATATGGTATCTTTATTTAAAACATCTTTGACATAGATATTTATATATTTGAATTCATCTCTGTGTATGCATATCCAAACACAAGATGATCCTTGATGTATAATGATTTCAATAGATTTGAATAAGATATTAATTATGTGAATTACAATGTCATTTTATTTATGTAAAATACATCATTTTGATAATTTTTTGTTTGACATTTTATTTATCATATCTTGATGATGATAAAAACCATAGAATAAAGTCTGGAAGCTCATCTCCTTTGAGAAATTGTCTTTAAATATAACCAATAGTTGAAATGTTTATTATAGGGTAGTTTAAAAGATCTCATCTTGCATATCATGTATCAATTATGCTTTGGTAAAAATCATGATCCAAAGATTCAATAACATGGTTTGATTCATTTTTATATGTGTTAAATTTGTCATCCTCAACATGCACAATGTTGATAATATTTTGTTTATGTTTTTCCCTCAAATCTAGTTTTTCAAGCTTCATCAATAGTAATATTTTCTTTCATATAAAATGATGCTTGACAAAGTTGTGAAAATAATTTAATGATTTATGAAAGCCTTACATTTCTTGTTAATTATGCATTTTTGTATTCCAAGTTATGTATTATTTGGATTGCAATTATTTATGTCTCATTCATTTCTCTAGGTAATGTTTTTTTTTGGGTCCGATCAAATTTTATTAGAATATTTATAATTATTCCTATGAGGTCATATTATTATATTTTATATCCAAGTTGTCATATTTGTGAAAATAACATTCTTAAAGTAACCAATATTTCTTCTAAAATGTTAATTTCTTTACAATAACATTTTTTTCATTTACTTTGATGTTGAAAGGAACAAAAAATGTTGGTACTTTTCCATTTTCAAGATATCTTTTCCATTATTTTCATATTTTTTCATCCAATGCAAGTTTTTTTTTAATTTTGTATCTATGAAAGTACAATGAAAAGCTTTGACAATGTTAATTCCAATTAGAGCAATTTTCTTTTTAAGTGTAGTTGTTCATAAACTACACTAGTGTGAATGGTCATGTATTTGATTTATTTTAGATAGTTTTTTATTACTTTGATACTTTGGAAATCATGATGTGTTCATGTCAAGTATTGATTTTTATATGTGTATCATTAATTTCATTGACCGCAATGATTTTCAGCGTGTGTGTGTGTGCAATTCTTTTTTTAGTTTTTCTATTATATGTTTCTTTTCCATAGTTTTTCCTTCTTGGGTTCTGTATGTTATCTTTCAAATAATGTAATAAAATATGATGGATATTTGTAGTCTTGGACATTTCTACAATAGAATATTCCATTGCATATTATTTTACTATTAAAAAAGATCTTGTTCTTGTTTCAAAATATTTGAAAGTATTGACACTTGGTAAGCCTTTAGAAACATCCATCAACATTTCATATCTAATATGATCTCTATAAATTGTTTGCAATGGATTTTAATGAATATGAAGTGTATCCATATTGAAGTAGAGAATGTTATATGTTTTCTTTGGGAAAGAAGAGTTGTAAAATGTTTTTTAAATGTTTTTATTTCTTGTTAATCATAATTGAATGTTGCTTTTTAGACTATTTTAAATCTTTTAACAATTAAAA
>JARHVA010000214.1:5975000-6135000 GCA_037957365.1 Torreya grandis | reverse complement strand
CACAAATTAGAATTAATCTAAACATTTCTCATTACAGAAGGGTAAAGGTGGGCCAAAAATTGCTTGAAATATATCCAACCAACATGAAAACCCACCAATGAGCCTTGGCCAAACCAACACTCGTACCACATTTAAAACTACAATAAGATCTCAAAGTACATGAAAATATTTTTGATGAACATTGAAACTACTTATGTGTTAGATTTTAGGTGTCCAAAGGAATGGATAGAAAGGTCCCTGATCATCTCGTATATTACTTTAGAGATTGACGAAGAAGGAAACCATAAAATATGCCAAAGATGGGCATCCAAAACTTGATCACAAAATGTCATTTCCTATTTTAAAGTAGACATAGGCAATTGGTGAGAGCAAAAATATGACTAAAATCTAAATAATCCATTTTTAAGGAAAGAAACTGCAAAGAGGAGAGCAAATATCCTGAAGTGATGTCACAGTCTAGTAGAATGATCAGGTCTAATCACTTAAATGATATCCCACAATAAAATATGCATCAAATCAAGTACCCATTAAATCATGCCAAACTGATATCATTCCATAATTGTGATTCAATCCAATAAATATATGAAGGAAGAAAACAACACCTCACACAATAATGAAATATAAATCTTCCAAACTCAGCCAACATGTAGTCATATTGTCAATTATTTCCTCTGCCACTTGATCAACCACCTAATTACCCAATAATTGCTAATATTGATTGGCTTGTCCAAAATAATGATGCACTGACCATAAATAAAATTAACCCAAGCACAACCATGCATGGCACAAAATCTTGTTAATCTATCACGATTTTCCATGGTTAGAATTGATAGTGTCAATGATGATCTTGGAGTTTCCTTGTATGGCAAGTTTCTCAATAACACATGAATGATCAAGTATAAGGCCCATTACCACTATTTTGGCCTCTGTTTCATTGTTAGTTTCATCTTGGAGATGCACAACCATTATCACTAACTACCAACAACATTAATGAGAAAAAAAAAAGTGAGTATATTTTTATTGTAATTTTATCACTAATAAATACTACATTTAATAATACAAAATATAATGTAAATATAGATTGTATAATATTATAGGTAGTATCATTGAAACATTACCATTGTTTATATTTTTTATAAACAAAATTGGAAAAAGCAAATAAACCAATTCATGAATAAAAAAATATAAAAATAACATATAAAAAAAGCAACCTAAACTTAGAAATATTTATGCATAATTAGAAATCTAATAATATTAATCTCATAATTTAAAATTAACTAATACGTAGATGCATGTGCTATTTCTTTAATAATCACCCCATAGGAAAAGGTTAGTGCACAAATACCACACTAAAAATATTTTTTAAGCTCATTGTACAACACTTGACGAGTCAAATGGTAAGCTTGATACGTATTTCTCATATATACTATTTGAGAAAAAATAAAAACCACAATTTTTCTAGCTACATGATTACTTAGAGAAGTGTTACTGCATAATTGCTACTAGTGGTGATTAGTATCTTTATTGCATAGTTGGTCCCATGTTTTTAATTTTGATAGACTTGTTTTGATTTTAATCGTACCTTTTTGTCTTGATGCTATCCATTAATATAGGGTCATTGACTTATAGACTAGTAGACACTTTCATACCCATGTTTATTGGATTTTAAGAGTGTCAAAAAAACATCAAGCTGCATGAGTTAGACATAAAACTACTCTAGATGAGCAAGATAAAACTAGTCATTTACATTGTAACAATGCCAAGTCAACCATACAAGTTGGCAATTACAAGAGGTAGTTAAGGTTAACTATTTTTGCAACATATCTGGACTTCTAATTTATATAAAATTTCAATTAAAAATGAATTATAAATGAGTTTTTATATGCTTTGTTACACTAACTAATAACTTGTATTACAAGCCAAAACTTGCATTTCTAATGAATGCTACCTATATCCAACATTATAGATTAATATAACATTATATTGGGGTGATAACCTTGTCCATTTATATTATTCTTTTGATTGGAGACACCAACATTTTTAGACTTGAAATAATATATGGTCAATCTGTTTGTTAACTATCACATATTTATTTTTTCAAATGTTTTGTCACATTTTGCATAGCTAATATTTAGACACAAAGCTAGCACTATTTTCTCTCTCTTTTTTTTCCCTTTACAAAGGTATTCAAGCTCAAACCACCATGCAATGCAATACCCATTCCAAAACTATTGTATGTTCTTTATTCCAAATGTCATTATATAATATTGTTACACTAACCCAATTTTTTTACATTGTAAAGAGATTTTTTTAATGGGTTCATTTTACACTTGATCCACATCCTTACCATCATTATCATATATACATATCTTGACTAAATTTATCATTATTAAAATTTAATTAACATACTTTTTCAACTTCAAACCCTGGTTCTAAATAAAATTGCATATATTGTAGAAATAGATAATGACCCAAATTGTTATAGATTGAAAGTAATACAACTTTTGCTATGTGAAGACAATTAAAAAATAATAATAAATAAGAAAATGATACATTATTAAATATCAACCACCCCCCTCATATTTTTATTAACATTTCTATGAAGGTACTTTAAAAAATAATAAATTTGTCTTTTGTCTTAATTGTCCTAACTACTACAAATGTATTTGATTAATAATTTGATAGTAACTATATGTGTAGATATTATTATTGTTACCTATGTATTATTATAATTTATTTTTCCAATGTCCCTATTTTTTAGTCTATTATTGGAAAATCTATATTTTTTAATACATAAAATCCACATTTTACAAGATTAATGTTCACATCAGATGATTTTATCCAATGTCAGGGAATTAAAATAATTTAGTTTTAATTTTTAATAACAAAATTATTTCAAGTCTTAATAACACGTGGTAAGGGAAGGAACAACTGAGGGAAGCATGCATGCACAAGAGGAGAGATTCAAACAAACCAACCTTCATAGTGTGAGAAGTAGGATTTGATAGGATCAAAGGTCAACAAAAGGGCCCTTCATGGGTTGATCTGGTAAAGGGAATGACATGTCCTAAGAATAGATATCCTTGAATCATTCATTCAACTCTATGGAATGAGGTGTCACTACAAATCCCAAATGAAGTTAATAATCAAGATGAACTGGAGTTTCAAAATTGTCTTATTGGGAAGTTCAATGGTCTTAGGCCCAACATAGATGTGGTAAGGGACTGGGCAAAAAGAAAGTGGATATTGAGAGGATAGGTGGAGATAACATCCATGGCAAATAGTTTCTCATTTTTTTTTTAATTTCAAACATTGAAGGTTGCATTATGTTTCTTGAAAGATGGCCCTGGTCCATTGGCATATTATTCTATATGCTTCAAAATGGAAACTCAAATTTGATCCCCTGAATGAACACTATAGTTTTCCCCCTCTTGGGTTTAGAGTCCTTATACTTTTGATAGTGTTTTAGAAGGAAAATATACTGGTAAGGATAGCAAAAGTTATTGGTTACCTTGTTGCCATAGACTCTATTACCAATACTAGAATTAGGCTAGTTTTTACTAGAGTTTGTGTCAATGTGGATCTGGATAAGACTCTACCCAGTTCTATTTATCTGAAATCCAAATTGGGTGTTTGGAGCCAGAGCATAGTGTATGAAAGAGAAAATGAAATCTGTAACAATTATTGCAAATTTGGTCACAAATGTAAAATCAAAAAGTAAAAGGATTAGAATAAGATATTATTGGATCACTAAAGGCAGTCGAGGAAGACCCAAAGGATCCAAGAGTAGGGCCTACCTTAGCCAAAAATGCTGAGACAATTGTTGGAAATTACAGTAAAAAACTCATCTTCCATCTTAGATGGAGAGATGAGGGAATGAGGTGAAAGGAATGGAGAATAGGATGATAACAATAGACATGGGGTGCAAAAAAGGCTACAAGGAGAAGGGAAAAAAGAATTGAAGGTATTAAGGTGGGAGGAATCAATAATAATGAGAAGCTACAAACTCTAAACTCTCTTGACTCGGCTATTAGGCCCTCAGATAATGGAAAAACTCCTTTGGAGACAAAGGATGAACCAAATGAATTCAAAAAACTCAAAGGACTATTAGAAGTTCAAAATAGCATACCAGTTTGCTCGCTTTGAGGAGCCCACCCCTCAATGTACACTGGCTAATAAAAAAGTAGAAAAACACCATGTAAAGCAAAGCTGATCTAGGTTAAAATAAAAACAAGAAAGGAAGAATCTCCTCTAGAAGGTTAGGAACATTGGACACCTTCCTCAACAAATATTCTGCCACTTAGTTGAAAGATTGACTGTGGATGGGCATATCATGGAGGATGTCCTATTAATGTTTGCTTAGGAGGTTGTGTTGGGATCCTCAGAGGATCTTGTTAGATTTTTGTGACTATTCGTTAATCTTGAACCATGTCATTACAAGCTGGATGTTGATCTAAAAGTTTTGACACTTGGCAACTGAACTACTTCCTTGAAATTCATCTTGGTTATTAACTTTTTTTCAACTACCTAGGAGGGAATGGTGAGTTTGAATTTTGAATTCCTCTTTTGCTTGATTCCAACGCGATGACTTGTTTTACTTGCCCATAGTTTAGGTTGGTGGGGTTTTATGAATGATGGCTATTTTATCTTCTTTCCAGTGTGTTTTTTTTTTTGCCCTTTCCGTAACGGTGCTAACCTGTTGTCCTTCTTGAAGGTTGGGTCTGTCCTTTTTTATTCTTTTTTTTTTTTTTTTTGCTATTTGTTATTAGTGGAGTCATTGGGTTGGTTCCTTTAGGGACTTGGGAACCATTGTATCCAGGGTTGGTGTCCCATTTTAGCTTCTATTTTAGTCATTTTTGCTGGTTTTCAAGGGGAACCCTAACCTCCCGATATGTTCGGGTTGATACCCACACCAATTTAAATGTGAACTTACCTTAATCCAAACAAAAGTATTTCAAGTCTAATGTCAAAAACAAAAAATTGAATAAATACTCAACCTCTACTAAATAGATGCTATCCACGATTAAAAATAATAATTCAACCAATTACAATAAATACCTATTACTTAAATACTAATATAGACTTTAAGATATTTCTCTTTACATTCCTTATGAACATCGTATGACTTTAAAAGCTTGATATCGAGATTCCTTATCTCATCCGAAATGAAGTCTATAAATTTCCAAATGCATGGGAAGATGATGAACGCTAATATATATAACGTCTTACCTACGAATGCTGAGGGGGATGGAAATGGAATACATACGCCAAAAATGATGAAAATTTGAACCCGTGGGCTGTAGCGATAGCGAATGTGGAAATGAAAGAACATTCAACACTCTAAACGAGCCACACAAACAACCTTAAAATGATGCACATGCCATGTAAATGCAAAAACTATGTAGACAGCCAAATTAGTCCATTATGAAAAATATAAGAAACGCCACAGGAACCTCAGACATGACAAGCAAGCTGGGTACACCCACGGAAAACTTTCTCCTCAGCCAGACAAATAAAAAATATCCCACAGCTGTACCAAAAAACGTCGGCCGATATGATGGTCATGAAGCCTAAACAGGACAAAAGGAGCGTGCCCATGATCGAGACCAGGATACAAATACCATCAACATTATGCATAAAAAGACGACATGGAAGCTGACTTGTGATTCCAAGGTGTGTGGGTCGATCTACACCAGAGATATTTTATTTGATGTATTCTCTATTGGTTAATCTTGTGTAATATAAAACAAAAACAGAAAACCAGTTAGTTCACACAATTAGACTTAATAGGAAATTGTAATTCAAATTAAACCAGGGGAGAGGTAGAGTATCCCCTCACCCTAAGAAGATCTAAAAGCAGGAGCACAAGGTACTGCGACTCTGCCACATTATTCTCATTCTCGATGGGCACTATAGACAACACCCAACCAGATTTCAACTCCTCACATTGAAGCACACTTATGTTTAGTCTTTGGTATATTGAACATCTATTGTAATAATAACTTAGGGATAAAGGTATTTTGTCAAGTCATAATCAAAGGAATTATTTGTATCTAGTAACCTCCAAAAAATAGAAATGTAAGTATATAGTCAAAGACAAGAGTAGTGTTGTCTATTTTATATTCATCAAGGTGGTCATAATGGCAATGCTTTAGAAGATAGGTAAGCTTATTTAGTACTCACAAATTAGTTGACTTTAGTTAGGCAACCAATCATTTTTTTAATATTAAGTACTTTTTAGTATAGATTTATGTGATTTGTTGAGAATGTGGACCCCACCAGTTTGTGAGTGTTGGTTAGGTTCAGTCTTAGAAGACTAGGATGCTATAGAGGATGATTAACACTATGAAAATAAAGATGTTAAATTCATGTATCAGGCTCAACATCCAATATGTTATGATAATAAAGACTCTAAACAGTATGAAGCTCCATTACCATGTCCTCAACTATTTTGGCAAAGAAGAGGATAGTGTTATAACCATAATAATAATGCCATTTGTGGTCTTGTACATGATGGAGGCACTCATAAGAATCATATTCACCAGTGTAGATATTGAAAACAATGAAATTGTACACTTCAAAATCCTGGACATTAAAAAATGGAAATGAAATGAAATGAAAGCAGTGAAACATGAAAAATGGCCACAAAACTGAAATAAACTATAAAATTTTGCATTCATTTGGGTGGGATATTATAAAACTGAAATGGTCACCATGTCCATGAAACAAACTTATAAATACACCCAGTATTTCCAAGGCACACACTCATTCCCTCATTCCACAATCATTGTCTATGATCTACACATGCATAGAAATATAATAATATTTATGGAACAGATTTGGACCAGTATTAACTCATCTAATGCAACCCAATCTCCTTTTATTTTTTTTATCAGTTTCATGTGAAGAGTAGTTAATTCTCTATTGAATTATAAATGTTTAATGTGTGTCCATCATAGGAGTAGATAAATATGTTGTAGGTCACTTATAATGTTACCTGAGAAAGAGTGGATAAATAGAATTGTTGTTGGGTGTAGGTAATAACATTTATTTCATTCCTCTAATAATTTTCCTCTATAATCTTGTGAGCAAGATATTGAACCCCATACTCTGGTAAGCTAAATATTATATTGGATTAAATTTGAATCAATGTTGTGCATTAAAACATTATATTTAATTTGATTAATGACTTCAATTTGTAATTTAGAAGACTATCAGGTTGTTGGGGAAGTTGTGGCTTCCCAAACAACTAAATTAAGAAATAGTTTACTTTGTTCCTAAGGTTGAATTATGTCATGTTTGTCTGGATGAATTAGATCAATCTAAACATGCCCATCAAATGATATATGCCCAGTTCTACTCTAACTCAC
Source organism: Torreya grandis (assembly GCA_037957365.1). Lineage (NCBI taxonomy): Eukaryota > Viridiplantae > Streptophyta > Pinopsida > Cupressales > Taxaceae > Torreya > Torreya grandis. The sequence goes on along the minus strand of JARHVA010000214.1, from coordinate 6,127,630 downwards.
CACTCCCACTTCCATTCACACCCCCCACTCTTGACCTTATGTCCATATTCTAGAACATATATTTATTAAAACTAAATTATCTTCCACATAAAATAATAATAATAATAATTTCAAGTTCGCACATAAAGACTAATAAATGGATTACAAAATATAATGACATTGATAACAACATGTGAACAAACCAATGGAAGAGCAAATAAATAGGCATCAATTTGACAAAATAGGCATGGGCACCTAATCAAAGACTAAAATTATGCCAAGATGAATCTTTGATCACTTTTTGGTAATGAAAATGCCTTTGGTGTGATAAGAGTCAATGAATATATATTATCCATAAAAATTATAATGCTATTAAATTCTTTTAATATTTTATTTAAAATTAACTCCATAGGATTATAAAAGATTTTTCTAAGTTTATGTAGACCTATTTATCTTTAAAGAGGCAATTATGTCATGATTTTAGCTTGTAGGTCCCTCAAACTTGTCCCTTGAACAAAACTAGAAGATCATAAAGTGCCACTTGAAACTTCAACCAACCATCTACTTTACTTTGTAGACCTACATGCATAATTTGTTATTTGCATCCACTTATGTCATATATATAATGAAATTATTTAAGATCAAATTTAAATTTGTCTACAGTTAAAAAATTATCATTTTTGCTAAACACTTTGTAAATTTTGATGTTTTTTGATTAAATTTGTAATCTCAACTATGCATTTAATGTTTTCTCTATTTTATAGAATAACAAAATGTTCACTGTGTGTATCTCAATTTTCAATATATAATTTATTAAAATGGGGATCACCTACGAATTATATTAATTGGGGTTAATTTCTGCATATCTAATTTAGTTTCATTTTGAAAATTTGAAAGGCCACTACTATCCAATCTGATTAACCCCTTTATGTTTCAAATTAATGATAGATGATGAAAATTTATCTTTCAATTTTGGTCACTATAACTTTAGAAAATAGTGAGTGTGTGGCTTTAATACTAACATATAATCTTAGTTGTCCATATATCATAATAATGTTTCATTGAGGTCATAGAAATCACAATGTACCTCATTCATTTTTAACATTCATTTTATTCTCCATGGACATGTAAGATTATTAATTAACTTCTATATTCACAAAATTATGAATGTTATCTATCATTAGATCTATTTTGGCCATGGTTCATCATCTTGTATATTAGGGTACTAACTTAATTTCTTCATTATATTTTTACCTTTATCATCATGATACAAATGAGTAGACATGACCATTTCTTATCTCATAGTTAAATTAACGAAGGCTTATTTATTCTCAATGTGAAATTTAATTAAATATCTAGATCCATCAATTTTTAAAATCAATTTTATACTCTCCCTTATCTTAATATCCACTCTCCTTTGTATATCTCTTAACATCATGGAAAATTATTTTGATTTGATTCATCATAGGCTCCAAATATTTCTTTTCCTTTAGCCTTTACTAATTACACTAAAATTAAATCATATATTAGTCCCTAATTAATTTCCAATCTCAGACTCATACAGTTTTGTAATATTTTAGATTCCTTTATGTAAAATCTATTAGTGCCCAAAATTACATTTAGCAATTTATACCCTTATTGAGATATTAATGCCTGAGTGCTTAATTGTTTCTTCATATATGCAAGTTTTGTCACATGGATCATCCAAAACTCCATTTCCATAGTCAATATTGTAAAAATTACTACTCTCATGTTCATTTTGTATAAAACCTATGATATCTTTGTTTCATCTAACATTTATTGTCTTTGTGCTTTAAAGAGATTGTAGGGTGTATGATGAAAAGAGCTCAGTGGAAGTTTTAGGGTCAAATGAAATTTTTGAAATTTATATATGAGGCTCAAATGTCTAAGAGAGATCTTAGTGGGAGAAGAAACATGCAAAAAACAAACATTGAAAATGTAGCTGGCAATGTGTAATCAACTCTCCCTATCCTGCCAGTCAACGTGGAGGAAACTCCTAGTAAATTACATCGACAAACATTTGTGTGGGAAAAGTATTGTTTAAAAATAGAGTATCAACAATAGAAGTTTCAAATTATATTTTAATCTCCCTAACCCAAAACTCGCATCAAAGAGGTAGATATCAAAGTGTAGCTAGCCACAAAGGCATCCCACATGGAGGATAATGAAGGATGGTCTTTTAGAAGGTCTTTTAATAAGAAATAACCACTACCCATGTGGAGGTGGTCCATGTAAAGGTCCATATGGGAACAAAATCAATTCAAAATTTTAATCCCACATCAATTGCATCGACTTGTCCAAGTGGGGGGACAAATAAGTGAAAATTTTGTCAAGGTAAAAAGTCAAATCAATGTTAAAAAGCACATCATAGGTTTTAAAATTTCACGTGGAGTGTTTGAATGTTGAATAGATAGTCTATGCCATTATATACGTCCATGTGAAAGGTTTAGCATATAATATAATGTTTTAAAACTTGGTAAGGCATGGGAGCTCAATGGAGTTTTGAACATTGATTGTAAGTTTGACCAAATTGTAAACTAAGAAATAAAGTCTATGAGGATGTAATGTAGAGAAGAAAATTCAATTTGTAACTTATAATATATTTTCCAACCTTTGAAGCTTGATATAATATCACATGCCAAAAGTAATTCTCAAATATATAAGTTGTAAATTATATTTCAGTTCCCCAAACCCACAACATGTGCTTGGCATAAAAGGGAGTCAGATGATAAATTTTAAAATTGACGAAGGTATCCAACATGAAGGCATGGGTAGGAGAGATTGTAAGGATATGTCATATAGCCATGTTTAAAATCATTACAAATACCCAAGGCATCAACATGGAGGTATGTGTTGGTCAATGTGGATAAGAGGGTGACACTCAACCCCATGGCATCAAACCCATTCCTATGTAGAAAACATGGTAGAAATTTCCAAGCAATATGAATTATTGAAATATTACAAATTAAAATTTGGGAATGAAAGTCTGTGGTAGAGGTTCAGAAACAAAGTGCAACTTACAAAGTTTTCTAACTTACAATATGCATGTATAGTTCTGAATCTGAGTAGGCATGTCAATGGAAATAGTAAATATTCAATTTTCAAATTACATATTATAATAGATATTCTAAGGCCTATGGATTCCAAAAATTAATTCAACACTCTAAAACCTAATACCACATATCCTCTATAGATTTAAGTGACAACTTTAGGAAGATAAAGACACTAGATGTACCTTTAATGCTAATGCCTTATGGCTAGAAGTAGTTGCATATAAGAGGTTAAAAAAGAGGAAGAAGGAAAACTAAAAAAGGATTTTATCTATTTCAATCAAAGACATACGAGATGCTAAGGAGGAAAAATAAGTTGAGGCTTTTAGACAAGCACTGTTAGTTGAAGGTTTGTTGGCTCCCAAACATGATGATTATCATATGATTTTAATATTCATGAAACTAAGAAAGTTTTATATTGATAAAATAATACATATGTGGGTAGAGATGTTGGAGTGGAGAAAGGAGTTTGGTATTGACACCATTGAAGAGGACTTTGATTTTAAAGAGTTTAAAGAAGTTTTATGCTACTATCCTCATGAGTATAATAGAATGGACAAGGAGGGTGTAAAAATGGATTAAATATATGGTTAAATCAAGCATTTGTCAAGAAATATCAAGAAAATGTATGGGAACATAACTAGCTAATCTGACTCACTCAAACAAGCTTTGGAAATTGATAGTAAAGGTAAAATGAAAGAAATCACATATACATTATCTTCCCAAGAGAATCCCACCATCCAAATATGGCTCAAAACATGATTTTATCCTTGATTTGGTGCTCAAGTCTTCAACAATGATGTAAGGCAAAGCTCCTCCATCAGCTCTTGCTCACCAAATGAAACTAGGCTCATGATATGGAAATCAATGTTGTGCTTATCTTGAATCTATCCTATTTCAAATTAACCATAATAAACTCTACACACAAATGAGTTGTGGATAGAATTCTACAACATAAGTTTATACAAATGATGTTTAAAATGATCATCTTTGTCCCTCATATTTATTGATTTTCCAAATTGATCTGGATCAACCATGACCATCCATCTTAAGATTAAGATGTGTGGATATGAATTAGTCCAATTTTTTATAATCAATCCATAAATTCTCTCATAAATATTTAGAAAGAAGGGGCATTAAAAATGCATGTGAGGCCATAAATCTTATATTTATGGCTTATAGATGCCACCCCATAAATGATGAAGATAGTAAGAATAAATTTCTAACTAAAATATATTTAATAACTTTCATTGATTTTCCACTTAATATCTTGATTTTAATTAGTTAGCTTCAGAAGGATTAATTAAAATTTAAGCAATTCTTTGGAAATTGCTTGCACTTAGTTAATCAAACTAGTCAAAATTTCATATTATTGGTTCATAATTTGATGGTAGAGGAATTAGAAGTTGATGTTAGTTGTATATAGACCAACATCCCATTTAGGATGTTATTGACATAAAATAACACATTAACATGTCATGTGCTTCTGAATTAGAAGAAAAGAGTGATACATATCATAAAAATGCATTTTCATAATTTTGACTCAAAATGATTTGATCAAAGTTAATAATCACATAAAATGAATTGCCCCATTTAAGAATACATTAGCCTAAATCTACACTTGTATTTGACAAGCTCAAACCATTTATCACGTTTAAGTGATTTTTTTTGAAATTATACATTTTAACAAATTTCAAGTAAGATTGAAAATTTTAATACAATGATGTTAGGAATTGGATGTATACACTTTTCCCCTATTTGAGAAGGCATGAAAATACTTTAAATGAAATAATTTCTTATCAAAGAAAAGAATTGTCAATAAGAATTTGGAATGAAATGACCCATGATGCCCCCTTGAGAGAACATATGAGGATGAAAGAGAATGATGGACTCTCAAAAAGAGAGAGAAAATGAGATCAAGATGTGTAGACTTGAATTAATCCAATTTTGTATAATTAATCCATGAAAGCATGTACAATACCTTCCCAAGAGCATCCCATCACTCAATTATGGATCAAAATGTGATCTTCCCCTTGATTTGGTTCTCAAATATTCATTAATGATGTAAGTCAAAGCTCCTCCATTATCTATCAATAAAGATAACCAATTGAAAATTAAAGATAATAAAAACCACACACAAATGACATTTTGATAGAATTTTGCATAATAAAATTACATAAATGAAGCTTAAAAATTATGGTATTGGCCCTCCTATTTATAATTTTTTGAATTTGATTAGGATCAACCATGACCATCCATTTTAAGATCAACATGTTTGGTCATGAATTAATCCAAATTTGTATAATTAATCCATAAATACCATCATAAATATTTGGAAGGAAGGGGCATTAAAGAGGCATGTGAGGCCTTAAACCTAATATTTGTTGCATTTATGGCTTATGGGTACCACCCCACAAATGATGTCATTTGATGATGTAGACAATAAGAATAAATTTCCAACTAAAATATATTCAATAACTTTCATGGATTTTCCACTTAAGATCTTGATTTGAATTAATTATATTAAGTGAGATTTATTAAATTTTAATCAATTCTTTGGAAATTAGTTGCACTCAGTTAATCAAACAAGTTAGAATGTCATATTATTAGGTCATAATTAGATTATAGAGGAATTAGAAGTCAATGTTAGTTATGTACAGACCAATATCCCATTTAGGATGTTTTTGACATTAAATAAAAGATAAACATGTCATGCGCTTCTAAATTATAATAAAAGAGTGAACCAGAGCAAAAAAATGCATTTTTATCATTTTGACTCAATATGATTTAATTAAAGTTAATAATCACATAAAATTCATTGCCATATTTTGGGATATATAAGCCTAAATTGATACTTGTATTTGACAAGATTGAATCATTTAGCACATTTAAGTGATTTTAGCCCAAATTATGCATTTTCACAAATTTCAAGTAAGATTGACAATTTCAACATAATGGTGTTAGGAATTGGATGTATAAATTTTTCCCCTATTTGAGAAGGCATGGTGATAGATTCAATTATGCAATGTCTTTTGAAATAAAAGAGCTGTCAAGAAGAAATTGAAAGGAAATGACCCATGATGTCCCCTTGAGAGAACATATGAGGATGAAAGAAAAGGATGGAATCTTGAAAAGAGAGATAAAATGATATCAATATGTGTGTCAATGTATTAATATAATTTATTATAATTAATCCATAAAAGAATATAAAATACCTTTGCAAGAGCATCCCATCACCCAAATGCAGCTCAAAACATGTTTTCCCCCTTGATTTGGTGTTCAAGTCTTCATTAATGATGCAAGGTAAAGCTCCTCCATCATCTCTTGATCACCAAAGTTAGGCTCATGACATGAAATCATATCTATGCCTATCAATGAATCTACCCTATTACAAATTAAGTGTAATAAATACCACACACAAATGACATGTGGAAAGAATTCTACATAATAAGTTTATACAAATGAAGCTTAAAAATGATTGCCTTGCCCATTCTATTTATATATTTTTGAATTTGATCAGGGTCAACCAGGACCATCTATCTTGAGATCAAGACATGTGCCCATGTATTAATCTGATTTTTTACAATTAATAAATAAATACCATCATAAATATTTGAAAATAAGGGACATTAAATAGGTATGGGAGGCCTTAAATTTGATATTTATTTCATTTATAGATTATGGATGCCACCCCATAAATAATGTCATTTGATGATGCAAAAAATAAGAATTAATTTCCAACTAAAATATATTCAATAAGTTTCATGGATTATCTACTTAAGCTCTTCATTTGAACTAATTATATTAAGTGAGATTAATAAAATTTTAAGCAATTCTTTGAAAATCAATTGCACTCACTTAATCAAAATGGTTATAATGTCATTATTGAATCATAATTTAACTAAAAATAAACTAGAAGATGATGTTAGTTATGTATGGACCAATATCCCATTTAGGACGTTATTGACATAAAATAATACATACACATATGTGGTTCTAAATTTAAAAGAAAAGAGTGATCTAGAGAATAAAATATGTTTATGTCATTTTGACTCAAAATTATTTTATCAAAGTTAATAATCACATAAAATGCATTGACCGATGTAGGGATACATTAGCCTTAATTAGCACTTGTATTCGACAATCTTGAACCGTTTAGCATATTTAAGTAATTTTGGCTTAAAATATGTTTTTTCACAAATTTTAAGTAAGATTGACAATTTCAACATAATGGTGTTAGGATTTGGATGTCTACATTTGGACTCTACTTGAGAATTCATAGTGGGACATTCAGATGAAGTAACATCTTTTCAAATAAAAGAGTTGTCAAGAAGAAATTGGAAGGAAATGACCCATGATGCCCCCTTGAAACGATATACACAGATGAAAGAGAAGGATAGACTCTCTAAAAGAGAGAAAAAGTGAGATTAACTTGTGTGATAGATTAAATCCATATGAGCTAATTATTATATGTGTTGATTCCATCAATAATCAAAATATAATTAGAATACAATGGGCCCCAAGGATGGGGGAAAGTGGAAGTATACCATCAAAAAATATAAATGACACACTTTGAACACACGTAAAGCAAGGGTACAAGCTACAAGCTTACAAAACCATAAATTCCAATACAAGTTGTGCATTAAAATATTGATAGAAGAAGGGCAAAAGTCTAGAGAGTTTAGAATTAGAAGCAATAAGAGAATGTTACTCCAAAGAGAAGAAATAATAATGTGCTCTAGTAGAGCAGATTTTATCGATTGATAAAGCAATTTTGCCTAGGTAGGGCTTATTTTGATCACTAATAATTAATTTTTCCCCTGTACGGATGATTTTGACTTGTGGTAGGTTCAAATGTTGTGCCCCCATAGGTAATATTGGCAAGCATAGCTCAATGAGATAACTTACTACATAGATTAAAGATGAGTGTGTACAAATCTAGAGTCAATGGTCTAAAGTCTAAAAAAACCATAAATGACCAGGCATACAAGGATGCGTAAAGTGATGGAAGAGATGAAAAGAGGAATGAATATGGCTGAGTTGACCTAAAATGTGTCATGTAATGAAGTGCTACCTACATAGTCCATATGGACCTCAATCAAATGTAGTTCACCCAAAAGCATGAGAGAATGGAATGAGGACTGAATAAGATTGACCACTGCTTGATTAGACTCATATTTTATGCCAAGAGATGCACATCTTGCATAAATTTTGGTGAATAAGCCATTTGTACCTAATTTGATTAGTGTACTTGAGAGATGATGATTAGAGTTGTATTAACATTGAGACTTGGATCCAAAGAACATAGTGCGTATTATAGAAATTTGAAAATATGTTTCATAAGTATGAGTAACTTATAATGACATTGTATCTCAATTACATTGAACTAGTTTAAATGTGAATATTTATAACTAAGTATAATGATAAAAACTAACAATCCCAGAGTTACAACTATTTACATTTTAATAAAAACAAGCAAAAATAAAGGAAAAAAGAAGACATTAATCAACCTAACTCAGAATCAAGATTTTAACAATCAATATTCAAGTAGGAAGAAAAATATACAAAAATAAAGTAAGAAAAATATAATAAGAAACATAAAATCAAGATATGAATAATCAAGGTCCATGCATAGTAAAAACAATGAAAGTGTAAAATTGTTTAACAAAAGTTTTTGGAATTTTACACTTTCATTGAAAAATGGAAAGTGTATTAAAAAGAGCACTCATGAATTGATGAGAGTGCAAGACCTTAAAATTCTCATAAGATGGTGAGAGCATATAAACATGAGGGATTGAGGTGACCTTAACATGAATCAAGCACAACCTATGTAATTCCATTAGGACCTCAAGTCATAGTGGTTATACCATCAAAAGGGAGATAAAAGACCTACCAAGTCATAAAAAGTTTGCATATAAAGGTAAATGGCAAGGCAAGTTATGATAGTAATGACCAGTTGATGTGATAATGCATGATAAAAAGCTGTTGTACCTAATTTTCCCATAATCAAGTATAATTAGGAAATAATGTCATAATTCTAATTTTCCCAAAGGTGGTTATAATCAAGGGTAACAAATACAATACTAATTTTCACGTAGATGGTTATAGTTAGCGATATTAGATAAGATGATAAATGAAAGATAAGTTACAGATAAAATGTCATACTAGTTCGATTTACTATCATTTAACACAAAATCCAAAAACTATTGAAAATAGATCAGAATTCCCTCATAAATGGTTTAGAAATAACTAAAGGAACTAATATCACAATAGGGAGGTTATGATAGCTAAAAATAAGCATTGGTCAATAAGAAAGACATGGTATAGTAAAATGTTATAAGATGTAGTATAAAAAAAATTATAAGATGATAATTGAATATAAAATCAAAAGGGGTTACCCCCAAGTTATGATTGGCTGAGTGTGTTCATAAAATGATGAGAGCATTCAAACTTAAAATTACTTGAAAAATGGTAAGATCAGGGCAAAGGTTACAAAGCTGACCTCAATGGAAATTGAGCACTACCTATACAGTCCTAAAGGAACGAAAGTCAATGTAGTTCAAACAATGTGATAAATGGAAATTGAGCACTGCTTATAATGGAATGGTCTATAGGGCTGCCCACAAGAGATTAGGCAAGGGAAATGATATGGTAAATGGAAAATAAAAAATGATTTATTTGCCTCTACTGACATGGAGATGCTCATCCTGATCAGCATTTGAGACAAATAGAATATTTTTAAAAATTGTTAGCCCACACCTCATTTGAGTAGCTGCTTGGTCAAGAGCCTATTGCATATTTGGATGCCAATAATTTAGTTGTGATCTTTTTTGGTCGTTGATTCTAATTCCTTCAAATATTGACACAAGATATATTTGTAACCTCTATGAAGGAAAATACTATCAAAAATGATAAATAATGTTAGGAAAAATATAAATGGTATAAGTTGGTAATGAAAATGTCGATGATAATGAAATGTATAATGGTTGGGAAACAAATGAAGATTAGGATTTTTAGTCACACACAATCTTGTTGATTTTTGATTTGACATAATTTGTTTATGGATAGGCCAAAGAATTATAATATGCTCTCAATAGGACCACCAAACTTTTATATTTTCTAGTCTTGAGAGGATATAGATTAGAAGCTATACTAAATTGATCTTGAATAATGTCTTTTTCAGGCAATGAAGAACTTTTATGCTAAAATATTGTCACCTCAAAGGGGTTTTCACCATTGAATTTGTCTTGATTATTCCATATTGACCCCAAGAAGGTTTCATAAAGAGATGTTAACATTTGACTTTGATTATATTCTAACACCTTTTAAAAGGTTTCACTAAAACATGTCAAGCTTGATCTTTGATCATACCCTAGTACCTCCAAGAAGGTTTCACTAGGAGATTGTTCTTCATTTGAATGAATGTGGTCTTTGTCCCCATAATATTCAGTAAATGATATGTCACCATGGATGCGGTTCAACAAATATTGATTCTATCGATCTATATTGATGCTTATGTGAAGTGGAATATTAATATAATGGCTATGTTGGGTGGAGGTAATGGAATGATGAAATGCACAATAATACTCATATAAGATACTAGGATAAACTATGTCAATATTGAAGTAATCATCCTCAAACATTGTAAAAGGATCTAAAATATATTCAATTGATCTATAAGGAATGTATAAACAATGTTGTAATAACCATGACTATAATCCAATTTTGAAGCTAAGTCCGAGTCAATAGAATCTAAATCTAGTGTTGAGACTAATAATGATTCTGCTTCTAATGATAAATTTTATGTCAATTCAAAAATGGAACCTAACTCTAATGTTGATTCTTCATCTGATGTGGATGTTACTATAATGTTTCTCTATTGAATTTTTGGTATCAAATAAGTAGTGACGTTTGATGACATAATGGGCTTTATAAAAATTAATTCATATAGGAAGGGTTCAACATAGATTGGCTCATCTAGGTGAATCCATTTAAAGAGAAGGAACCACTTGAGGGACTACTAAATATAAATTGGTCTCTCAAAATGAGACTCCTCTATGAGTGGAAAAATATCGAGAGACAACTCCTCAGAGAATAGATTGTTAAGGAAATAGGGCTCTTTAAAAATAGGTAAAATATGAATGGGTGATTCATCATAGGTTGACTTATTATAAATAGGTGTTTGAAAAGCAATATCATGATCTTGATTTACAATTGGTTTCAAAATATCAAGATTGAACACATTTTGGTCCTCATAAGATGATTCTTGAAGAGGTAATGGTTGTTATTGAGTTTTGAAGATAAACATATAATTTATAAAGTGGAGAATAATTATTTCAAGGTGAATAATGGTTTTTGGTTCAATAATGATATCTCTAAAAATTATACTATTAAAGAAGGGTTCAATATAGACTGGCTCATCAAGTTAATATTCCTAAAAAATAGGCTTAATAGCTATAGGTGATGGACCTAAAATAGTAATAACAAGGGATTATGAGGTTTGGTTTCTTCCATGAGCCAAAAGAGGAGGACCTAAAATGGTAACCTTCACACATTATAGAGCTTTATGGCTTGGTCAAGCCAAAGAAAGATAGCCTAAAATGGTAACTTTCATGCATTTTGAAGATTTATCACTCACACAAGTTAAGGGGGGATAAACTAAAATGATAACCTTTGTGTGTGGTGCACAAATCGAAGGAATATATCCTAAAATGGTAACATTCAATTGTGACATAGAAATAGAAGGGGAAGGATGGGGATGACATAAAAAAATAGGCATGGATTATATTTTTTTTTAACAAATAGGCTCAAATAGGGTGAGATTCCCGAACACAATGATGTTCTCATACCCATCTAAAAAATTCTCTTCCTTGTAAATAGGGTAGTAAGAGACCCTATTACAAGTATGCCTTTTCATCATATCTTTAAGGGTTGTTCTCTATGTTTGGAATTATTTTTCAAATGTGTTGTAAACAATTAAATAAGGCGCGATTTGATTTTCTCTATTTAAGTGACAATTTACATAGAGACTATAATAAAAAGGAGGTGGCATAGTGCCTCACAATTAGAATAAGTGTTCATAAAATTACTCAACCTTTGGTAGATTCAAATTGTATAAATTGGTAGAGGGTATGATAAGTCAAAAATCTAAGTGTAAACTAGTACACCAAATGTGGGTTTAGAGATATGTCAATAGTGTAAAATCTAGGTCAAACTTGATTATTTACTACTATAAAACTAGAAGAAAACCCTTTGAATTAAGAAAGTGACAATATGAACTAAGAAACTCAAGATGTGAAAACATGTGAGAATTCTTAATTATAAAACTAACACTAAATGAGTAGCACAATGCCACCTCATGGTAATAGAAGGTAAAATAAAATGTGTTATAAAACATAGAGTGTGAGTGATACACTAGATGACCTAAGTTCACAATGATTAGATGATGATGAGTCTATAAATATCCTTCAACCCAAATGGGAAATCATACCCAAGTTAAATCAAACCAAATGCAAATGGTAAACCAATTAACACCTTGGCCAAGAACATAAAAAGGTGAGATTCCAAATTTGAATTAAAAAGTGAAGGACTTAAAGATTTTTATAAAATGGTTTGGACACAAATAGGTATCATAACTGCATTATTTAGATAATACAAACACAAATGTATAAGATGAGGATTTGAAAAAGGTAAAATCTAATTTGGGTTTGACCAACATAATGCCTTTTTATTCAAGAAATGGTCGATAACAATTGTTTTTGGTTTATTATGTGTTGTTTACAAATAAGTTTTAGATTCAATCAAGACCAAGCAAGTAAAGGAAAAGATAAATCCAACTAATTCAAAAGCCCTAAACTGACAAGGTTGCTTCATATTTATGAAATCCATTTATATACATGTTATTGGGAGGATTTTAATTATTAATCCAAAAATAAAATTGCATGAAGTATTAGGGTTTTATACCCCATTCTCCCAAGATATTTTATGATGAAATGGACCTTCAAGATACTTGGTCTACATCAACAATATGTTTGTAGCAAGTGGGGTTGTTCTAAACCTTAAATTTTTAACTGTCTAGATGGTCCCAAGCATGGATAATACTAGATATGTTTCACATCAATTGATTTCATACTAAATAGATTAGTATACAAAGGTATATTTATTTACATATCCATTCCATCCATGTACTTGTTAGTGGAATCCTGTGGTTAACCAAACCTGACTCAATTTTTCATTATGAAAGGAGAGGTTAGGTTCTCAACCTCTTGGTTCTCGTAGTTTACATACCCTATTTTATATACCACACCACATAATGGGGTTGAAATAAATCTAAGATATGAAACTCGTGGTCAAATATTACCTATATAACTCATGAAAAGGCTATGAACTCCCCTCCACAAGCCAAATTACATAAAATTAAACTAAGTGAAAATTCTTTAGAGGATGCTTTTAGATCACCCAAACCATATAGGATTTGGAAACAACTTAGACAACTTTATTTTCACACCTTGGACAAAGGTATAATAATAATAATAATAATAATAATAATAATAATAATAATAATAATAATAATAATAATAATAATAATAATAATAATAATAATAATAATAATACGCTTTTTGTTACTCAAGTTCTGTAAAGGGGATGAGGAGAGAGCATACACATACTCTTCATTTTGTTCAAAAATAAATAAGCAATAATTGATATAGCATAAAAGAACACACTTTTGAAAACTTGTAATTTAATTGGGTGATAGTTTCAAGCACCAAATTTAGGTATTGAGTGAAATTCTTGGCCCTTTGGCCTTAGTTTGCAAACTTTTCTGAAAAACTTCAAAAAAAAATTAAACAAACCATCTAAGTTCCTTTTAAAAACCAAAAAAAAGGTTTAAAACTTAATTACACTCAAATATATCACTTTTTCATGCTAGTCCTACAAAGGTTAGATAGTTTCCCCTACTTTGAAGAACAATTTATAATTAATCATTCTAGTTTTGAAATCCTTCTCTTAGGTTATCTATTTTTAAAATATAGAGATTGACATCAATCAATAGTGACTGATGCCAGTTGTATCAAGACCTATGCTAGTTATAAATGAACTAATGCCAGTTGATAAAGACTAATATCGGTCACCTATGAACCTTTAGGCAAAAAATATTTTGCATAAAAAACACTTTTTAACCCAAGTTAGGAAAAATCAATAAGAAAAACTTTGGATCATGCAAATAAAATTCAAATATAGACTAAAAAAATCCAAATGACCACTAGTAATTTTGAATAAAGCTCTAAAATGTGATTCTTCTTCATGTTTATCCTTGTAACAAAATCAATGCCAGTTAGATAAGACTTATGTCGATTACACACAATCAATGTAATTCACTATTTGACCCATGTTTCAATAAAAAATTCAAAAACACATCAAAATAATGATAAAAAGCTGATTTCTATTAATTTTTTTATAACTTTTAAGGAAATCTAAAAAAACCAAAGTGTCTTCCTTAATTTAATGGGCTACATGGTCCCATTAGTCATGAAAAGATGTAGAGATGGATTACAAAGATGGTTATATCAAGCATTAGTAAATAAATCTCAATAATATGCATCAGAACATAACTAGCTAAGTCAACTCACTCAAATGGGGTTTGGAAGGTAAAAATTAAGAGTAGATGAAAGAAAACATATGCAATACCTTCCCAAGAGCATCCCATCACCCAAATACAAATCAAAACATGATTTTCCCCTTGATTTGGTACTCAATTCTTTGTCAATGATGCAAGGCAAAGCTCCTCCATCATCTCTTGCTCACTAATGAAACTAGGCTCATGATATGAAATCAAATGTATGCCTATCAATGAAGCTATCATATTATAAATTAATAATAATAAACACCATACACAAATGACATGTGGAGAGAATTCCACATAATATGTTTACATAAATGAAGCTTAAAATGGTGATCTTAGTTTTCCTATTTATAGAATTTTTAATTTGATTAGGATCAACCATGACCATCCATCTTGAGATCAACATGTGTGGCCTTGAATTAATACAATTTTGTATAATTAATCCTAAAATACTCTCAGAAATATTTGGAAAGAAAAGGCATTAAAGAGTCATGGGATGACTTAAACATGATATTTTTTGAATTTATGTCTTATGGATGCCACCACACAAATGATGTCATTTAAGTATTCAAATAATAAGTCAATTTCCAACTAAAACATATTCAATAACTTTCATTTATTTTCCGCTTAAGTTCTGGATTTGAGTTAATTAGTTTAAGTGAGATTAATCAAATTTTAAGCAATTCTTTGGAAAATAGTTGCACTCAATTAATCAAATTGGTCAAAATGTCATATTATTGGGTTATAATGTGATTGGAGAGGAACTAGAAGGTGATGTTAGTTGTGTGTAGTCCAATATCCCATTTAAGATGTTTTCAACAAAAAATAATACATGCAAATGTTGTGTGCTTTTGAATTAGAAGAAAAGAGTGATCTAGAGCATAAAAATGCATTTTCATCATTTAGACTCAAAATGATTTGATCAATGTTAATAATCGCATAAAATGAATTGCCCCATTTAGGAACACATTAACCTATATCAACACATGTATTTGACAAGCTCAAACCATTTATCATGTTTAAGTAAGATTGACAATTTCAACACAATGTTATTAGGAACTAGACATCTACAGAGGGCAAACTATTTTATACTAAGAGACTCAAGAAAGTTGATCTCAATATGCTCTTACATGTTACAACTGTTGAATGATATGTGAAATACTTTATGTATGGGTTTGATAAAGCTTTAAACTCAATAAATTCATGCTTTTTCTATAGCATCTAAAAGGAATATAGACTTAATGACAACAATATTGGATGTGTACAGTGTGGGTTTTAAGAACTTTAACAAGAATGCATGAGATCTTATCACTCAAATAAAAAAACATGATGCAAATAACTATCCTGAAACCTTGTATCACATGTTCATCATCAATGGTTGTATTGGTTTCAAAATTGTTTGGTTTAGTGTTAAGAGTCTCATTGATCCAAATACAACTTCTGTGATACATATCCTAGGAGCTAAATACTAGAGCAAACTTTTAGATGCTATTGATTCAAGCCATCTACTTGAATTTTATGGCATTACATGTACCTATGTTGATGAAGGTAGATGTCTCAATTTTGATAACGGTCCTTGGAAAGATCTATCAATAATTAAGTTGGCTCTAAATGGGGAGGCAAAAATAATATATTATGACGTTATTAGTTGATGAAGGGAAAATGGTATCTCCTTGTAAATAAAACTTTATCAAGGGATAGGGGCTAAGATGTTTCACATTAGGTTACCATTAACTTGCACTGAAGATGATGTTTCTACATATTATCCTGTGTTTTCTTATTTTATAGACCCAATAATGACCACTCTTATAAATTTCTAAAGGTGAAGGTGAAAATCAAAGGTTCAAAAGTCTTACCAGTCAACATGTAGTCAAAAGGAAGAATAATAACTTTCAATGCCAAATATAACTTTGCATTTGTGAAATTTGTAAAATACATGAAGAGTTCCCAAGACCATGGAAATGTGAATAGGAAAATCAATATATAAAATGCACTTCATTAAAATGAAAGCTACAATATGTGATCCAACCTCCCAATCCTGTCAATCAAATCAACATTACAAAAGTTAACACAATTGGACTTCTGTGGGAGATTTCAAAGAGAACTGCAATTTTACTTTTTTACAAATGTGTAAATTATAAATTATCCTTAGATCTCCCAAACCTACCAGTCAACATTAGGTCCCAGTTTAAAGTAGAAATTTCAAAGCCAAATGAAAATTCCAAATTGTACTTGAAGCTCCCAATTCCATGGAGGAAATTTTGAAGGGAATTACAACTCTAGATTACAAGTTTCATAATTATAAATTACAATGCTGTAGTTGAGCTATGGATCCTTGCCATACAAAAGAAGTGAAAAATTATAAATGGGACCCAAAGTTCCCCATAAGGCAAAAATGTGAAAAATAATGCACTTTAGAATTACAAAAGTTTGGTGGAAACCCTAAAAGGATCAAAGGAAAAAAAGAAAATGTGGAAAACTCACGTTGACCACAAGAAAGCAAAAAGGCAAAATAGACTAAGTTTTGTATTTTTTAAATATTTAGCTAATACCTTCATGGAAGGAATTTTGTAGGGTTTGAAAGTCCAATATGGGCTATTCCAAGCATATTTCTCAAATATCCATGAATCCTACACAGTTGGAGTATAGTGAAAAATTATAAATGGGACCTAAAGTTCCCCATAAGGTATAAATGTGAAGAATAATGCACTTAAGCATTACAAAAGTTTGGTGGAAACCCTAAAATTATCATAGGAAAAAAAGTAAATGTGGAAGAGGAACGAAGAAAGCAAAAATGTAAAATATATTAAGTTTTCTATTTTCTAAATATTTAGCTAATACATTCACGGAAGGAATGTTGTAGGGTTTGCAAGGCCAAGGTAGGCCATTCCAAGCATATTTTTCAAATAGCCATGGATCCTACACAATTGGAGTATTCTTTGGATTACACAAGACGAAGGGTAGTTGTTCAGAAGTTTCCATCTATGCAAATGAGTGGTTAAAGGCATGGCCAAGTGGTTACACATAAAGACAAAGAGTCATTTTTGTTCTTAGTGTAATATTTTCCCTCAAACCCAGTTGTAATGGATTTCCAATGAAGGAGATAAAGTTTTTATTTCAAATCACATCATTACATGGATAGGCATTTTATCAAATTATACCCTTTCAATATATGCAACATGTTGATGGAATTTTTGGGGTTTATTGCAAGTTTGCAATATTGTAAATTGTAAACGGGTTAAATTTTTGAATAAAAATGGGGATTGTCCTCTTTTCAAATATTATTGTTAGTTTTTTTCTCTCTAAGTCTAGAATTTTCCATATTTTTGTATCCTTATTATGTGTACATTTTATCTCTCTTGATAAGGTGGTTATAGTTGTACAACTATTAACAAGCTCTGAGAGCATTCTATATGCCTCCCTTATTCAATACCAAACTCATCATGCCTCTTCCCATGTAAACGTTATAAAACGATAATGTATGTAATATTTTTTTTAAGTTAATGGAAAATATCTATGATTTTTTCTTTATCTTATTAGTGAAATATAAAAAAACATTATTCATGCTTTGTTTATTGGGTGTTTAGTTTTATGCTTAGTAATGGTGGTAGTTGTAATGGGCATAAATCTAAGTTGTAAATTCCTTTATGCACTATGATTTGGGAGTATGTTGTAGACAAAATATTAAGGGAACCATGGGTCTATGGATTTGATAGAAGAAATAATTTGAAATTCTATTTGTAGTGTATGTTTTAGGGTTTCAAGAATTAACTAAATATTTACATTGTATTGGCACCAATGGATGCAACTCATTCTTGATAGTTTCCATAGCTTGTATTCCAGTCTTTTTAATATTTGAAAATGAATGATGTCATGATTTTGAAGGAGATCTTGTTTTTTGAAAAACCGCACCATGAAACCACTCTTTTATATACCTAATTTGTCCTACTTTGTTCTACCCTACAATAATACACCATATTGGATATTTTAAGTGTTATTTTCATATAGATGAATCAATATTGTATGTGTAAATTTTTTATGTATATTTCTCTTTGAATATTAGCATTTTAGTATTCCATTTGTCTGTCTATTATTGAAATTTTATTTATAAATGAAGGTTGAAATCATATTTACATCTACCTTCAGTGTCTTGTATCTAGCCTAGAGCATTTGTTCATTCTATGTGACAACTCTTTTAAGGTGGAGTGTGCAAACTTGGTTATGTCCTGGTACAATTTATGTTTGTTTGTATTTCAAAAATCCCCATAGATATTTAATTATTTTATCCCTCTATGTGAGCAAGCTACCCCTTAGTTCCTCTCACCTTAGCTCAAATTAAGCTAGAAGTAGCAGGGAAGTAACCATGCCCTGTATTGGTGTCTTTCAATCATTATTTGTATTCAGTCCATCATGATGCTAAACCCTTCCCTAGCTATAATAACATATTTTTTGGTTTTTCGTCTTTTTTTTCCATTTCCTCAAAGTGTGCAAGGCTAGTGTAAGAGGTCTATAGTTTGGAATAAATAAAATCCATATATTATACAAAGAATTAAATCCAATTTATATATTTTTATGTCCAAACCTTTACCTCCTAAATGAATAACCATGCCACAACTATATTCACAAGTGCTAATAAATAATATATATCACATAATAAAATTTGAATTATCAAATAAGACATGCAATGATCATATAGGGGTCATATATTATCTCAAACATCAAAATGTTCAATGTATGTATCTTAATATTCATTTTAGAATATTAAGAAATGGAAGTCACCTAATAAATATATTAATTGGTATTAGTTTATACATATGCAATTGAATTTTATTTTGAATATAAAAGGCCATTATATGACCAATCAGATTCACCCATTAATGTTATGAATTGATGACATGTGACATGGATTCACCCTTAAAATTTGGTCACTGTAATTCTAGTGAATAGCTATTTCATGGATTTAGTATTAAAAACTAATTTGAACCTTCAACATATCATAATCACATAGGATTTAGGACATAAAGGTCACAAAGTTCCTCGTTCACTTTTGATATTCATTTTCTTATCCATGGATGCGTTAAATTATTAGTTCACTTCTATATTGAATCAAGTTAGAGTGTTATCTATCGTGGCCATGTGTCATCATCTACTATAGTGTGACATTAGTAAATATAATCCTTCATTTATTTTTCCATCTATAGGTTTCATATAGATCATTACACGTGGTCATTTCTTGTCACCTCTCAATCATAGAGTCACAAAGGCATTCCACCATTATATTTATAAACACTAATAAAGTGCATATATCACTTAAGAAAGCTTATGATATCAAATAATACATGCATAGATATTTTGGGGTTCATATCACATAAATACACCACAATCATAATTTGAAGTTGAATAATAGGTGAAATGGCTTTAAGTAACCTTTGATATCTATATGACATGTGATAGTTAGAATGTAGTCATAGGGTCATAGGGTCATTCAAGCATAGCTTTACACATTGTAATGAAAAAAAGGCCTCTATGGGTACATTAATTTATGTAGCTTATTTCAAATTATAGATGAAGTTACTTTATATTATTGTCACAAGTGGAATAGAGTGTATTTATTTGTAAACCTTGGGTTAATGTATCTGTGTAATGGGGATAAAGTCTCCCTATTGACTTTAGATATGCAAATTTAGTTGAAATTAATTTAAAATTTCACAAGGGTACATGATATGGGTTTTATTATGTGCCCAAATAACCAATGTTTAGATTGGATTTCCATTTTGAATCAAACTATGATTCCACTTTGAAAATAAAATCAACTTAAAAGAGAGAATATTTCATTTCTAATCTTTTTTATTTTGGCTAAGCTCACATTTTTATTTTCAAATATTGAGCCAAAAGGTATTTCTCCAATGAAATTTATATCTCAATTTAGAGAAAAAGGTCTCCACTTATATGTTTTGGTCACAACAAAGTTATGATATGAAAATAAAATGGACATCAACATCAGTTTCATAATTAATTATTTATGCATGGGAATTATAGCCCCTACACCACTACCCATAACTAGAATTATAAAAACTTTGAAAATATTTACTATTCTAAAATATAGTTAATAATAAATAATTTTGTGCTTTCCTTAAAATTTTCTGGTTTCAATCACTATTTTTAGCTACACTCTCCATTGAAAAAAAATTTAACCTTTTATAAAACTACACACTTTCCTAGTATGTTGTAACCCTCATACTCTTTTATTTATTTTTGTGTGTAAATTTATTATTGACACAACCATCCACATGTACCAAACTCATGACTTGAAGTAAAGAAGGACCATCATTTGTTAAATTTGTGTTGCTAGGATTTTTTTTCACTTTAAATCTGCATTGAATATAAAATTTGAATAATGTTATAAAATTACCATTTTAACAATCAGGGCAATCACTTGAACTATCAGAAAGCATAAAAAAATTTACATTACAATAAATTTAAAATCATATATTCATTCTTGGCATGTAAAGAGGCCTTTCCAACTCCACCAACAAAATGTGATTTCTAACATGTAATATACAATACATATTTCTTCATAAGATTTGCTCTTACAATTTTGCATACTCCCATATAAATTTTTCTACATGTGACACTTCTTTGGGTTATCACATGTGTTAAATATTTCCTCTCATTTTATAGTTAAAAAAATAATGCAGTAGGTCCCAGGTTCGAGTCTCCCATGCTATTGATATTTGAATCCTAATGTGAATAACTACTTCCCATGGGTCTAGAAGGTTCCCCCATATCAAAAAAGAATAGGTTACCAATATGAAGAAAGAAAAAAAAACCAACAGCAACATATTCAAACCATGTAAATGTCTAATGGCATAAATATATCTATCCATAGATACAAAAATAACCATATAAGGGGATAAATTGTGGATATAATGAAATCAAAAAATATATGAGTGGTAGGAAAAATTAACTATTTTAAAGGAAACAAATATATAAAAAAATTATAAATGAAAACGTACTTTTAAGATAAAATTTTCACATCTGGTATGCATCATATAAGCTTATAGATGAAAAAAAAGTTGTTGTTTTTCATAAAATACAAGAGCTAAATTGTTAAGATTTTTTCCCTCATAATTTATTAAGTTATTGAGAGATATTATTAGAACTCTCTATCAATAAAGGTTTCACACATTTATATTGAAAAAATGTTTTAAGAGATTAGAATAAATTTTCATTAATGCATTTAAATATAAATTTTGGATATGATATATCCATTAAACATGATAAACAATGTCAATAATGGGCAATGATTTAAGTGTAGAAAGAGATAATTTTACTAGGAAAATGAAAAATAAATACGTGTAAATATATTTATTTAAATGATTATATTTTTAAATAATAAACAAAATTCCCAATTATATCTTGGCTATTTCAAATCCTTTGAGAGGAGGATAAAATAAAGTTATGACACTAATGGCACCAAAAAAAAGTGAGAGAGATGATTCTATGACAAAAAACTATTTCTTGTCCATTATATTTCCATTAAATTTTTTTAACATAATTAATTTTATTTTTCATTTTATGTTTTACTAAATTTGGGAAACTATATGGTTTAATTTCCTGAATAGGAAATGGGTCTAGATTAAGGGGAAAATCAGTAAATAAATGTGCCTTAATTAACCTATTAATTTATTGAATCTAGAAGTGCTTAATTGATTTATAAAAATAGTAAACAAGTGGATAGAGAGTAAAACTTAGCTAATTCTGGGCTGAGATAAAGGAGACATAGTCTATAAATTATTGATCTAGCTGGGTAAAATGTCAAAAATAAGATCCATAAGTCTATTTTCTATCTGGATAGGAGTGCCAAAAATGAGACACCTAGAGGTCCAATGTTGTAGTCCATGTTTTGGCACTATAGTCCTTAGTTTCTGAGATTTTAAAAGTTTTTGGGTTCTATTCATTTACTTTGGGAGACCATGTGCCTAAAATATCAAGTCCTAGTTTTTCATGACGCTCCATGTGTAATTGATTATGTCTTCAAGGATCCTAGTTCCTCTTCATGGTTGATAGGTGATCTCGAATCCAACTGGAAAAAGGGGTTAGTGTGTAATATACACTAAATGTGTGATCACTCCTCATGTGTGGGCACGCTGCTTACATACCAATACTCTGAAGATAGATCAATGCCAACGTAGTTCTCCAAATTTGAATGCATATTATGGAATCTTATGTATATAATGAAAGTGTACCAAATTTGGGTAAGCATGAGATGACTCATGACTAGTGCTAGAGCTCATATAGGTTGGAAATAATAGTGGTTGGTTGTATGTAGAGAATAGAAAGATTTACTTGAGTGTGATTTAGGATATCTCTATCTTATGCATTTTAAGTGATTTTAAACCATTATAAATGACCTTTGAATGGTGTTTTATATGGAAACTAGTGATATTGGGTTAGATGAACTTGCATTAAGTCAACAAGGAAAAATATAAGGATTCAAGAAAATCTGATCGTTTGAGATTATTATGGACTTGGACAATAGCACTAGAAAGTGGATATCCTAGGTCCCAACACTATATTCCAAATTATATTGATGTTGTACAGGGGGAAAGGAACCTAAGTGGATATATCTGTGCCTAGGAGAGGAGTTTGAGATAGCAGGGGCTGAATCTAGAAGGCTTTGAATGACTAGGAAATAGTGAAAACATGCCTAAGTGGGTTGTGTAAGTGACTAGGAGGGACCTATGGTTTAGGTGTCACAAGTCATGGTCAATTTATATAAATTAAATTTTAGTATGACTACATTTTTCTCCCTTTTATTTTAAGTATGTAGTACAATGAAATACTAGGATAAAGGAAAAAAAGAGAAAACGTACCCAAACTTACTTGTGAATGTTTCAAACACTTTTATGGAACATTAATTTCATGTCAATTAGTTTTATTGAAGGGTCTTTCCAAACAAATCCACTAAATACATAGATAATTTGAAGTATATAACTTCAAGGATATGGTTTTTGAAGAGCAGTTTATGAAGTGTAAATGGAGAAGTCTTTAATAGAGGTTGAATATAGCTTCAGAGGTCATGTAAATAGGAACTACAAATAGATGTCTTGAATAATTACTATGAAAAAAAATCTTGAAAAGTAAATTCATGTAAATGTCGATATAAATGAAGTGTTGAAAACTACCAAAAAAAGTCTTTGAAATAAAAGCTTCAAAGACCATTTCATCCTAAACATAGTTTTGAATGAGATTGGAAAAAAACTGAGTCGATACCTATATATTCACAACTCTCAAATAACATCAGTAGGTTATCCCAAAGATAAATCATGTTAATAGGTTTTATAAATTGTAAAGTTAGTGTAATACATAAATCCTTTATCTTGAAAATATTTGTAGGATAGGGCTATAGACCAGTTCTAAAACATAGTGGATCCTTATTATAAAAAAAGGAATGGGGGTTATATTGGATACAAAAAATGGTGACTCATAGGGTAAATACTCTAACGTTTATTCATTTAATTTTACGTTCCAAAGGGTTGGAAGTTTTATCAATGCCAAATTAAATTAATTTTGATAGTCATGCAACTATGTTAGTGTAATTTCTTTCCATTTCTTTGTTATTATGATTTTGTTTTCTTGGTTGTGTTAATATAATAATTTATGTGTGAAAAACCCATGGATAATTATGATTGTTTTCATTGATGTATGCTAACATTAGACATGAAAAATCTATTGAAATTTTGTAGATTTCATTGATTTTTTAGCAATTAGTTTAAATTGTGTTAATATTATTAGTGTGAAAGAGTGTGTTATCTATGGTATAGTCTTATAAGTGTGTGAAATAAATACCTAAGACATATTCATGGTCTGAGCTATAATCTCCCAATTATAGGTGTGAAATAATAATTCTAAAGGGAGAAACCTTCTATTGAAACCATTAAGTTTCCTATACCATTTCCCTAGACAACCTAACTATTTTTGCCTATGAGTGTCTAAAAACTATAAATAACAAGCATAAGTGATGAAAACACTTGTCCACCAAGAAAGTAGACTTGGAAGTGACCTCTTGAGACCACATAACCTTGTTTTCTACTCTACTCTTCCTTCCTTTTGAAGTTTATTTGATTGATACCTACCTACTCTAGATTAAGTACCACCCAGTTGTCACACTCACTTAGGTTTGATTTCTTTACAAGGATTCATTTCACTACAAGTAAACCTAGTTAATAGCATGCATGATATTCTTGCTATTCCACCATAATTTTGTTTATCCCATACGTACAACTATTTCCCTATAATGGAGTTTACCTCTATGGAGATCTTGAAAAATTAAAATGTCAAGCTATTTATTTATAGATTTTTTTTTATGTCATAGAAATTTGTAATGAAGGAAGCTATTATGTCATGTTATTGTTACAAGTCTTTTGTATCTTTTATGAAAATTAGTTTTAAATTAGTTGTATATTTCAAAAATAAATATTTTATGAAGTTAGATATTTTCAAAAACAAAGATTTTATGAAAAAATTGTTGTAAATTTAGAGAGTAGTCTATGTAGTCTTTGGTTTTTTAGTAATCTATTTTTAGTAGTTATTTGATAAGATGTAACCATTGTTAAATGTCATATTCCATAATTTTTGTTAAGTGTTTATATTGGAGGATTTTGATCCATGAGATTGCACAACCTAACACAATCTTAGATGGTCAACATGCTAAGAAGTGTATGCAAAGAAGGTAAGCCACCATTACCCCAAGCATATGATATCATGTCACATGGTAGTTATTTGGGATACAAGTCTTGATAGTTTGGCATCTTTGATCTTCCATTTCAATCCTCTAAGCTCCTAATATTTAATAATGTAGAATGTTCTAGGGGATTAAATCATTAAGTAATTTGGCTAGCCTATGCTAGGTATTTGGCTTAATCCATTCCAAGATTTAGTCCCATGACATGATCTCAAAATGTTAGAGGCCATAGGGACCTATGTCGGTCAGGCAAATTATAGAGTATCTCAAATCTATAAGATCACACCACATAATATGATCTCAACACTCTGACAGTTTGATGACTCTGATTTGGCATGTTAATCTTCCAAACACCTGATATCATCCCATGTGGCATGATTTTAGGGACTCAAACATACACCATAAGATGTGTTATGTATATATCATGGAGGATTTTGATGCCTACATTTGTTCCACATTTCATAATCTTAGAGAGTCATAGGGCTGATAAGCATATGAATGGGAGATAAATTTCTATGACCCTAAATATTTATAATCATGCCACATGGCACATTTTTGGGGCCTTAGGCTCTTCATGTTTTGATGTGTTTGATTTGAATTTTAATCCTCTTAGCACCCAATATTTTGTTATGCGTCATGATCATGGGGGCTTAGTGTATCGAATAGTTTGGTTGTTCTATGGTAGGCTTTGGCTTCCATCATTCTAAGATTTTGCATCATTGTAGGATCTCAAAATGATGGATGCTAGAGGCCCAATGCTATCTAACCAAACTATAGATTATCAAAAGTCCTTTGGTTTGAACCACATGGTAAGATATTATTACTTAGTAGCATCCTATAATATGGAACAAAGTGAATTTAATCATGTAAGAACCTACAATTATAATAGTTGCCTCCTATTGGTGCTTAAGTATTTATATTAGTAATCATATTTGACACATTTATATTTCAATAAAATAAGGATGTAGATGCTAAAAGATGTGATGTAGAGATTAAGCACAAATAGATCAGTCTCAAATATGTGATTAGTTAGTAGTGATGAAATTTTGTGAAATCACTTCTAGTTTTGTCTCAAGGTGTTATTTCAAATAGCTTGTGAATACTCAGAATGGACTTATTTAATTTGTTGTCAACTATGTCTTTAGAAATAGTTTATCTCATTGCAAAAATACTAATGGATTTATTGTAACTTGTTTCACCTTGTGTTATTCACAATATGGCATGTATATATATTCTATTATGAGAGCTGAAAGCTTCATTTCTAGATATAAAATTTAGAATTTATTTTTGTAGTTAGACAAACTCAAACAATGTAAATTTGTGTTATGTTGTATAATCAATTTTGGTTCCATTTTGGGGCACAATTATCTATTTTTATTTTATTTATTCTCTGCATGTATGATTCTATTTCAAAAATATAATATCCATGAACATCAGTCTAGAGTAGGCTTGTTTTCTATTTCTTTTGCTAAGTATAATCCATGAACATTAGTGTAGAATATCTCTATTTTTATGCTTTTAGATCTTATTCCTTGATTATATGATGCTTGTGAGTGGCTTCTTTACTCAAAATACCTTATTATTGATTTGGCTTTACTTTGTTTGAGAATATTGAATGAACATATATAGTAATCACTTTGTTCAACACATTCTAAATATTTATTTCAATGTATTTTAATAACATTATTGACTTGTTGCACCCTAACACACCCACCCCATTTCCATAATTTTGAAATTAGGAGCTCATTATAACAGAAACCATATCTAGGAAATAATGAGCACAAATATCTATGACTACGGTATCAAACATTTATCATAAGGGTTATTTCTGAAAAAATCAACATTACCCAAGTAAAAATCATAATAATGTAAACTTAAAATAGTATTATATGTCACATTAAACCTTTTATTGTCTATCACTTTTTATTACTTAAATATAATCTATAGACTAACATGTCTAATTTTCTTTTACTTGTATGTGCATGTTGATCACATGATTAATATCTAAATTCCATTGTCTTCTTTTAAATTAGGCCCATAATAAATATCTCACACATAATTATGACACATATTACTCTCGTATAATTTGGAAGTTTTATGAGTCTCCCAAGATCTGTAAATAAGCCACAGAAAATATCCACGTCAAATTGTAATTTTAGGACTTCACTCAAGAACTCGATAAACTTAATAAGTATATTTTTCCTGAGTCTATGAGCTTCTAAGTTCCTGAGTCTCTGAGCTTTCAGAATCAATCCAAGTGTCTATGAGATTTTGAACTTCTAGGGCCCCAAGTGGATAATATGTGGCATATTTATGTGAATCTGCATTATCAAAAAGGTAAATGGTCTTTTGATTACCTACTGAATATTTTAATTTATTGAGTC
The DNA here is from genome assembly GCA_037957365.1 of Torreya grandis. NCBI lineage: Eukaryota > Viridiplantae > Streptophyta > Pinopsida > Cupressales > Taxaceae > Torreya > Torreya grandis. The sequence continues at coordinate 6,099,826 of JARHVA010000214.1, read as the reverse complement.
TACGAACTTCCTAACATCAGACCAAGTAGCTCAATTATGTAAAATCATCACTATAGGACCTCCTAAACATAGTGGGAAAATATAAAGGGTCAAGTTAACTAGAGCATGACATGTGGAACTATTTGGGGAAAGAAAATCCAAAGTGTAAGAACAAAGATGCAATAATGTGGTAAGGAATATATTAATGAATGGTTGACAACTATCTCTAATTGATGACTGGATGTGTATTCAAATCAAAATAGTAGTAAAAGTGAGAATTTGTTATCAACATTAAAATTGCATGAATTCAATCAGTACAATCTTGTGAATGATTTATATAAATATCTATACATTACATTCACATTGTTATTACTATGATCATTAAGCATTTAAGTTTTCAAATTTTGTAAGCGTACAATGTGCCCTAGCTTTATTCATTAATAAAGCATCAAATGAGCAAGTCTCTAACTTCAAAGAAATTATAGTAATTATTAGTTATCAATGATATTGACATAAAAAAGGTGAGAGTTTAGTCCCATCCCCATTTTCATTTGTGAGATCAACAAAATATAAAGATAGAATATATCAAAGAAGTGATTTAAATTTTAAATTTCCAAACTACTCGACAGTTTGAGAAGAGGTCAAGTCAGTTTAGGCCTACTCAGAGGGGGATAAACTCTCCTTTGAGTCCAAACAACACATATATGGAATGATTCCCATCATGAAATAGGTCCTCCAATAGGTTATGGCCAAGCTAAAGGTAATGCCATGAATTTACCTCTTAATATTTATGTTCTTTAATAATACACTATGGGTGATATTGTTCATTTGATGAAATCTTAAACCACATCTGCCTATATCTCAAGGAGGTCATTTAAATGATACCTTAGGCTCTTAATCCCAGAAATGATATGCAATTAGGTCTCAGTCAATGTGTGTCTTGAGCACAATATGGTGGATGAAAAACTAAAATAGTGGCTAGTAAATGGGTAAAGATTGAATCCAAAAGAAACAATTTCCACAAACTTTATGATTAATGTTAGATCTAGAATTAATATTTCAATGACATTATTGAATATATTATATAGATTCCAAAATATTACATGTGTCTAAGTTGAATGAGTACCCCTACTGGACATTCTATTAGCCACTAACATTTGGTATCCCTGGGGGAGATTATAAGTACGAGATTGAAATATTAAATTCTCTACCCTAATAGGAGACCTGAGTATGGGAATTTTTATATGATGTGTTATTTACTAGTACAGTTATGGAAATAATATATAAGAACTATGGCCAAGAATAGTATCCATCCATCAAGAATCTAAGTAATAGGGTTAAAGAAGACTTATCATTCATGTTTATTCATAGATGAAAAAACTACTTCAAGAGACTAAGTGATGAGGTATAACCTCACATCTAATAGAATATGTAGGGCACAATAGTGTCCAATTTTTTGAAAACATGACAAGGACACTCACCAATTTGGGTGACTATTAAATTTATCCTGATGTGACCATCATCTAATTACATGGAATAAGGATTGCTCCTTTATTGTTATCTCTCTGTGTCTTTGGCCACATTATAGAATAAAAGATAGATTATTAGGTTTTTAATAGTATCAATGAAGAACTCAACCAAAAACACTTGATCTATTATTTTAAAACACCCTAAAACATTAGTTAACACTAATATGTGACTAGATGACGTTTCATAATAGTTGGTAACCCAAAGACAACCTATAATTTATAGGTGTCACCATTTAGGGGATAGGACCCAAATAAAAGGACAAGTGGTTATTTTAAGACCATCCTTGATTAGAAGAAGGTTCATGTTTCTTATGGTCATCAAACTTATGACCATGACCAAGTTTTCTTAAATGCCTAATATGACTCCAATATATGGATTAGGATGACAGATAATGATATATCAATGATATTGGCTCAAGATATGTAATATAATCCTAAATCCATAAAGGAAGAATCCCAAAATATGTGGATCCAACAATATATTTACTCTCTATCTACAATCTTTGAACAAGCAAACTATCTACCATATCTAGAAACTCAATCCCTTAAATAAGAGGAAGATCATCCTATAAGATAGGGGGAGTCAAATCCCTATTTAATTAAGGAAATTTTGAGAGGAATTCCTGTTCTTCAATTTTTGTCCATAATTTTAGGTTAACAATATTTAGGGATAACTACCACTATGGAAAATAGATCAACTACTCCAACCAATCAAAAAAAATGTAGCTTTGTAATGAATCCTTTGTCTCCAATTACCATGGTTACACAAATAAGTTTACTTGAGTTATTATATTCTTGTTTTGCTTCAATTCTAACTCCCATAAACTCTCTTAAATCCTCTAGGTCTCCTTGGGGAATGACTACACTTTCCACAACCTCCACTTCATCGCATACCTCTTCACATCCTACCATAATTGTTATTACAACTCTTACACCATCTCATCCACCCTCCACTCTACCTATTTTGACCTACCATAAGAATTTTAAGGACTCCCATGCCTTTCCTAAATGTATAAAATTAGAAAATACTCCATCTCTTAGTCTCCTTATTATTTAATATGTTATTGAGGAAGAAAAATAGGAGATAGAGGATACAATAGATCTAAAAAAAGAGGAGGAACCTAAACATTTTATTTCTTTAGTTGAATACACATTAGAAGAAGAATACCTATATATGAGAGAAGTCCAAATAAATTATGAAGAGGTAAACATTGAGAAAATAAGGGATTTGAGTCTAGGCACAATGAAAGAAGGATAAACTTTGATCTAGCTTACCTTAGAATAAAAACAAATGATTTTCATGGTAGTTTATTCTATTCTTTATATATATGTATTTCACAAAGTCCAATTGTAATTTCCCCACAGTAATTACCTCTATTACATCATTGACTTGTCAAATTACTAGTACAAATTCTGACATTATTTTAATAAGGGATCCCAAAATGGTTTATTTTAAGAATTTGGTTACTGTGTCTCTTTTCAATAAACTCTTAGCCCCTACAAGAAATTTGACCTAGTTTGAGCTTTCAATGTCAGAGTCACATGCTTGGCCAAAAGTAACTATGACTATGGAAATAATAGCTTGGTTAACCACATTATTTGATGAGGTACACCAAGAAAGCAAGCCTCTCCACAACAATTAATGAGCCATAATCTTCCATAAGTGATCATACAAAAAAGTGATTGAACAATAAAAATATCTCCCCCAATAAACACTTCTCTCACTATAGCCTTTGATCCTTGTAGATACATTAAAATCATCCAAGAGGAACATGAGAATTGATAATTTTTTAATGGGTAAAGGATATGGAGCATCTACAAGATCAAAGGCAAAATCTAGTTATACTTGATGTCTTGATAGTTTCTACAAGGTTTGATAAAGAGAGTGGCACCATGCAATGAGTTATGAAGATGAAAATGATAAATATAAGGACAAAGGTAAAGATAGAGATTGAATAGAGGGAGAATGTGTTTCAATTATTCAAAAGACCCAAGAGAAACCCTAATGACCTTATGGATTAGATTAAGGACTTTAATAATCTTGTTAATTCTACTGGGTTGACATTGAAGGAAATAAATCAAAACACTATGGAAACCTTGAAGAGATAAAAATAGATGAACACCATATAGGACCCTTAAGCATTTATAGTTAAGGTACAAAGCATAGTTTCAAAGTTGTATGAAAACTTGCTTAACATTAGAATATCCTGGGTAACTAGTCAAAACCATAGAGCAAAGATAGTCACACTATGGAACAAAATGAAGGACAAGTAAAGAAGGATGAACCTATTCATCCAATGTTCTAAAATAAGTGCCTTTGATCAGTTAAACTTGATGAATAACATAGAAAATTATTAATGCCTCAACTATGTTATTGAAAATAGGGATGCCTTCTCAAACTGGGACAAATAAATAAAAAACTTACTGGCTATTTTTGTAAGTCATGAAACAAAAGTATTGTAAATTTTGTCCAATAGGAGAGTAACTAGGGTAATCACCCAGATAAGGGAGCTAGTGAATTGACCCAATTTTTACAACCTAATATACTTAGTTGTAAAAGAGTTCCAACAAGGATTGGAAGGTGTGGTATATAGGACTAATGATGAATTAATATCGCTGGTTAGTTTTGTTAAAAGCAAGGTCGCAAAAGCTAAAGCCTTATAGGTTGAGTTTAAAATCTCAAGGGTAGAGCAAGATAGATTAATGAAAAAAGATGCAAAGATTTTGAATCCCTCACTTTTGAATTTGTAATCCATAGATAAAGAGATTGATAATTCACATATATTTAGTGAATAATTGAAGGCAAATGAGGAACCTTCTAGAGCCATAGCACATGCAACTAGCAAATAGTGATACCATCCTCAGGACTCTCAATATACACCAAAGTTGTAACTACATTATCGTCATCATCCAATTAATGTAGCATGGCATTGGTTTTATAATTTTTAAATAAGTATGTATTTACATGATTCTTATCAAAGTGGGACTTAGGTTCCCTATCTATTATTGTATATGCATAATTTATCTTTAGTTGAAAAGTATATTTTTTATTGTTATCATTGTAACATGCATTATTGCATGAATTCTTAACTTAAAATTACTTATGCTTATAAAATTAGGTAAAAATCAAAGAGATGAGGCCTTCCCCATCCAAATATTATATATACATGTAATCTCTTGATCACAAGGGGAGGAAAATTTTAGATATTAAAATTAATAGGAAATTTAGAGAAGTTCTACTTGACTTAGTTTTGATGTGCAAATATCTATTTTATCTAATTCTATAGATTGCTTGGATCTTCCATAATTAGGGTATATTAGTTCTTAAAATTATGTAAAAAATATTTATTTTTGAATACAATATTTCGATTTTAGCAATAGATTATTTGATAATCTATTGCATGCTTATCATAATCCTCTTGTAGATGTGCAATAGTAATCCAGCTATCAAACAACATTTTATTTATGTATGTTTGACTATACTATGTTTTGTTGCCTTTGAATATTTAACTATTTCTGATTATTTTATGTGATAAAATAACTTGTTATAAGTATGGATCTAGATACCATGTCCTACTTGAGCTCAAATATTAGTCTTGAAATGTTTTATGCTTATATTATCAATTGACCTTCCTTTTATACTTTAATTTTACCTTTCTTTGTGGTTTATTTTACAATCCTACACACCTTAGTTATAAATAATAATCTTTACACCCACTCAAAGTATATTTAAGTTCAATCATAGCTAGCTCACCCATGGTAAAAAATTAGTGCTCCACAACCACTATTCCAATAATAGGTTGTTAGAAAGTCAAATACCTTACAATTGATGCCCCGGAGCAATTATATCCAATGACCTTAAAACATTAGATACAACCTCTTAAAGAACTATAATAATGTGAATAAAACCCACATAAACATTAATCTTATTACATTATTCCTACAATTTATCATTATGTATGCATCATTGACCTTCTTCGTTATGTTAGATATGTTGTGGAAATTCTTAACTCGATCATAAAAATATCAAAGATAGGTGATGTGGTTGTGCAAATGTTTTTGCTTGGTGCTTGTAGATGTCACAAAATTATATATATAGAATATTAATGCCAATACTGATTTTGTATTTAGATCCTAAAAATCCTACATCTTATGTTCTTCTATAAAACATTTACATAGAAAGAAGATGCTAGAGTGAGGTTTGAAAGGTAATAAAATTGATGAAAGATATAGGAATTAAAATGATTAATCAATTTATTTGGAGTTAATTCCATAAATAAGCTCATGAAATCACCTATATGCATGTGCATTATGGTGATATTAACAGATAGGGTGCATTCAGATTCATATGAAAATAATTATTTTTGTTTAATACATGTATGCTAATCCATAGACATTTTGAATTGTGTTTGCTATATCTATATTATTTTAAGTAATTTACAAGTAAATCCTTGTGATTTATAATACATAAGGTTTAAATAATAAAGTTAACAATGTTTCATGTGTATTTTTCTCAAAAATTATTCTTATTTTCTTAGTATTTGTTCTCTTCTTATTTTGTAGTTGAATTCAAAATGAAGTTAATAATTTTTTTCTATTGTATTATACATGATAATATTAAATAAATTATTTTTTTCAATATTAAATAATTATGTATGTGTCATTCATATAGAAATGGATAAATTAAAACTTTAGAGTCGCAAGGATCTATTTATTATTATACTTATTGATAATGATATTAGTTTAGACTGAATATTCTGTGCCCACATGTTGTTGTTAATTAAAATCTAGAGTCATTTCCTTGGCATAGTTAATCATAGTCTTTGTATTGGGCCGCTTTAATTTTCTAAGTGGTGTGTCTTAGATAATAATCTCTATCCCCCTCATGTATGTCCTTGTTCTTTTAGATTTGGATGTCATTAGTTGTTTACAAGTAAATTTTGAATGCAATTACAAACTTCAATGTGGAAGATGCATATTATCTAAATTTTATTAAAAGTTAAATCAAGCACAAAATAAATTATGTAACAAATGCACAACAAAGTTCTAGTCAATTACAGAAACCAAGCTTTCTCAATGTATCATCTACTTAAGGTCAATGCAAAATGTTAAGATCACTACAAATGTAGAAGCAAAATGCAATCAAATCATAAGCAGTTTCATGACTATAGATCTAATTTTTTTTAAAGAATTCAAAATTTATATTAGAGAGAATCCAAAGATAAGAACTTCATCAACAAAAACAATTATGAAGTAATTTGAACATGGTCTAATGAAATGTTGTAAAAGATCATTACAATCAAAAAATGATGAAGTGTACATTATAATATAGCATAAGCATATTACATTGAGATAATGGAAGAAGAAATCAATACATTATCCATGCATAAGGTGACTAAAATTTTTAATAAATAGAAGCACAAGATATAAAAAATAGTTTTGATCAAGTTTTATAGCATGGCTGAATTTAAAAACAAGATCAAGTAACAAGAAAATATGCATAAACTATAACAAAAAATCAATGTAGTCATATGTGAAATTTACTTGCAAAGAAAGCACATGAACAAATTTTGAAATTTAATACAAATGACTATATTTAATATAAATTCTATCTTAGAAATCATCTGACTATCAATATTAACTGATTTTGCTAGGTTTTAAACCGTGACAAGTTGTGATAAAAATTGTAGACCAAAAATAAAGTTAGATGTAAAAAAATATTTAAAAAGGTATTGTCCTTGTCAGTTTTATAATTAGAAACATATTTTTTGAGGTTAAAATCTTAATCATGTATGTTTTAGTTTACAATGTCAAATGCATAATCTTTTATATATTTAGTTGGTCAATAACCTCTAGAGAAATTAAAAATCATGGAAAGCATAAGTTTCTATTAGCATAGATAGTTATTAAAAAACCAAGAAAAAAAGAAAAAAAATTATGAACATGTAGCATCCAACCTACTAGTTGACTATAATAAATTTTGATATTACATTCAATTCAAGCACTAGACTTTTTAAATTATTTTTTATGCTATCATTTCTTTACACAAAATAAATCTCAACAAATATTTACAAAATTGATGAAGCAAATAGTACTTATTGATACATATGATGACATTATTTGTAGTAAGTGTACAACTTACATGTATATGGAATCACCATAACAAAAATATAAATGATATGTCTTGATTATATTGATTGAAATGGATTTTAATTAGTTTTGGGATGTTTTTGTTCAAGAATGTTTGATTCTAGATATAATCTATTTATCTACTCTTTATTTGTGTGATGCATTGTAGTTAATGTTGGTATGAATACATTTTGTCTGTTGATAATCTGTGTAATATGCATGATTGTCTATTGAAGGAATGTTACCCATAATCTTGAGCTATCAATTATTTCAAAATGGTTTTAAAGGTGATGCATGAACATCTTTTTATCTTTAATAGACCTTTAACCTTTCACTAATTATCTCAAATTATCATATTGTAAAAGTATTCAAATTTTGTTTTTTGTTTGGAATATTTTTTTTATTGTCAGTAAAGCAATGAGTCAAGGATAAATACGGGCATCAATATTGGTTTTTACTCAACATTTCAAATGAGTTTTTGTATACTTGTCTCTTAATATATCCACAAATTTAGACTAGCCTGGATGAATAAAGAGAGTACCTTTGATGCCATCCCTGACAATGTTATTGAATAATAATATTGGCATGTTTGTTGATGATAATTTTTCTAGGAGTTGATGATATATATGTTTGTATTTGCCATTTATTACAAGCTAAAAATAAATTTATTAATGTCAATATTTTGGAAAATAAAATGCATTTGTATATGTTAAGTCAAAGCAAATAACATTTCAAAATATAAAGAACAAAAAGTACAATCTTCTGGCATTAGCACTTATGGTTTCCATGTCTTCTTTAATTTCAGTATCTTTGAGATATATCTCATATGGATTGTGTCATATTTGATATCCAACTATGATAATATGTAATGAACCTAATACATATGCACTATTTGATTGTACAAAATCATGTACTATGATAATTGGAGTGATTTTGCATTTGTTACATACTATTGCACTATTTTCCATAGTTGTGTTTGCGTTTAATGTAATACAACATTCAATAACAACTATTTCATATTAAATTCTATTTATTATGGAAAAATCTATGATGCAAAGACTATTATATAGCAAAAATTTATGTAATAATTTATCAAATAATTTGTTATTGATATTGATGGTTATTTTCAATTGACCAAATTTATTAACAAAGTCTACATGCACTATATCAGTGTTAAATTGAGAATTTAGGTTCTTTATGAAACCATAACCATAAACAATCAATAAATTTTATTTAAAAACATTGCTACATTTTTTTGTTGAGATTTTGATAATTGAAACTAACATGTTATTCATTGCATTTGCATTATAATAATAATTTTGAAATCAAAGTTATAAATAGAAATGCTTTATATTGTCACATAAAGACATTTTTTTTTCTCTATTTGAGTTGTAAAATTTAAAAGAGATTTTAAGTTCCATGAAAAAAATAAAAGACTATTCTCTATGGATGACAACACTCTACAGGAAGCTGGGTAAACCAAAAAAAATACTAAGTTTATGGTATTTATTTCTCTACTTTTGTTTGTTGGTTGATATTTTAATATTTTCCCATATCTATGTTTTTATTTGCATTACAATAACATTATCAGGATCTTATATTTTACTTTTGTTAAAGAGAAAAAAAATTCAAGAAAAAGAAATTTTGGGTGATTAAAAATACTAACTTGTCACAACTTAAAATTAAGTATGACATTTTGGCACTTTTTTTGTGTTATTTCAATCTCTTGGTTAATGCATTTGGTTGGATCCATATCCACTTTCCTACAATAATTTTTTCTAAAACCTATAAACATATTTTTATTGTAAGGGAAAAACAAAAGAAAAAAATAATGCATAATATAAGTGGTCTATTTTTATTTATTACTGTATGTGTTTATCGATTTATATATTTAGCTTTATCTATGTATCATGATAAGAGCCTTAATATCTTCTATTTGTGACATTTTTAACTAAAAAATAATGACACAACATAGTTGAGATCATAGGAAAATAAGAACTTAGGATGAGTGGAAATAAATTATTGACATTTTAGCATCTTTTGTTGTGTCATTTTTGTTTATTGGTCAATATACATGTGTGGATCCATATCCAATTTCTTGCAGACTTTGTTTAATTACATAAACAAATTTCAATTTAATAAAAATGTAAAGACAAAAGAGTTAATCATAACGCAAGTGGCATATAGTACTATTTTGTTTGGATGTTTCTATTTTTATTTGATATTAATTATTGGCAATCACAAATTCAAATTTTCAAGCATATTTTCCATATGTCAATATCATTTCAAAAGTTAAATATGAAGTTTTGAATTTCTAAAAATTTCTTATTTTTATAGTGTCTAAAAGTAAGTTGAACGAAATTTTAATAATGGTTTGTCCAATAGGAATTGTAAATTCTAGATTGAATATTCTAGATATCTATATTTATCCAAAAATGATCTATTAAAATACCTACATATGTTGTTGGCATGTTTGATATTAAAGAGTAACAATGTCTATGCATTAATTTTAAACTTTGTTGTTGGAATGTGTTTACTAAAGCATACCAGTATTGAATTTACAACCAAATCCGATATTGGTATCAAGTGGTAAATTAGTAACTACTATTTCTATAAATACCAATGTATCATTTATTGGGGCAATTAAGACTAAGTATATCTTAAATATTTATATTGGTGTATCTAAAAATTATATATCATGTGTCATAGTCTCTAGGTTTGGTATAGCAAACACCTTGTTGTTCATCCATACAATGATTTTTCTAAAACATGACATTATCCCATGCATGTTCACTAACAATTAACAATTAAATTTTTATGTAAGAATAGAAGTATTTTCTATTTGTATAATTTTATTTCTTAGAAACATATAATTTTTGCATTCATAAGTTTATAGGCATGCATCATAATTTTTAGATACAATTACAAACTTTTTGTATTCAATGAGAAAATAGTCAGTCTATTATATGTTTTAGGGACATTTGCAAAAAGTGCTTATTTTCATCTTGGTACTTACTTTATCATATATGACAAAGTTCTTAGGCTCTAATTTATTCAAAAGATACAATTATTTAATTTTTCTACTCATGAAAGTGCAGTATAGACAAGACCATGATAGTTGACACTAGAAGGATCAAATTCTAATGCATATATTATAAGGCCATATGATCTATGTATTATTCGAGTGCACGTTATTTGTATTGGAAATTATTCATGTATGGTGGCTATTGGTTTCTTATTGTATATTTTCATTGAAAATCTTATTATTAGAGTCTATTTCTTTGGGAATTTGGTCATTGTAAAATCTCTATATTTTTTTTTATGTTGTAGTGCTCCAATTTTAGTGTCATCAAATTATATCCAAATTAAGCCTAGTTGTCCAGGTGTATAGTGTTTGATAATTCCATCAGCAATAGTTTTTAACACATATTGTATATCTTATTTTCCACCAATCCACTAATATTTTTTGTTTCAAAATAATTATGTCAATCTAGTAATTATTTTGATTATTTGTAATGATTTCATCACAAAACTCTACCTTTTGTCAAAAAATTCAATGTATATGTTTGTTCCTTGAGAATAAAAAACATTTTAGCATTATGATTTTTAGCATCATCATTCTTGTGAAACAAGTATGGAAATTTTGGGTCATAAAGAGGAGATCTATAGTATGCATTATTCAAGTATTCAATGTTTGATATTGTCTATTGACAAGATTTGATGTAGTTTAGGATGGAAAAAAATTAAATGTTAGTTTGATGAATGAATTGTTAGAGCTGAAATCACTTTACATTGTTAAAAAAAATGTGTTTGGAGTTGTTTCTCCATGAAAAAATGGTTATTGAGAAACCCACCTATCTTGAATAGGGTCTGTTTGGTAAAAATCACTGACGAATATAATGTTAGTGTTTGTAAATGGTTTTGTTAGTGTTTGCATTATCTGCCAAAGTATTTTGTCAATATCATAAATAATTTGAATTCATATTAAAGTGATTTTTATCAATAAGCAACATAAATAACTGTTGATAGCATTTTCCCAATGTATCCAAAGTTTTTAAATCCGATTGAATCATCCATGTAGATGTATATGGAAGTTGAAAAATAGAATGTGGAGTTAGAACATTTGCATTGTATGTTGCTTTACCAGTGTATGCAATAATCAAACCTTTTATTTTGAAAGGACCACTTTTAATTTCCTTGTTGTCATGCCAAAGTTTCATATATCAATTTTATAGTAAATATTTTTTACGTGCCTATTCCTCTTGTTAAGAATAAATAGATTGGGTTGTTTAATTCTAGTACTATTTTGATCATAATTTCTTTGGCAATAGCTTGTTGTTATGTGTTTAGTTATTTTTAAAAGTTTATGTAACATCCTCTGTTTATTAAAAATGATGCTTGGTTGTTTAATTTTTTTTTAATGTTGATTGTTGATTATTTTATGATTTATTATGTAACATAAATCATAACATATGTCATATACATCGATATCATTCTTGATTTTATTACTTTGTCCATCATCAATAATAATGAACAATGAGTCAGAAGCAATGTCTAGATTCTTTGTAGTAGTGTCAATATTTCCCCACATTGTTATGGAATTTTCAATAAACATGGTTTCAATCCCTATTATTTGTTTCTTATGAAAGATCTATGCATCAATCCATTTGTTGAAGTTTTATTTAGTGTCTCTTAAATATCACGATAAGGTATAGACAATAACATTTTTCTTTATAAGAGTTCTCAGAGTCTATGTGGATATTGTATCTAACATGTCAAATGATGTATGCTTTTTTTCATTTTTTTGTTATTTGTATATTTTCCTAGGTAATATGCCATAAATTTGGTCAAGAATATATGTTATAACTACATAGGCCTTGAAATATATATTTTTATAGGAGAAGCACATATTATGTCTTCTAAACTATTTATCTCTTGTTCTAATAGCTTTGGACTTTTCAAAATGTAAGTTCTTTTGTCTCCTAGGATGTGTTTATAAAAATTATTTTCCTTGAACTATGGTGTAAAGGTAATGAGAGTACAATGTGAATATCTTGGTGAATAGACATTTTTTCATGTTTTAGAAGTGTATTTCCTAAATTTTATATGGCTTGCAATTTGGTATCATTACTATGAGTAGTTTTAGCACATAGTTTATGAAATGCATTTATCAGTTTATGATCAAACTCTATCATATAATAATAACAATATGTTGTAGCAACATATGCATCAAGAATGAATTGTGCATATGTGTTAGCATACCATAATGCCGACACATTTTTTTCAAATGCATTTATCCAAGTATCATATGGATGTATTTTTACAATTATTATGGGCCATGTAATATAAGATTACAATCAAAGTATGCACTCTATTTCAGACAAGTTTGCTTGCAAAAAAAAACTAAAATTTTGTGTCTTTGTTATGCTTTTTTTACTTAAGTTGAGAAAAAATTCTTGTGTCAGTCTCTTTGTGAAGCTTACTACTTCTATCTAATGGCTGTAATATTATGATTTTTTGCAATGAAGGTAATGGAAACTTGACCTTGAAATGATAATTTCTATACTTTTAGCATGTGCTTTTATGATGATGACTTGTTTGCATTCTAGCCAAATTTTTATCAAACAATGTTGAATCACAAGATATGTATTTGTCTACAATTTTTTTTATTTTAGTGTTCAATTAATCTCCATATATAGGGGCACCATGTACCAAGAGCATGAAATACAAATTCTCATTTCTCTATTTTGAACTTTAGTTAAAAAAAATTAATCCAAAGCCTTTTCAAATTGTTACTCATTTTGTAACAACATCTTTTTGAATGCGTTTGGTCTATGGTTAAAATAATGACTATAGATAACAAGTTTTTTCTTTTCATTGTGTCAATGTTGTCTTCTTCAATTATTTCTTTTTGTTTATTATTTATCATGGGAGTCAATTTTTTAATGCATGACACAAGGCTCCCAATAATTTTCAGCAACTATTATAGTAGTAAAAAATGATGGTGGAACCAATTGTCTAATCATTATAAAAATATTTTATGTTGAATTTTTAAAAAATTGAAGTGATGTTCAAATGATTTTGAAATATTTATAGGCCATGCTGATTTTAAGATTTTTATATGGTATCTTTATTTCAAACATATTTGACATAGATATTTCTATATTTGAATTCACCTTTGTGTATGCATATCCAAACACAAGATGATCCTTGATGTATAATGATTTTAATAGATTTGAATAAGATATTAATTATGTGAATTACAATGTCATTTTATTTGTGCAATATAAATAATTTTGGTAATTTTTGGTATGACATTTTATTTATCATATCTTGATGATGATAAAAACCATAGAATAAAGTCTAGAAGCTCATCTCCTTTGAGAAATTGTCTTCAAATATAACTAATAGTTCAAATCTTTCTTACAGGGTAGTTTAAATGATCTCATCTTGCATATCATGTATCAATTATGTTTTGGTAAAATCATGATCCAAAGATTAAGTAACATGTTTTGATTCAATTTTATATGTGTTAAATTTGTCATCTTGAACATACACAATGTCAATAATAGTTTGTTTATGTTTTTCCCTCAAAGCTAGTTTTCCATGCTTCATCAATAGTAATGTTTTATTTCATATACAGTGATGCTTGACAAAGTTGTGCCAATCAATTAATGACATATGCAAGCCTTACATTTCTTGTTAATTATGCATTTTTTTATTCCAAGTTATGTTTTATTTGGATTACAATTATTTATGTCTCATTCATTTCTCTAGGTAATGTTTTTTTCAGGTCCAATCAAAATTTATTGGAATTTTTATAATTTTTCCAACCAGGTCATATTATTAGATTTTATATCCAAGTTCTCATATTTGTGAAAACAACATTCTTAAAGTAAACAATATTTCTTCTAAAAATGTTAATTTCCTTACAATAGCATTTTTTTCATTAACTCTGATGTTGAAAGGAACAAAAAATGTTGGTACTTTTCCATTTACAAGAGACCTTTTCCATTATTTTCATATTTTGTCATCCAATGGAAGTTTTTTTTAATGTTGTATCTATGAAAGTACAATGAAATGCTTTGACAATGTTAATGCCAATTAGAGCAATTTTTTTTGAAGTGTAGTTGTTCATAAACTACAATAGCATGAATGGTCATGTATTTGATTTATTTTATATAGTTGTTTATTACTTTGATACTTTGTAAATCATGATGTGTTCATGTCAAGTATTGATTTTTATGTGTATCATTAATTTCACTGACCGTAATGATTTTCAGTGTGTGTGTGTGTGCGATTTTTTTTTTGTTTTTCTATTATATGTTTCTTTTCCATAGTTTTTACTTCTTGGGTTATGTATGTTATCTTTCAAATAATGCAATAAAATATGATGGATATTTGTAGTCTTGGACATTTCTACAATAGAATATTCCATTGCATATTATTTTACAATTAAAAAAGATCATGTTCTTATTTAAAAATATTTGAGAGTATTGACACTTGGTAAGCCTTTAGAAACATCCATCAACATTTCATATCTAATATGATCTCTATAAATTGTTTGTAATGGATTGTAATGAATATAAAGTGTATTCGTATTGAAGTAGAGAACGTTATATGTTTTCTTTGGGAAAGAAGAGTTTTAAAATGTTTTTTAAATGTTTTTAGTTCTTGTTAATCATAATCGAATGTTGCTTTGTAAACTAGTTTAAAGCTGTTAACAATTAAAATCATTACCTTCAAGTCCATTTTATTGATATGGCATTCAATTTTTTGTAATTTACATTTTTAGTAAAAAAACATTCCAATATTTTATTTTTTTAGCTCTTTTTCCCAAAGTCCTAAAGAATTCACTTAAATTATATTCACCACAATAATTTCATTACAAAAAGATTGGGCCATATATCGATGAAGAGCATGACAATTGAATTCATGTTTCACTAATAAACCAATAGCATCAAATAAAATTTCACCATGGTTTGAGATTAAAGTGATTATTTTATACAAGACATATGTTTGTAGTTCATGAATAAATACATTCCAATACAAAGAAAGATTGTTGCAAATATTTGATAACTTTGTATCAAAAACTGAGTTATGATTGAGTATGTTTTTCAAAAAACAATCATTCAAAATGTCCATAGCTTGGGCTTATGTCATGAAATAAGATCAAATACAATGGAATTCATATTTAATTGTTGAAATTTAGATACTTTTCTATTAGATATCAAACATAAATAGATATGTTCAACCATTGGCATAACCACATAATAAAAAAAATGACACCCAAACACGAGCCTCACCTTGATTTGCAAGTTCATTTATAGAAACATTCATTTAGTGAAAGTATGTAATTATTTTATGTATTTGATCCAAATAATATATTACATATGGATGTAATTGGTGTGTGCATGATTATGTTGCTTCTACATCTCTATTGTTTAAAGAATCCATAAAATAGTCAATGATCCTAGTTTATAGCATTTTTGATATGTAATAAAAATACAATAAGACTTAAAATGCATAAAAAAGGAAATAACCAACATCATTATTGAATGATGAAATTTTTAAAATATTTTCATGTTTTAAAACATCTTCAATAGTTGTAAAAGCTTACATTTTTTGTCATTGATATGTATCCACATCAATGATTTTTTTGGAACAATCTGATGCAATGTCATTTTTTTATTTTTCATTGTGTGTGTGTGTGTGTGTGTGTGTGTGTGTGTGTGTGTGTGTGTGTGTGTGTGTGTGTGTGTATTTAATATACAAGGAATAACATTTTAAATGATCAAAAAATGAAATGCCAAGTTAAAAACAATATCAAATTTCTATTAGTCTTACTTGGCATAGGGAAAAGATATATATGGAGAGATATGTATGTTATCATTAAACAATATAAAATGTTGGTCAATGAATACTATATTTACATTGTGAATGATAAAGACAAGCGAGGTTATTTAAAAATACCTACCTATTTGTATAGAACTTGTTCAAAGCCTCAACTATCAACAACCATGAGAAAAGCTACATGTTTAAATAATTAATGATATTAAATTTTTTTAAAAATAGGGAAAATATTTTGTTGATACTTTATTTTATAATAAAATAAAAATAAAACAAAGTAATAACATAGTCATACAATCTTGTCAAATTGATTACAAAAAACACATTTAGATGTCATCATCGCTTCAACCACAACCCCTTATATTTTCTTTTTAAAAAAAAACTATTTTTCTCACGCCATTTTTTTTCAAACAAAAAGGAAATCAAATATTTACAAAAATATTATAAAAAGAACATAAATCATATAAAGATATTTTAAAATATCATTAGCATTGTTTTTATATTTTTATCATATGAATACAAAATATAAATTTAGGTATACCTTTTGACACATGAATTAATAAATGGATAAGATGTACAAATCAGCAAGTGTCATTACACCATTTTTTAATATATTCTTATAAATAGATTGTGTCAATAATATATAACTTATTATACGATGAAACCATATGATATCTCTACTTTGTTACTAAGGTTGAATCATGTTATGTTTTTCTGGATGTATTAGATCGATCTCAACATGCTCATCAAATGATATATGCCCAGTTCTACTCTAACTCACCACTCCCACTTCCATTCACACCCCCAACTCTTGACCTTATGTCCATATTCCACAACAAATATTTATTAAAACTAAGTTATCATCCACATAAAATAATAATAATGTTTTCAAGTTCCCACATAAAGACTAATAAATGGATTACAAAATATAATGACATTGATAACAACATGGGAACAAACCAATGGAGGAGCAAATAAATAGGCATCAATTTGACAAAATAGGCATGGGCAACTAATCAAAGACTAAAATTATGCCAAGATGCATCTTTGATCACTTTCTGATAATGAAAATGCCTTTGGTGTGATAAGAGTCAATGAATATATATTATCCATAAACATTATAATGCTATTAAATTCTTTTAATATTTTATTTAAAATTAACTCCATAGGATTATAAAATATTTTTATAAGTTTATGTAGACATATTTATCTTTAAAGAGGCAATTATGTCATGATTTTAGCTTCTAGGTCCCTCAAACTAGTCCCTTGAACGAAACCAGAAGATCATAAAATGCCACTTGAAACTTCAACCAACCATCTACTTTACTTTGTAGACCTACATGCATAATTTGTTATTTGCATCCACTTATGTAATATATATAATGAAATCATTTAAGATCAAATTGATATTTGTCTACATTTAAAAAATTATCATTTTTACTAAGCACTATGTAAATTTTGATGTTTTTTTATTAAATTTGTAATCTCACCTATGAATTTAATGTTTTCTCTATTTTATATAATGAAATAATGTTCACTATGTGTATCTCAATTTTTAATATATAATTTATTAAAATGGGGATAACCTATGAATTATATTAATTGGGGTTAATTTCTGCATATCTAATTTAGTTTCATTTTGAAAATTTGAAAGGCCACTACTATCCAATCTGATTAACCCCTTTATGTTACAAACTAATGATAGATGATGCAAATTTATCTTTAAATTTTGGTCACTATAACTTTAGAAAATAGTGAGCGTGTGGCTTTAATACTAACATATAATCTCAATTGTCCATATATCATAATAATGTTTCATCAAGGTCATAGAAATCACAATGTACCTCATTCATTTTTAACATTCATTTTATTCTCCATAGACATGTTAAATTATTAATTCACTTCTATATTGACTCAATTATGAATGTTATCTAACATTAGATCTATTATGATCATGGTTCATCATCTTGGATAATAGGGTACTAACTTAATTTTGTCATTATATTTTTACCTTTATCATCGTGATACAAATAAGTAGACATGACCATTTCTTGTCTCATAGTTAACTTAACAAAGGCTTATTTATTATCAATGTGAACTTTAATTAACTATCTAGATCTATCAATTTTTTAACTCAATTTTATACTCTCCCTTATCTTAATATCTACTCTTCTTCATATATCTCTTAACATCAATGAAAATTATTTGGATTTGATTCATCATAGGCTCCATATCTTTATTTTCCTTTAGCCTTTACTAAGTACACTAAAATTAAATCATATATCAGTCCCTAATTAATTTCCAATCTTGGACTCATATAGTTTTGTAATATTTTAGATTCCTTTATGTAGAATCTATTAGTGCCCAAAATTAAACTTAACAATTTGTACCCTTGTTGAGATATTACTTCCTGAGTGCTTAATTGTTTCTTCATATCTACAAGTGTGTTCACTTAAATCATCCAAATCTCCATTTCCATAGTCAATATTGTAAAAACTACTACTCTCATGTTCATTTTGTATAAACCATATGATATCTTTGTTTCATCTAACATTTATTGTCTTTGTGCTTTATAAAGATTGTAGGGTGTATGATGAAAAGAGCCCGGTGGAATTTTTAGGGTTAATTGAAAGTTTTGAAAGTTATATATGAGGCTTCAAAGTATACGAGATATCTTAGTGGGAGAAGCAAAATGCAAAAAACAAACATTGAAAATGTAAGTGGTAATGTGCAATCAAATCTCCCAATCCTACCAGTCAACGTGCATGAAAATCCTAGCAAAGTACATTGACAAACATTTGTGTGTGAAAAGTATTGTGTAAAATTCAAGTCTCAAAACTACAAGTTTCAAATTATATTTTATTCTCCCTAACCCACAACTCACATCAAAGGGGTAGATCTCAATGTGTAGGTAGCCATAAATGCATCCCACATGGAGGATAATGAAGGATGGTCATTTAGAAGGTCTTTTAATAAGAAATAGCTACTACCCATGTGGAGGTGGTCCATGTGGGAACAAAATCATTTAAAAATTTTAATCCCACATCAATTGCATCGACTTGTCCAAGTTGGGGGACAAACAAGTGAAAATTTTGACAAGGTAAAAAATCAAATCAATAATGTAAAGCACATCATAGGTTTTAAAAATTCACGTGGAGTGTTTGAATGTTGAAGAGATAGTCTATGCCATTAGATAAGTTCATGTGAAAGGTTTAGCATATAATATAATGTTTTAAAATTTGTTAAGGCATTGGAGCTCAAAGGAGTTTTGAACATTGATTGTAAGTTTGACCAAATTGTAAACTAAGAAAGAAAGTCTATGAGGATGTAATGTAGAGAAGAAAATTTAATTTGTAACTTATAATATAATTTCTAACCTTTGAAGCGTGACATAATTTCACATGCCAAAAGTAATTCTCAAATATATAAGTTGTAAATTATATTTCAACTCCCCAAACCCACAATATGTGCTTGGCATAAAAGGGAGTCAAATGATGAATTTTAAAATTCATGAAGGTATCCCACATGAAGGCATGGGTAGGAGAGATTGTAAGGACATGTCACATAGACAAGTTTAAAATCATTACAAATACCTAGGACATCAACATGGAGGTATGTGTTGGTCAATGTGGATAAGAAGGGGACACTTAACCCCATGGCATCAAACCCATTCCTATGTAGAAAACATGGTATAAATTTCCAAGCAAGATGCAATAGTTCTAAATCTGAGCAGGGATGTCAATGGAAATAGTAAATATTCAATTTTTAAATTACATAGTATAATAGATATTCTAAGGCATATGGATTCCAAAACTATATTTAATGCTCTAAAACCTAATACCACATATCCTCTATAGATTTAAGTGACAACTTTATGGGAGATAAAGACACTAGATGTACCTTCAATGTCAATGCCTTGTGGCTAGAAGTAGTTACATATAAGAGTTTAAGAAAGAGGAAGAAGGAAAACTAAAAAAGGATTTTATCTATTTCAATCGAAGACATATGGGATGCTAAGGAGGAAAAATAAGTTGAGGCCTTTAGACAAGCACTGCTATTTGAAGGGTTGTTGCCTCCCAAACATGATGATTATCATACGATGTTAAGATTCTTGAAACCAAGAAAGTTTTATATTGATAAAATAATACATATGTGGGTAGAGATGTTGCAGTGGAGAAAGGAGTTCGGTGTTGACACCATTGAAGAGGACTTTGATTTTAAAGAGTTTAAATAAGTTTTATGCTACTATCCTCATGATTATAATGGAATGGACAAGGAGGGTGTATAAATGGATTAAATATATGGTTAAATCAAGCATTATTCAAGAAATCTCAAGAAAATTTAGGGAACATAACTAGCTAATCTGACTCACTCAAACAGGCTTTGGAAAATGATAATAAAGAGAAAATGAAAGAAAGCACATATACATTATCTTCCCAAGAGCATCCCACCATATAAATATGGCTCAAAA
Organism: Torreya grandis; assembly: GCA_037957365.1. Taxonomy (NCBI): domain Eukaryota; kingdom Viridiplantae; phylum Streptophyta; class Pinopsida; order Cupressales; family Taxaceae; genus Torreya; species Torreya grandis. The sequence continues at coordinate 6,078,868 of JARHVA010000214.1, read as the reverse complement.
CATGATTTTATCCTTGATTTGGTGCTCAAGTCTTCAACAATGATGCAAGGCAAAGCTCCTCCATCATCTCTTACTCACCAAATAAAACTAGGCTTATGATATGGAAATCAATTTTGTGCTTATCTTGAATCTATCCTATATCAAATTAAGCATAATAATCACCATACACAAATGAGTTGTGGAGATAGTTTTACAAAATAAGTTTACACAAATGATGTTTAAAATGATGGTCTGGGTCCCTCATATTTATTGATTTTCTAAATTGATCTGGATCAACCATGACCATCCATCTTAAGATCAAGATGTGTGGATATGAATTAATCCAATTTTTTTATAATCAATCCATAAATTATCTCATAAATATTTGGAAAGAAGGGGCATTAAAAAGTCATGTGAGGCCATAAATCTTATATTTATGGCTTATAGATGCCACCCCATAAATGATGAAGATAATAAGAATAAATTTCCAACTAAAATATATTCAATTAATTTTAAGGATTTTTCAATTAATATTTTTATTTTAATTAATTATCTTCGATGAGATTAATTAAAATTTAAGTAATTCTTTAGAAATTGGTTGCACTTAGTTAATCAAACTCGTCAAAATGTCATATTATTGGTTCATAATTTGATGGTAGAGGAATTAGAATTAAATATTAGTTGTATATGGACCAACATCCCATTTAGGATGTTATCGACATAAAATAACACATTAACATGTCATGTGCTTCTGAATTAGAAGAAAAGAGTGATATAGAGCACAAAAACTTATTTTCATAATTTTGACTTAAAATGATTTGATTAAAGTTAATAATCACATAAAATGAATTATCCCATTTAAGGATACATTATCCTAAATCTACACTTATATTTGACAAGCTCAAACCATTTAGCACGTTTAAGTGATTTTTGCCAAAATTATACATTTTAACAAATTTCAAGTAAGATTGACAATTTTAATACAATGATGTTAAGAATTGGAAGTATATATTTTTCCCCTATTTGAGATGGCATGAAAATACAATAAATTAAATAATGTCTTCTCAAATAAAATATTTGTCAATAAGAATTTGGAATGAAATGACTCATGATGCCCCCTCGAGAGAACATATGAGGATGAAAGAGAATGATGGAATCTCAAAAAGAGAGAAACTGAGATCAATATGTGTGGACTTAAATTAATCCAAATTTGTATAATTAATCCATGAAAGCATGTACAATACCTTCCCAAGATCATCCCATCACCCAATTGTGGATCAAATGTGATTTTCCCCTTGATTTGGTTCTCAAATCTTCATCAATGATGTAAGGCAAAGCTCCTCCATTATATATCAATAAAGATATCTAATTGAAAATTAAAGATAATAAACACCACACATAAATGACATTTTTATAGAATTTTGCATAATAAGTTTACATAAATGAAGCTTTAAAATTATGGTATTGGCCATCCTATTTATAAATTTTTGAATTTGATCATGATCAACCATGACCGTCCATTTTAAGATCAATATGTGTGGCCATGAATTAATCCAATTTTTTAAAATTAATCCATAAATATCCTCATAAATATTTGGAAGGAAGGGGCATTAAAGAGGCATGTGAGGCCTTAAACCTAATATTTGTTGAATTTAGGGTTTATGGGTGCCACCCCACAAATTATGTCATTTGATGATGTAGATAATAAGAGTCAATTTCCAAATAAAATATATTCAATAACTTTCATGTATTTTCCACTTAATATCTTGATTTGAATTAGTTATATTAAGTGAGTTTAATCAATTCTTTGGAAATAAGTTGCACTCAATTAATCAAACTAGTCAAAATGTCATACTATTAGGTCATAATTTGATTACAGAGGAATTAGAAGTCAATGTTAGTTACATACAGACCAATATACCATTAAGGATGTTTTTGGCATAAAATAAAAGATGCACATGTCATGTGCTTCTAAATTAGAATAAAAGAGCAATCCAGAACACAAAAATGTTTTTTTATCATTTTGACTCGATATGATTTTATCAAAGTTAATAATCACATAAAATGAATTGCCACATTTAGGGATAAATTAACCTAAATCGATACTTGTATTTGACAAGATTAAACCATTTAACACATTTAAGTGATTTTAGCCCAAATTATGCATTTTCACAAATTTCAAGTAAGATTGACAATTTCAACATAATGGTGTTAGGAATTGGATGTATACATTTTCCCCCTATTTAAAAAGGCATGGTGATATATTTAATTATGCAATGTATTTTGAAATAAAAGATCTGTCACGAAGAAATTGAATGTAAATGACCCATGATGCCCCCTTGAGAGAACATATGAGGATGAAATCTCAAAAAGAGAGAGAGAAAATGAGATTAAGATGTGTGTTAATGTATTAATATAATTTATTATAATTAATCCATGAAAGCATATAAAATACCTTCCCAAGAGCATCCCATCACCCAAATGCAGCTCAAAATATGTTTTCCCCCTTGATTTGGTGTTCAAGTCTTCATCAATGATGCAAGGCAAAGATCCTCCATCATCTCTTGATCACTAAAGCTAGGCTCATGATATGAAATCATATGTATGCCTATCAATGAATCTACCCTATTACAAATTAGGCGTAATATACACCACACACAAATGACATGTGGAAAGAATTCTACATAATAATTTTATACAAATGAAGCTTAAAAATGATGGCCTTGGCCATTCTATTTATATATTTTTAAATTTGATCAGGTTCAACCAGGACAATCCATCTTGAGATCAAGACATGTGGCCATGTATTAGTCTAATTTTTTACAATTAATCCATAAATACCATCATAAATATTTGAAAATAAGGGGCATTAAAGAGGTATGGGAGGCCTTAAAACTGATATTTATTGCATTTATAGATCATGGATGCCACCTCATAAATAATGTTATTTGATGATGCAAATAATAAGAATTAATTTCTAACTAAAATATATTCAATAAATTTCATGGATTGTCTACTTACGCTCTTGATTTGAATTAATTAGCTTAAGTGAGATTAATAAAATTTTAAGCAATTCTTTGGAAATTAATTGCACTCAATTAATCAAAATGGTTATAATGTCACTATTGGATCATAATTTGATTGTAAATAAATTAAAAGATGATGTTAGTTATGTATGGACCAATATCCCATTTAGGATGTTATCAACATAAAATAACACATATACGCAACATATGGTTCTAAATTTGAAATAAAAGAGTGATCCAAAGCATAAAATATGTTTATGTCATTTTGACTCAAAATTATTTTATCAAAGTTAATAATCACATAAAATGCATTGACCCATTTATGGATTCATTACCCTTAATCATCACTTCTATTCGACAAGCTTGAACCATTTAGCATATTTAAGTAATTTTGGCTTAAATTAATTATTTTCACAAATTTCAAGTAAGATTGACAATTTCAACATAATGGTGTTAGGATTTGGATGTCTACATTTGGACCCTGCTTGAGAATTCATAGTGGGACATTTAGATGAAGCAACATATTTTCAAATAAAAGAGTTGTCAATAAGAAATTGGAAGGAAATGACCCATGATGCCCCCTTGAGAGGATATACATCGATGAAAGAGAAGGATAGACTCTCTAAAAGAGAGAAAAAGTGAGATTAACTTGTGTGATAGATTAAATCCATATGAGCTAATTATTATATATGTTGATTCCATCAATAATCAAAATATAATTAGAACATAATGGGTCCTAAGGATGGGGGGAAGGGGAAGTATACAATCCAAAAATATAAATGACACACTTTGAACACACCTAAAGCAAGGGTACAAGATACATGCTTACAAAACCATCAATTCCAAGACAAGTTGTGCATTAAAATATTGATAAAAGAAGGGCAAAAGTCTAGAGAGCTTGGAATTAGAATAAATAATAGAATGTTACTCCAAAGAGAAGAAATAATAATGTGCTATAGTAGAGCAGATTTGATCGATTGATAAAGCAATTTTGCCTAGGTAGGGCTTATTTTGATTACTAATAATTAATTTTTCCCCTGTAGGGATGATTTTTATTTTTGGTAGGTTCAAATGTTGTGCCCCCATAGGGAAAATTGACAAGCATAGCTCAATGAGATAAACTACTACATAAATTAAAGTTTAGTGGGTACAAACCTAGAGTCAATGATCTAATGTCTAAAAAAATCATAAATAAATAGGCATACAAGGATACACAAAGTGCTGAAAGAGATGAAAAGAGTAATGAATATGGTCGAGCTTACCTAAAATTTGTCATCTAATGAAGTGCTACCTACATAGTCCATATGGACCTCAATCCAATGTAGTTCACCCAAAAGCATGAGAGAATGGAATGAGGAATGAAGAAAACTAACCACTGTTTGATTAGACTCATACTTTATGCCAAGAGATGAACATCTTGCACAAATTTAGGTGAATAATCCATTGGTAGCTAATTTCATTAGTGTACTTGAGAGCTGATGACCAGAATTATAGTAACATTGAGACTCGGATGTAAAGAACAAAGTACGTATTATAGAAATGTGAAAATACGTTTGATAAGTATGAGTAACTTATAATGACATTGTATCTCAATTGCATTGTACTAGTTTAAATGTGAATATTTATAACTAAGGATAATGATAAAAACTAATGGTGCCAGAGTTATAAATATTTAGATTTTAATAATAACAAGCAAAAATAAAGGGAAAGAAGACATTGATGAACCTAACTCAGAATCAAGATTTTAACAATCAATATTCAAGTAGGAAGACAAATGTACAAAATTAAAGTAATAAATATATAATAAGAAACATAAAATCAAGATATGAATAATCAAGACTTAAAAAATAAAATAAAACTCAAAGGACTAAAATAATGAAAGTCTAAAATTGTTTAACAAAAGTTTTTGGAATTTTTGATGAATCTCTACTCAAATGATAATTAAGAGACATAGAACAACCCAGCTAACAAATAGGCAAGTGTATTACAAAGAACACTCATGAAATGATGAGAGTACACAAACTTAAAATGCTCATAAGATGGTGAGAGCATATAAACATGGGGGATTGAGGTGACCTTAACATGAACCAAGCACAAACTACATAATTCCATTAGGACCTCAAGTCAAAATAGTTATACCAACAAAAGGGAAATAGAAGACCTACCAAGTCATAACAAGTTTGAATATAAAGTTAAATGGCAAGGCAAATGATAATAGTCATGACCAGTTGATGTGATAATGCATGATAAAAAGGTGTTGTACCTAATTTTCCCATAATCGGTTATAATTAGTAAACAATGTCATAATTATAATTTTCCCAAAGGTGGTTATAATCAAGGGTACCAAATACAATACTAATTTTCGCATAGGTGGTTATAGTTAGTGATATTAGATAAGATCATAAATAAAACATAACCTGATAGATAAAATGTCATACTAGTTCCATTTACTGTCATTCAACACAAAATCCTAAACTATTGAAACTAGATCCGAATGCCCTCATAAAAGGTGTAGAAATAACCAAAGGAACAAATATCACAACAGAGTGGGTATTATAGCTAAAAATAAGCATTGGTCAATAATAAAGACATGGTATAATAAAATGAGATAAGATGTAGTATAAAAAAATTGATAAGATGATAATTGGCTATAAAATCAAAAGTGGTTACCCCCAAGTTATGATTGGCTTAGTGTGCTCATAAAATGATGAGAGCATTCAAACTTAAAATTACTCGAAAAATGGCAAGAGCAAGGCAAATTTTATGAAGCTGACCTCAATGGAAATTGAACACTACCTATACAGTCCTAAAGGACCTCAAGTCAATGTAGTTCAAACAATGTGATAAAAGCAAATTGAGCACTGGTTATAATGGAATGGTCTATAGGGTTGCCCCCAAGAGATGAGGCAAGGGAAATGAGAGGGTAAATGGAAAATTAAAAATGATTTTGCTGCCTCTGTTGACATGGACATGCTCATCCTGATCAATATTTGAGATAAATAGAATATTTTTAAGAATTGCTAGCCCACACCTCATTTGAGTAGCTGCTTGGTCAAGAGCCTATTGTATATTTGGATTCCAATAATTTTTTGTGATCTTTGTTGGTCATTGATTATACTTCCTTTAAATATTGAGACAAAATATCTTTGTAGCCTCTATAAAGGAAAATACTATCAGAAATGATAAATAATGTTAGGCATGAGATAAATGGTATAAGTTGGTAACGAAAATGTGAATGATAATGAAACATATTATGGTTGTGAAACAAATGAAGATTAAGATTTTTAGTCACACACAATGTTGTTGATTCTAGATTTGACATAATCTATTTATGGCTAGGCCAAAGAATTCTAAATATGCTCTCAATAGGACCACCAAACTTTTATGTTTTCTAGTCTTGAGAGTATCTACCATTTGATTATGATATAGATTGGAAGATATACTAATTTGATTTTGAATAATGTCTTTGTTGGGCAGTGAAGAACTTTTATGTTAAAATATTGTCACCTCAAAGAGGTTTTCACCAATGAAGTTGTCTTGATTATTTCATATTGACCCCAAGAAGGTTTCATAAAGAGAGGTTAACATTTGACTTTGATTATCTTCTAGCACCTTTGAAAAGGTTTCACTAAAAGATGTCGAACTTGATCTTTGATCATACCCTAGTACCTCCAAGAAGGTTTCACTAGGAGATTGTTCTTCTTTTGAATGAATGTGGTCTTGGTCCCCCTAATATTAAGTAAATGATATGTCACCATGGATGCAGTTCAACAAAGTTTGATTCTATCGATTTGTATTGATGCTTATGGGAAGTGGAATGATAATATAATGGGTATGTTGGGTGGAGGTAATGGAATGATGAAATTCAAAACAATACTCATATAAGATATTAGGATAAACTATGTCAATATTGAAGTAATCATCCTCAAACATTTTAAAAGGATCAAAAATATATTCAATTGATCTGTAAGGAATGTGTAACCAATGTTGTAATAACCATGACTATAATCCAATTCTAAAGCTGAGTCTGAGTCAATAGAATCTAAATCTAGTGTTGAGACTGATAGTGATTCTAATTCTAATGATAAATCTGATGTCGATTCAAAAAGGGATCCTGACTCTAATGTTAATTCTTCATCTAATATGGATTTTACTATAATGTTTTTCTATTGAATGTTTGGTATCAGACAAGTAATGACCTATGATGACGTAATGGGTTTTATAAAAATTAATTCATCTAAGATGGGTTCAACATAGATTGGCTTATCTAGGTGAATCACCTCAAAGAGAGGGAACCACTTGAGGGACTACTCGATATAAATTGGTCTCTCAAAATGAGACTCCTCTATGAGTGGAAAAAGATCAAGAGGAAACTCCTCAGAGACTAGATTATTAAGGAAATAGGGCTCTTTAAAAATAGGTAAAATATGAATGGGTGATTCATCATAGGTTGACTTATCATAAATGGGTGTTTCAATAACAATATCATGATCTTGATTTACAATTGGTTTCAAAATATCAAGCTTGAACATATTTTGGTCCTCATAAGATGATTCTTGAAGAGGTAATGGTTGTTGTTGAGTTTTGAAGATCAACATAGAATGTATAAAGTGGGGAATAATTATTTCAAGATGAATAATGTTTTGTGGTTCAATAATGGTATCTCTAAAAATTATACTATTGAAGAAGGGATCAATATAGACTAGCTCATCAAATTAATGTTACTCAAAAATAGGCTTAATAGATATAGGTGACGGACCTAAAATAGTAATAATGATAGATTATGAAGTTTGGTTTCTTCTATGATCCAAATAGGAGGACCTAAAATGGTAACCTTCACACATTATAGAGCTTGATGGCTCATTCAAGTTAAAGAAAGATAGCCTAAAATGGTAAACTTCATGCATTGTGAAGCTTTATCACTCACACAAGGTAATGTGGGATGAACTAGAATGATAACCTTTGTGTGTGGTGAAAAAATCGAAGGAAGATATCATGAAATGGTAACCTTCAATTGTGACATATAATTAGAAGTGGAATAATGGGGATGACATAAAAAAATAGGAATGGATTAGATTGGTTTTCAACAAATAGGCTCAAATAGGGCGATATTCCCAAACATGATGAAGTTCTCATACCCATCATAAAAAATTTCTTCCTTCTAAATAGGGTCTTAAGAGACCCCATTACAAGTATAAATTTTCATCATATCTTTAAGGGTTGTTCTCTATGTTTGGAATTATTTTTCAAATGTGTTGTAAACAATTAAATAAGGTGTGATTTGATTTTCTCCAACTAAGTGACAATTTACATAGAGACTATAATAAAAAGGAGGTGGCATAGTGCCTCATAATTAGAATAAGTGTTCATAAAATTACTCAACCTTTGGTAGATTCAAATCATATAAATTGGTAGAGGGTATGATAAGTCAAAAATCTAAGTGCAAACTAGTACACCAAATGTGGGTTTAGAGATATGTCAATAGTGTAAAATATAGGTCAACCTTGATGATTTACTACAATAAAACGAGATGAAAACCCTTTGAATTAATAAGCTAACAATATGAACTAAGAAACTCAAGATGTGAAAACATGTGAGAATTACTCAGTATAAAACTAACACTAAACAGATAGCACAATGCCACCACATGGTAATAGGAGGTAGAATAAAATGTGTTCTAAAACATAGAGTGTGAGTGATACACTAAATGACCTAAGTTCACAATGATTAAATTATGATGAATCTATAAGTAGCCTTCAACCCAAATGGGAAATCATACCAATGTTAAATCAAACCAAGTGCAAATGGTAAACCAATTAACACCTTGGCCAAGAACATAGAAAGGTGAGATTCCAAATTTGAATTAAAAAGTGAAGGACTTAAAGATTTTTATAAAATGGTTTAGACATAAATAGGTATCATAAGTGCATTATTTAGATAATACAAACACAAAATTTTAAGATGAGGATTTGAACAAGGTAAAATCTAATCTGGATTTTACTAACACAATGCCTTTTTATTCAAGAAATGGTGGATAAATTTTTTTTTTGGCTTATGATGTGTTGTTTACAAACAAGTTTTAGACTCAATCAAGACCAAGCAAGTAAATGAAAATATAAATCCAACTAATTATAAATCCCTAAAATGACAAGGTTGCTTCATATTTCTGAAATCCATTTATATACATGTTCTTGGGAGGATTTTAATTATTAATCCAAAAATAAAATTTCATGAAGTATTAGGGTTTTATACCCCCTTCTCCCAATATATTTTACGATAAAATGGACCTTCAGGATACTTTTCCTACATCAATAATATGTCTATAACAAGTGGGGATGTTCTAAACCTTAAATTTATAACCATCTAGATGGTCCCAAGTATGGCTAATACTAGAGATGCTTCAAATCAATTGATTTCATACTGATCAAATTAATATACAAGGGTATATTTATTTTCATATAGATTCCAGCCATGTATTTGTTAGTGGAATCCCTTGGTTAACCAAACCTAACTCAAGTTTTCATTATGAAAGGAGAGGTTAGATGCTCAACCTCTTGGCTCTCATAGTTTACACACCCTAATTTATATACCACACCATAGTATGGTGTTAAAATAATTCTAAGATATGAAACTAATGGTCAAATGTTACCTAAATAACTCATGAAAAGGCTATGAACTCCCCTCCACAAGCCAAATTACATAAAATTAAACTAAGTGAAAATGCTTTAGAGGTTGCTTTTAGATCACCCAAACTATATAGGATTTGGAAACAACTTAGACAACTTTATTTTCAAACCTTGGACAAAGGTATAATAATAATAAAAAGGCATTTTTGGTTACTCAAGTTCTATAAAGGGGATGAGGGGAGAGCATACTTACACCCTTCATTTTGTTCAAAAATAAATAAGCAATAATTTATATACCATAAAAAACACACTTTTGAAAACTTGTAATTTAAGTGATTGTTAATTTCAAACACCAAATTGAGGTATTGAGTGAAATTCTTGGCCCTTTGGCCTTAGTTTGCAATTTTTTTTGAAAAACTTCAGAAAAAAATTGAACAAACCATTTAACCTCATTTTAAAAACCAAAACAAAGGTTTAAGACTTAATTACACTCAAATATATCACTTTTCCATGATAGTACTACAAAGGTTAGATAGTTTCCCCTGCTTTGAAAAACAATTAATAATTAATCAATCAAGTTTTGAAATCCTTATCTTAGGTTATCTATTTTTAAAACATAGAGATCAACATCAATCAATAGTGACTAATGCCAGTTGTATCAAGACCTATGCCAATCATAAATGAACTAATGCCAGTTGATAAAGACTAATATCGGTCACCTATGAAACCTTAGGAAAAAAAAATTGTATAAAAAACACTTTTAAACCCAAGTTAGGATAAAGCCCTGAGAAAAGCTTTGGATCATACAAATAAAATTAAGATAGAGACTACAAAACTCAAAATGACCACTAGTAATTTTAAATAAATCTCTAAAATGTGATTCTTCTTCATGTTTTTCCCTGTAAAAAATCAATGTCAATTAAATAGTACTCATGTTGATTACACATAATCAATGTTGATCACTATTTGACCTGTGTTTCATTAAATATTTTGAAAACACATAAAAATAATTATAAAAATCTGATTTCTAATATTTTTTTATAACTTTTAAGGAAATATAAAAAACCAAAGTGTTTTCCTTAATTGAATAGGATACATGGTCCTGCTGGTCATGCAAAGATATAGAGATGGATTACAAAGATGGTTATATCAAGTATTAGTTAATAAATCTCAATAATATGCATCAGAACATAACTAGCTAAGTCAACTCACTCAAATGGAGTTTAGAAAATAAAAATTAAGAGTAGATGAAATAAAGCATATGCAATACCTTCCAAAGAGCATCCCATCACCCAAATACAACTCAAAACATGATTTTCCCCTTGATTTGGTACTCAATTATTCATCAATGATGTAACGCAAAGCTCCTCCATCATCTCTTGCTCACCAATGAAACTAGGCTCATGATATGAAATAAAATCTATGCCTATCGATGAAGCTATCATATTATAAATTAATAATAATAAACATGCCACACAAATGGCATGTGGTATAAATTCCACATAATATGTTTACATAAATGAAGCTTAAAATGGTGATCTTAGCTTTATTATTTATAGAATTTTTAATTTGATTAGGATCAACCATGACCATCCATCTTGAGATCAAGATGTGTGGCCATGAATTAATTCAATTTTGTATAATTAATCCTAAAATGTTCTCAAAAATATTTGGAAAGAAAAGGCATTAAAGAGTCATGGGAGGACTTAAACATGATATTTATTGAATTTATGTCTTATGGATGCCACCCCATAAATGATGTCATTTAAGTATTCAGATAATAAGTCAATTTCAAACTAAAACAAATTCAATAACTTTCATTTATTTTCCACTTAAGCTCTTGATTTGAGTTAATTAGTTTAAGTGAGATTAATCAAATTCCAAGCACTTCTTTGGAAATTGGTTGCACTCAATTAATCAAATTGGTTAGAATGTCATATTACTGGGTTATAATGTGACTGGAGAGGAATTAGAAGGTGATATTAGTTGTGTGTAGTCCAATATCCCAATTAAGATGTTTTCAACACAAAATAATACATGCAAATGTTGTGTGGTTCTGAATTAGAAGAAAACAATGATCTAGAGCATAAAAATGCATTTTCATCATTTAGACTCAAAATGATTTGATCAAAGTTAATAATCGCATAAAATGAATTGCCCCATTTAAGAACACATTAACATATATAAACACATGTATGTGACAAGATCAAACCACTTATCATGTTTAAGTAAGATTGACAATTTCAACACAATGGTATTAGGAACTAGACGTCTATAGAGGGAAAACTATGTTATACTAAGAGACTCAAGAAAGTTGATCTCAATAGGCTCTTACATGTTACAACTATTGAATGATATGTCAAATAATTTATGTATGGTTTTGATAAAGCTTTAAACTCAATAAATTCATGCTTGTTCTATAGCATCTAAAAGGAATATAGACTTAATGACAATAATATTGGATGTGTATAGTGTGGGTTTTAAGAACTTTAACAAGAATGCATGAGATATTATCACTCAAATACAAAAACATGATGTAGATAACTATCTTAAAACCTTGTATCACATGTTCATCATAAATGGTTGTATTGGTTTCAAATTTGTTTGGTTTAGTGTTAAGAGTTTTATTGATCCAAATACAACTTATACGATACATATCCTAGGAGCTAAATACCAGAGCAAACTTTTAGATGCTATTGATTCAAGCCATCTACTTGAATTTTATGGCATTGCATGTACCTATGTTGATGAAGGTAGATGTCTTAGTTTTGATAAAGCTCCTTGGAAAGATCTATCAATAATGAAGTTGGCTCTAAATGGTGAGGCAAAATTGGAAAAATAATAAATTGTGACCTTATTAGTTGATGAACGGAAAATGATATCTCCTTGTAAATAGAACTTTATGAAGGGATAGGGGCTAAGCTGTTTCACATTAGGTTACCATTACATTGCAATGAAGATGATGTTTCTACATATTATCCTATGTTTTCTTATTTTATAGACCCAATAATGGCCACTCTTGCAAATTACTAAAGGTGAAGGTGAAAATCAAAGGTTCAAAAGTCTTGCCAGTCAACATGTAGTCAAAAGGAAGAAGAATAACTTTTAATGCCAAATATAACTTTGCATTTTTGAAAATTGTAAAATACATAAAGAGTTCCCAAGACCATGGAAATGTGAATAGGAAAAGTAATATATAAAATGCACTTCATGAAAATGTAAGCTACAATATGTGATCCAACCTCCCAATCCTGTCAATCAACTTAACATTACAATAGTTAACACAAATGGACGTATGTGGGAGATTTCAAAGAGAAATGTAATTTTTCTTTTTTACAAATGTGCAAATTGCAAATTGTACTTAGATCTCCTAAACCTACCAATCAACATTAGGTCCCAATTTAAAGTATAAATTTGAAGGCCAAATGTAAATTCCAAATTGTACTTTAAGCTCCCAAGTCCATGGAGAAAATTTTGAAGGGAATTGTAGCTCTAGATTACATGTTTCATAATTACAAATTACAATGCTGTAGTTGAGATATGGATCCTCGCCATACAAAAGAAGTGAAAAATTATAAATGGGACCCAAAGTTCCCCATAGGACAAAAATTTGAAAAATAATACACTTAAGAATTACAAAAGTTTGGTGGAAACCCTAAGAAAGCAAAAGGGAAAAATATACTAAGTTTTGTATTTTTTAAATATTTAGCTAATACCTTCATGGAAGGAATGTTGTAGGGTTTTCAAGGCTAAGGTGGGTTATTCCAAGCATATTTCTCAAATATACATTGATCCTACACACTTGGAGTATTCCAAAACAATCATCACAAGGAAATGGGTATTCTTTGGATTGCACAAGAGGAAGGGTCATTGTTTAGAACTTTCCATCTATGCAAATGAGTGGTTAAAGGCATGGCCAAGTGGTTATACATGAAGACAAAGAGTCAGTTTTGTTCTCAGTGTAATATTTTCCCTCAAACCCACTTGTAATGGATTTCCAATGAAGGAGATCAAGGGTTTATTTCAAATCTCATCATTACATGGATAGGCATTTGATCAAATTATTCCCTTTCAAGATATGGAGCATCTTGATGGAATTTTTAGAGTTTATTGCAAGTTTACAATATTGTAAATTGTAAATGGGTGAAAATTTTGAATAAAAACGGGGATTGTTCTCTTTTCGAAGATTATTGTTAGTTTCTTTTCTCTCTAAGTCTATAATTTTCCAAATTTTGGTATCCTTGTTACGTATATATATTATCTTTCTTGTTAAGGTGGTTATAGTTGTACAACCATTAACAAGCTCTGAAAGCATTATATATGTCTCCCTTATTCAATACCAAACTCACCGTGCTTCTTCCCATGTAAACATTCTAAAACAATAATGTATGTAATATTTTTGTTAAGTTAATGGAAAATATCTATGATTTTTTCTATATCTTATCAATGAAATATAATAAAATATTATTCATGCTCTGCTTATTGGGTGTTTAGTTTTATGCTTAGTAATGGTGGTAGTTGTAATGAGAATAAATCGAAGTTGTAAATTCCTTTATGCACTATGATTTGGGAGTATGTTGTTGATAAAATATTAAGGGCACCATGGGTTTATGGATTTGATAGAAGAAATAATTTGAAATTCTATTTGTAGTGTATGTTTTAGGGTTTCAAGAATTAACTAAATATTTACATTGTATTAGCACCAATGGATGCAACTCATTCTTGATAGTTTCCATAGCTTGTATTCTAGTCTTTTAATATTTGAAAATGAATGATGTCATGCCTTTTAATGAGATATTATTTTTTGAAAAACCACACCACCACACCACTCTTTTATATACCTAAATTGTCCTACCTTGTTCTACCATACAAATAATACACCATATTCGATATTTTAAGTGTTATTTTCCTACAGATGAATCTATATTATATGTATAAATTTTTTATGTATATTTCTCTTTGAAGATTAGCATTTTATTATTCCATTTGTCCCTCTATTGTTTAAAATTTATTTATAAATGAAGGTTGCAATCATATTTACATCAACCTGGAGTATCTTGTATCTAGCCTAGAGCATTTGTTCATTCTATGTGACAACTCTTTTAAGGTGGAGTATGCAAACATGGTTATGTCCTGGTACAATTTATGTTTTTTTTTAATTTCAATAATCCCCATAGATATTTAATTATAGTATCCCTCCATGTGAGCAAGCTACCCCTTAGTTCCTCTCACCTTGGTTCAGGTTAAGCTAGAAGTAGCAGGGAAGTAACCATACCCTCTATTGGTGTCTTCCAATCATTATCTGTATTTAGTCCATCATGATGCTAAATCCTTCCCTGGCTATAACAACATATTTTTTGGTTTTTCATCTATTTTTTTTCCATTTCCTCAAAGTGTGCAAGGTTGAGTGTAAGAGGTCTATAATTGGGAATAAATAAAATCCATATATTACATGAAGAATTAAGTCCAATTCATATATTTTTATGTCTAAACCTGTACCTCCTAAATGAATGAACATGCCACAACTATATTCACAAATGCTAATAAATATTATATCTCACATAATAAAATTTAAATTATCAAATAAGACATGCAATGATCGTATAGGGGTCATATATTATCTCAAACATCAAAATGTCCAATGTATGTATCTTAATATTCATTGTAGAATATTAAAAAATGGAAGTCACCTAAGAAATATATTAATTGGTATTAGTTTATGCATATGCAATTTAATTTAATTTTCAATATAAAAGGCCATTATATGGCCAATCAAATTCACCCATTAATGTTATGAATTGATGACATGTGACATGGACTCACCCTTAAAGTTTGGTCAGTATAATTCTAGTGAATAGTTATTTCATGGATTTAGTATTAAAAATAAATCTAAACCTTCCACTTATCATAATCACATATGATTTAGGTCATAAAGGTCACAAAGTTCCTCGTTCACTTTTGATATTCATTTTCTTATCCATGGATGTGTTAAATTATTAGTTCACTTCTATATTGAATCAAGTTAGAGTGTTATGTATCATGGCCATGCATCATCCTCTACTATAGTGTGACATTAGTAAATATAATCCTTCATTTATTTTCCCATCTATAGGTTTCATATAGATCATTACACGTGGTCATTTCTTGTCACCTCTCAATCATGGAGTCACAAAGGATTATTTATTGTCAAAGTGAATTTCAATGAATTACACATATCCATGGATTCATTAAATCTACATTTTACACTCCATTATCTAAACAACTCTTCTCCTTCTCATATCTCATAACCACACAATGACATCTCTTGAATTGAATCCTCATAGTCTCCAAGTCTTTCTTTGTCTTTGACTTTTATTGCATTCATTGAATTGAATCATGTACCAATCCTTGATTTGTTTGTATTCAATAACTCATATGGTATTGGAAGTTTTAAAATTCATTTATGTAGAACCTAAAGATCCATTTAAGTATCAAATTTAATTTACAGATTTTTACATCCAGACATTTACTTGTGTAATGAATGAGAATGCCACCATTATATTTATAAACACTAATAAAGTGCATATATCCTTTAAGAAAGCTTATGATATAAAATAATACATGCATATATATTTTGGGGTTCATATCACATAAATACACCACAATCATAATTTGAAGTTGAATAATAGGTGAAAATGACTTTAAGTAACCTTTGATATCTAGATGGCATGTGATAGTTTCAATGCAGTCATAGAGTCATAAGGTTATTCAAGCATAACTTTACACATTGAAATGAAAAAAAGGCCTCTATGGGTGCATTCATTTATGTATCTTATTTCAAATTATAGATGAAGCTACTTTATATTATTGTCACAAGTTGAATAGATTGTATTTGTTTGTAAACCTTAGGTTAATGTATGTGTGTAATGGAGATAAAGTCTCCCCTATTGACTTTAGATATGCAAATTTAATTGCAATTAATTTAAAATTTCACAAGGGTACATGATATGGGTTTTATTATGTGCCCAAATAACCAATATTTAGATTGGATTTCCAATTTGAATCAAACTATGATTCCACTTTGAAAATAA
Source organism: Torreya grandis (assembly GCA_037957365.1). Taxonomy (NCBI): domain Eukaryota; kingdom Viridiplantae; phylum Streptophyta; class Pinopsida; order Cupressales; family Taxaceae; genus Torreya; species Torreya grandis. The sequence goes on along the minus strand of JARHVA010000214.1, from coordinate 6,062,167 downwards.
AATCAACTTAAAAGAGAGAATATTTAATTTCTAATCTTTTGTATTTTGGCTAAGTTCACATTTTTATTTTCAAACATTGAGCCAAAAGGTATTCCTCCAATGAAATTTATCTCAATTTAGAGAAAAAGGTCTCCACTTATATGTGTTGGTCATAACAAAGTTATGATATGAAAATAAAATGGACATCAACATCAGTTTCATAATTAATTATTTATGCATGGGAATTATAGCCCCTACACCACTACCCATAACTAGAATTATAAAAACTTTGAAAATATTTACTATTCTAAAATCTAGTTAATAATAAATAATTTTGTGCTTTCCTTAAAATTTTCTGGTTTCAATCACTATTTTTAGCTACACTCTCCATTGAAAAAAAAATAACCTTTTATAAAACTACAAACTTTCCTAGTATATTGTAGCCCTCATACTCTTTTATTTATTTTTGTGTGTAGTTTTATTATTGACACAACCATACACATGTATTAAACTCATGACATGAAGCAAAGAAGGACCATCATTTTTTAAATTTGTGTTGCTAGGATTTTTCTTCACTTTAAATTTGCATTGAATATAAAATTTTATTAATGTTATCAAATTACCATTTTAACAATCAGGGCAATCACTTGAACGATTAGAAAGCATAAAACAATTTACATTACAAGAAATTTAAAATCATATGTTCATTCTTGGCATGTAAAGAGGCCTTTCCAACTCCACCAACAAAATGTGATTTCTAACATGTAATATACAATACATATTTCTTCACAAGATTGGCTCTAACAATTTTACATACTCCCATATTATATTTTCTACATGTGACACTTCTTTGGGTTATCACATGTGTTAAATATTTCCTCTCATTTTATAGTTAAAAAAATAATGCAGTAGGTCCCATGTTCGAGTCTCTCATGCTATTGGTATTTGAATATTCATGTAAATAGCTACTTCCCATGGATCTATAAGGTTCCCCCATATCAAAAAAGAATAGGTTACCAATATGAAGAAAGAAAAAAAAAAAAAAAAAAAACATATTCAAACCATGTAAATGTCCAATGGCACAAATATGTCTATAAAGAGATACAAAAATAACCATACAAGGGGATAAATTTTAGATATAATGACACCAAAAAATCTATGAGTGCTAGGAAAAATTAAATATTTTAAAGGAAACAAATATTAAAAAAAATATAAATGAAAATGTACTTTTAAGATAAACTTTGCACATCTGGCATGCATCATATAATCTTATAGATGAAAAAAAAGTTAATGTTTTTCATAAATAAACTCCTTTAAGAGTATATTTAAAATAAAAAATTTAAAAACATTGAGATAAAACATAAAATACAAGAGCTAAATTGTTAAGATTTTTCCCCTCATAATTTATTAAGTTATTGAGAGATATTATTAGAACTCTCTATCAATAAAGGTTTCACACATTTAAACTAAAAAAATGTTTTTAGAGATTAGAAGAAATTTTCATTAACATATTTAAATATAAATTTTGCATATGATATATCCATTAAACATAATAAACAAAGTCAATAATGGGCAATGTTTTAAGTGTAGAAAGAGACAATTTTACTAGGAAAATGAAAAATAAATACCTTTAAATATATTTCTTTAAATGATTATACTAAATCCAAATGAAAAAATATTTATATCATTAATTTTTAAACAATAAAATAAATTCCCAATTGTATCTTAGCTATTTAAAATCCTTTTCAAGGAGGATAAAAGAAAGTTATGACACTAATAGCACCAAAGAAAAGTGAGAGAGATGATTCTATGGAAAAAAACTATTTCTTCTTTATTATATTTCCATTAAATTTTTTGAACATAATTAATTTTATTTTTCATTTTATGTTTTACTGGATTTGGAAAACTATATGGTTTAATTTCCTAAATAGTAAAGGGGTCTGAATTAAGGGGAAAATTAGTAAATAAATGTGCTTGAATTAACCTATTAATTTATTGAATTTAGAAGTGCTTAATTAATTTCTAAAAATAGAAAACAAGTGGATAGAGAGTAAAACTTAGCCGATTCTAGGGTGAGAAAGAGGAGACATAGTCGATAAATTATTGATCTATCTAGGTAGACTATCAAAAATAAGATCCAAAAGTCTATTTTCTACCTAGATAGGAGTGCTAAAAATGGGACACCTAAAGGTCTAGTGTTGTAGTCCAAGTTTTGGCACTGTAGTCCTTAGTATTTGAGATTTTTAAACTTTTTGGGTTCTATTCATTACTCTGAGAGACCATGTACCTAAAATATCAAGTCCTGGTTTTTCACAAAGCTCCATGTGTAATTTATTTTGTCTTCAAGGATCCTAGTTCTTCTTCATGCTTGATAGGTGATCTCCAATCTAGCTGGAAAAAGGGGTTAGTGTGTAATATGCACTAAATGTTGCATCACACCTCGTGTGTGGGCACACCACTACATACCAATACTCTGAAGAGGGATTAAGGCCAATGTAGTTCTCCCAATTTCAATTCATATTATGCAATCCTATGTATACAATGCAAGTGTACCAAATTTGGGTAGGCATGAGATGACTCATGACTAGTGTTCGAGCTTAGATAGGTTGGAAATAATAGTAGTTGGTTGTATATAGAGAATAGAAAGATTTGCTTGAGTGTGATTTAGGTTATCTCTATCTTGTGCCTTTTAAATTATTTTCAACCATTCTAAATAACCTTTGATTGGGATTTTATAGGGAAACTAGTGATCTTGGGTTAGATGAACTTGCATTAAGTCAACAAGGAAAAAGATTAGGATTCAAGAAAATATGCTCATTTGAGTTTATTATGGACTTGCACAATAACACTAGAAAGAGGATATCCTAGGTCCCAACACTATATTCCAAATAATAGTGATGTTGTCCAAGGGGGAAGGGACCCTAGGGGATATATCTGTGCCTAAGAGAGGAGTTTGATATAGCAGGGGCTGAATATAGAAGGCTTTGAATGACTAGGAAATAGTGAAAACATGCCTAAGTGGGTTGTGTAAGTGAGTAGGAGAGACCTATGGTTTAGGTATCACAAGTCATGGTCAAGTTATATAAATTACATTTTAGTATGAATACATTTTCCCACCTTTTATTTTAAGTATGTAGTACAGTGAAATACTAGGATAAAGGAGAAAAGGAGAAAACATACCCAAACTTAATTGTGAATGTTTCAAACACTTCTATGGAACATTAATTTCATTCTACTTAGTTTTATTGAAGTGTATTTCCAAACAAATCCACTAAATACATAGATAAGTTGAAGCATATAACTTTCAAGGATATGGTTTTTGAAGAATAGGTTCTAAAGTGTAAATGGAAAAGTCGTTAATATAGGTTGAATAAAGTTTAAGAGGTCATGTAAATAGGAATTAAAAATAGATTTATTTAATAATTCCTATGAAAAAAAATATTTAATAGTAAATTCATGTAAATGTCCATATAAATGAAGTGTTGAAAACTACCAAAAAAAGTCTTTGAAACAAAAGCTTCAAAGACCATATCATCCTAAACATAGTTTTGAATGAGATTGGAAAAAGAAATGAGTTGATACCTATATATTCACAACTTTCAAAAAACATTAGTAGGTTATCCCAAAGATAAATCATGTTAATAAGTTTTATAAATAGCAAAGTTAGTGTAATACATAAAGCCCTTATCTTTAAAATATTTTTAGGATAGGCCTAAAGACTAGTTCTAAAATAGAGTGGATCCTTATTATAAAAAAAGGAATGGGGTTATATTGGATACAAAAAATGGTGACTCATAGGGTAAATACTCTAATGTTTATTCATTTAATTGTACCTTCCAAAAGTTGGAAGTTTTATCAATGCTAGATTAAATCAGTTTTGATAGTCATGCAACTACGTTAGTGTACTTTCTTTCCATTTCTTTGTTATTATGATTTTGCTTTCTTGGTTGTGTTAATATAATAATTTTATGTGAGCAAAACTTATGGATAATTATGATTGTTTTCTTTTATGTATGCTAACATTAGACATGAAAAATCTATTGAAATTTTGTAGATTTCATTGATTTTTGAGCAATTAGTTAAAATTGTGTTAATATTCTTAGTGTGCAAGAGTGTTTTATCTATGGTATAGTCTTCTAAGTGTGTGAAATAAATACCTAAGACATCTTCATGGTCTGAGCTATAATCTCCCAATTAGAGGTGTGAAATAAGAATTCTAAAGGGAGAAAGCTTCTACTAAAACCATTAAGTTTCCTATACCATTTCCCTAGACAACCTAACTATTTTTGCCTATGAGTGTGTAAAAACTATAAACAACATGCATAAGTTCTGAAAACACTTGTCCACCAAGAAACTAGCCTAGGAAGTGACCTCTTGAGACCACATAACCTTGTTTTCTTCTCTACTCTTCCCTCCTTTTGAAGTTTATTTGATTGATACCTACCTACTCTAGATTAGGTACCACCTAGTTGTCACACTTACTTAGGTTTGATTTATTTACTAGGATTTATTTCACTATAAGTAAACCTAGTTAACAACATGCATGATATTCTTGCTATTCGACCACAATGTTGTTTATCCCATACCTGCAACTATTTCCCTATGATGGGGTTTACCTCTATTGAGATCTTGAAAAATTAGAGTGTCATTCTATTTATTTATATATTATTTGTTTATGTCATAGAAATTTGCAATGAAGGAAGCTATTATGTCATATTACTGTTATAAGTGTTTTGTATCTTTTTTTGACATATAGAGCTTAATATAAAATAGGAGGTTAGATATTTTCAAAAACAAAGCTTTTATGAAAAATCAGTTGTAAATTTAGAGAGTAGTCTATGTAGTCTTTTTTTTTAGTAATCTCTTTTTAGTAGTTATTTGATAAGATGTAACCATTGTTAAATGGCATATTCCATAAGTTATGCTGAGTGTGTATTTTGGAGGATTTTGATCCATGGGATTGCACCACCTAACACAATCTTAGAAGGTGAACATGCTAAGAAGTGTATGCAAAGAAGGTAAGCCACCATTACCCAAGCATATGATATCATGTCACATGGTAGTTATTTGGGATACAAGTCTTGATAGTTTGGCATCTTTGATCTACCATGTCAATCCTCTAAGTACCTAATATTTTATAATGTAGAATGTTCTAGTGGATCAAAGCATTGATTAATTTAGGTAGCCTATGCTAGGTCTTTGGATTAATCCATTCCAAGATTTAGTCCCATGACATGATCTCAAAATGTTAGAGGCCATAGGGCCCTATGTAGGTCAACCAAATTATAGAGTATCTCAAATCTGTAAGATCACACCACATAATGTGATCTCAACACTCTGACATTTTGATGACTCTAATTTGACATGTTGATCTTCCAAACACCTGATATCATCTCACGTGGCATGATTTTAGGGAATCAAAAGTATACCATAAGATGTGTTATGTATATATCATGGAGGATTTTGATGACTAAATTTGTTCCACATTTCATAATCTTAGAGGGTCATAGGGCTGATAAGCATACAAATGGGGGATAAATTTCTATGACCCTAAACATTTGTAATCATGCCACATGGCACATATTTGGGGCCTTAGGGTCTTAGTGGTTTGATGTGTTTAATTTGAATTTTTAATGCTCTTAGCACCTAATATTATGTTATGTGTCATGATCATGGGGGCTTAGTGTATCGAGTAGTTTGGTTGTTCTATGGTAGGTTGTGGCTTCCATCATTCTAAGATTTTGCATCATTATAAGATCTCAAAATGATGGATGATAGAGGCCCAATGCTATCTAACCATACTATAGAGTATCATGAGTCCTTAGGTTTGAACCAAATGGCAAGATATTATTACTAAGTAGCATCCTATAATATGGAACAAAGTGAATTTAATCATGTAAGAACCTACAATTATAATTGTTACCTCCTATTGGTGCTTAAGTATTTCTATTAGTAATCATATTTGACATATTTATATGCCAATCAAATAAGGATGTAGATGTTAAAGGTGTGATGTAAAGATTAAGCACAAATAGATCAGTCACAAATATGTGATTAGTTAGCAGTGATGAAATTTTGTGAAATCACTTATAGTTTTGTCTCAAAGTGTTATTTCAAATAGCTTGTGAATACTTGTAATGGACTTATTTCATATGTTGTCAACTATCTCCTTAGAAATAGTTTCTCTTTTCAAAAAGACTAATGGATTTGTTGTAACTTGTTTCACCTTATGTTATTCACAATATGGCATTTATATATTCTATTATGAGAGCTCAAAGCATCATTTCTAGATGTAAAATTTAGAATTTATTTTTGTAGTTGGACAAACTCAAACAATGTAAATTTGTGTTATGTTGCATAATCAATTTTGGTTATATTTTTGGGCACAATTATGTATTTTTATTTTATTTATTCTCTGCATGTATGCTTCTATTTCACAAATATAAAATCCATGACCGTCAGTCTAGAGTAGGCTTGTTTTCTTTTTCTTTTGCTAAGTAAAATCCATGAACATTAGTGTATATTATCTCTATTTTTATGTTTTTAGACTTTATTCCTTGATTATATGCTGCTTGTGAGTGGTTTCTTTACTCCAAATAACTTATTATTGATTTCATTTTACATTGTTTGACAATATTGAATGAACATATATAGTAATCACTTTGTGTAACACTTTCTACAAATTTATTTCAATGTATTTTAATAACATTATTGACTTGTTGAGCCCTAACACACCCACCCCATTTCCATAATTTTAAAAATAAGAACTCATTGTTAAAAAAACCATACCTAGGAAATAATCAGCCTAAATATCTATAAATAAGGTATCACACGTTTATCATAAGGATTATTTCTGCAAAATTCAACATTACCTAAGTAAAAATCATAATAATGTAAACATAAAATAGTATTCTATGTCATGTCAAACCTTGTATTGTCTATCGGTTTTTATTACTTAAATATTATCTATAGACTAACATGTCTAATTTTATTTTACTAGTATGTACATGTTGATCACATGATTAATATCTAAATTCCTTTGTCTTCTTCTAAATTAGGCCCATAATAAATATCTCACACATAATTATGACACATATTACTCTCACATCATTTAGAAGTTTTACGAGTCTCCCAAGATCTATAAATAAGACACACAACATATCCACGTCAAATTTTAATTGTAAAACTTCACTCAAGAACTCGATAAACATAATAAGTATATTTTCTTGAGTCTATGAGCTTCTCAGTTCCTTTGTCTCTGAGCTTTTAGGATCAATCCAAGTTTCAAAGAGCTTTTGGACTTCTAGGGCACCGAGTGGATAACATGTGACATATTTATGTGAATCTACATTATCAAAAAGGTAAATTGTCTATTGGTTACCTGCTGAATATTTTAATTTATCGAGTCTATGAGCTTCCCAACATCACACCAAGTAGATCAATTATGTAAACTCATCACTATAGGGCCTCCTAAACATAGTGAGAAAATATAAAGGGTCAAGTTAACTAGAGCATGACATGTGGAACTATTTAGGAAAAGAAACTCCAAAGCATAAGAACAAAGATGCAATAATGTGGTAAAGAATATATTAATGAATGGTTGACAATTATTTCAAATTGATGACTAGACGTGAATAATTAATGATAGATCAACATTTGGAAAGTAAGGGGCATCTACCGAATATGATTGGTGTATTCAAATCAAAATAGGTAGTAAAAGTGAGAATTTTTTATCAACATTCAAATTGCATGAATTAAATTAATACAATATTTTGAATGATTTATAAAAATATCTAAACATTATGTTCACATTGATATTGCTATGATCATTAAGCATTTCTGTTTTCAAATTTTGTAAGCATGCAATGAGACCTAGCTTTACTCATTCATAAAGCATCGAATGAACCAATCTCTAACTTTGAAGAAATTATAGTAACTACTCTTTATCAATGATATTGACATAAAAAGGTGAGAGTTTAGTCCCATCCCCATTTTAATTTTTGAGATCAACAAAATATAAAGATACAATGTATGAAAGGAGTGATTTAAATTTTAAATTCCCAAACTACTCGATAGTTTGGGAAGAGGTCAAGTCAATTTAGGCCTATTCAGAGGGGGATAAACTCTCCTTTGAATCCAAAAAACACATAGATGGAATGATTACCATCATGAAATAGGTCCTCTAATAGGTTATGACCAAGTTGAAGGTAATGCCATGAATTGACCTCTTAAAAGTTTTGTTCTTTAATAGGACACTATGGGTGATATTGTTCATGTGATGAAATTTTAAACCACATCTACTTATATCTCAAGGAGGGAATTTAAATGGTATCTTAAGCTCTTCATCCCAGAAATGATATGCAATTAGGTCTTAGTAAATGTGTGTCTTGAGCACAATATAGTGGATGAAAAACTAAAATAGTGGCTAGTAAATGGGTAAAGATTGAATCCAAAAGGAATAATTTCCACCAACTTTATTATTAATTTTAGATCTAGAACTGATATTTCAATGACATTATTGAATATATTATATAGATTCCAAAATATTACATATGTCTATGTCAAATGAGTACCCCTACTAGACATTCTATTAACCACTAAAAAATTGGTAGCCCTGGGGGAGATTATAAGCACGAGATTGAAATATTAAATTCTTTACCCTAATAAGAAACCTGAGTATGGGAACTTTTATATGATGTCTTATTTACTAGTGCATTCATGGAAACTATGTACAAGAACTATGGCCAATAATAGTATCCATCCATCAAAAATTTGAGTAATAGGGTTAGAGAAGACTTATCATTCATGTTTATTCCTAGATACAAAAACTACATCAAGAGAATAAGTGATGAGGTATAACCTAAAATTTAATAGAATATGCAAGGCACAATAATGTTCAATTTTTTGAAAACATCATAAGGACACTCACAAATTTGGGTGACTATTAGATTTATCGTAATGTGACTATCATTTAAGTAGATGGAATAAGGATTGGCCCTTTATTTCTATCTCTCCATGCGTTTGCCCACATTTTAGAATAAGAGATAGCTTATAAGGTTTTTAATAGTATCAATGAAGAACTCAACCAAAAACACTTGATCTATTATTTCAAAACACCCTAAAACATTGGTTAAAACTAATATGTGACTAGATAATGTTTTATAATAGTTGGTAAACCTAAGACAACCTATAATTTATAGGTGTCACCATTCATGGGATAAGACCCAAATAAAAGGACAAGTGGTTATTTTAAGATCATCCTTGATAAGAAGGTTCATGTTTCTTATGTTCATCAAACCTATGACCATGACCAAGTTTTCTTAAATGCCTAATATGACTCCAACATATGGATTAGGATGACGGATAATGATATATCAATGATACTGGCTCAAGATATGTAATATAATCCTAAATCCAAAGAGGGAGAATCCCAAAATATGTGGATCCAACAATACCCTTACTCTCTATGTACATGCTTTCAACAAGTAAACTATCTACCATATCTAGAATCTCAATCTGTAAAATAAGAGGAAGATCATTGTATAATTTATGAGGAGTCAAATCACTATTTAATTAAGTAAATTTTGAGAGGAATTCCTATTATTCAATTTTTGTCCATAATTTTAGGTTAACAAGTTTTAGGGATAGCTACCACTATGGAAAATAGATCAACTACTCCAACCAACCAAAAAAAATGTAGCTTTATAATGACTCCTTTGTCTCCACTTACCATGGTTACACAAATAAGTTTACCTAAGTTATTATAGTCTTCTTTTTCTTCAATTCTAACTCCCATAAACTCTCTTAAATCCCCTAGGTCTCCTCGGGGAATGCCTACACTTTCCACAACCTCCACTTCATCACATACCTCTTCACATCCTACCATAATTGTTATTACAACTCTTACACCATCTCATCCACCCTCTACTCCACCTATTTTGACCTATCAGAAGAAGATGAAGGACTCCCATGCATTTTCTGAAGGTATAAAATTAGAAAAGACTTCATCTCTTAGTCTCTTTATTATTTAATATGTTATTGAGGAAGAAAAATAGGATATAATAGATCTAAAGTTGACTACACATCAGAAGAAGAAGAACTATATATGAGAGAAATCCAGATAGATGATGAAGAGGTAGAGATTGAGAAAATAAATGACTTGAGTCTAGGCACAATGAAAGAAGGATAAACCTTGATCTAGCTTACCTCAGAATAAAAACAAATGATCTTCGAGGTAGTTTATTCTATACTTTATCTATATATATTTTACAAAGTCCAATTATAAGTTCCCCCTAATAATTACCTCTATTACATCTTCCACTTCTTAAATTACTAGTATAGATTCTGACATTATTTTAATAAGCGATCCCAAAATTGCTTATTTTAATAATTTGGTTACTATGTCTCTTTTTAATAAACTCTTAGCCCCTAGAAGAAATTTCACCCAGTTTGAGCTTTCAATGTCAGATTCACATGCTTGGCCAAAAGTAACTATGACTATAGAAATAATAGCTTGGTTAACAACATTATTTGATGAGGTAGACCAATAAAGTAAGACTCTCTATTACAATTAATGATCCATAATCTTCCATAAGTGACCATATAAAAAAGTGATTCAACATCAATAATATCTCCCCCAAAAAACACTTCTCTTCCTATACCCTTTTATCCTCATACATTAATTAAAATCATCCAAGAGGAAGGTACACAAGAATTGATAATTTTTTAATGGATAAAGGATGTGGAGCATCTGCAAGATCAAAGGCAAAATCTAGTTATACTTGATCTCTTGATCGTTTCTACAAGGTTTGAGAAAGAGAGTGGCACCATACAATGAGTGATGAAGAGGAAAATAATAAATATAAGGACAAAGGTAAAGATAGAGATTGAATAGAGGGAGAATGTGTTTCAATTGTCCAAAAGACTCAAGAGGAACCCTAATGACCTTATGGAGTACATTAAGTACTTTAATTATTTTGTTAATTCCATTAGGTTAACATTGAAGGAAATAAATCAAAACACTATGGAGGCCTTGAAGAGATAAAAATAGATGAACAACATATAAGATCCTTAAGAAGTTATAGTTAAGGTACAAAGTGCAATTTTGAAGCTGTATGACATCTTGCTTAACATTAGAATATCCTAGGCAACTAGTCAGAACCATAGAGCAGAGATAGTCACACTATGGAACAAAATTAAGGACAAGCAAAGAAGGATGAACTTATTCATCCAATGTTCTGGAATAAGTGCCTTTGATCAGTTAAACTTGATGAATAACATAAAAAATTATTCATGCCTCAATTATGTGATTGAAAAGAGGGATGCCTTCTCAAAATGGGACAAATAAATGAAGAAGTTTCTAGCTATTTTTTTAAGTCATGAAACATAAGTTTTGTAAATTTTATCTAATATGAGAGTAACTAGGGTAATCACCTAGACAATGGAGCTAGTGAATTGACCCAATTTTTACAACCTAATATACATAGTTGTAAAATAGTTCAAATAAGGATTGGAAGGTGTGGTATATAATACCAATGATGAATTAATATAGTTTCTTGGTTTTGTTAAATGCAAGGTCACAAGAGCTAAAGCCTTAGAGGTCGAGTTTAAAATCTCAGGGGTAGAGCAAGATAGATTAATGAAAAAAGATGTAAAGATTTTTAAGCCCTCACATTTGACTTTTTAATCCATAGATAAAGAGATTGATAATGCATATATACTTGGTGAAGAATTGAAGTTAAATGAGGCAACTTATAGACCCATAGCACATGCAACTAGCAATTAGTGATTCCATCCTCAGGACTCTCAATCTACACCAAAGTTATAACTACATTATCTTCATAATCTAATTAATGTAGCATGTCATTGGTTTTATAATTTTTAGATAAGTATATATTTACATGATTCTTATCAAAGTGGTACTTAGATTCCCTATCTATTATTGTATATGCATAATTTATCTTTAGTTGAAAAGTATATTTTTGATTGTTATCATTGTAATGTATATTATTGCATAAATTATGAACTTGAAATTATTTATGCTTATAAAATTAGGAAAAACACAAAGAGATGAGGCCTTCCCCATCCAAATATTATATATACATGTAATCTCCTGATCACAAGGTGAGGAAAATTTTGGATATTAAAATTAATAGGAAATTTAGAGAAGCTATACATGACTTAGTTTTGATGTGCAAATATCTATTTTATCTAATTATATAGATTGCTTGGATCTTCCATAATTTTGGTATATTAGTTCTTTAAACTATGTAAAAAATATTTATTTTTGAATACAATATTTCATTTTTAGCAATAGATTATCTGAGAATCTATTGCATGCTTATCATAATCCTCTTGTAGATGGGCAATAATAATCTAGCTACCAAACAACATTTTATTTATGTATGTTTGACTATACTATGTTTTGTTGCCTTTGAATATTTAACTATTACTAAGTATTTTATGTGATACAATAACTTGTTATTAGTATGGATCTAGATACCATGTCCTACTTGAGCTCAAATATTAGTCTTGAAATGTTTTATGCTTATATTTTCAATTGACCTTCCTTTTGTACTTTAATTTTACCTTTCTTTGTGGTTTATTTTACAATCCTACACACCTTAGTTATAAATAATCATCTTTACACCCACTCAAAGTATATTTAATTTCAATCATATCTATCTCACCCATGGTAAATAATTAGTGTTCCACAACCACTATTCCAATAATAGGTTGTTAGAAAGTTGATTACCTTACAACTCGTGCCTTGGAGTGATTCTATCTAGTGACCTTAAAACATTAGATGCAACCTCATAAGGAACTATAATAATTTGAATAAAACCCACATAAACATGAATCTTATTACATTATTCCTACAATTTATCATTATGTATGCATAATTGACCTTCTTGGTTATGTTGGATATGTTTTGGAACTCTTAAGTCCCTCATCAAAATACCAAAGATAGGTGATGTGGTTGTGCAAATGTGTTTGATTGGTGCTTGTAGATGTCACAAAATTATATGTATAGAAGATTAATGCCAATACTCATTTTGGATTTGGATCCTAAAAATCTTGCATCTTATGTTCTTCTATAAAACATTTACACAGAAAGAAGATGGTGGAGTGACATTTGAAAGGTAATAAAATTGATGAAAGATATAGGTATTAAAAATATTAATCAATGTATTTGGAGTTAATTCCATAAATAAGCTCATGCAATCACCTATATGCATGTGCATTATGGTGATAATAAGGGATAGGGTGCATTCAAATTCATATGAAAATAATTATTTTTGTTTAATACATGTATGCTAATCCACAGATGTTTTGAATTATGTTTGATATCTCTATATTATTTTAACTAATTTACAAGTAAATCCTTGTGATTTATAATACATAAGGTTTAAATAATAAAGCTAACAATGTTTCATGTGTATTTTTATCAAAAATTGTTCTTATTTTCTTAGTATTTGTTCTCTTCTTATTTTGTAGTTGAATTCAAAATGAAGTTAATAATTTTTTTCTATTTTATTAGACATGATAATATTAATTAAATTCTTGTTGTCGATCTTAAATAATTTTGTATGTGTCCTTCATATAGAAATGGATAAATTAAACATTTAGAGGTACATGGATTTATTTGTTATTATACTTATTGATAATGAGATTAGTTTAGACTAAATATTTCATACCCACATGTTGTTGTTCATGAAAATCTAGAGTTATTTCCTTGGCCTAGTTAATCATAGTCTTTGTATTGGGCTGCTTTAATTTTCTAAGTGGTGTGTCTTAGATAATAATCTCTATCCCCCTCATGTATGTCCTTGTTCTTTTAGATTTGGATATCGTTAGTTGTTTACAAGTAAATTTTGAATGCAATCATAAAATTAAATGTGGCAGATGCATATTATCTAAATTTAATTAAAGTTAAATCAAGCATAATAAAAATTGTGTAACAAATTCACAATAAAGTTCTAGTCAATTATAGAAACCAAGCTTTCTCAATGTATCACCTACTTAAGGTCAATTCCAAATGTTAAGATCACTAAAACTGTAAAAGCAAAATACAATAAAATCATAAGCAGTTTCATGACTATAGATCTAATGTTTTTTAAAGCATTCAAACTTTATATTAGAGAAAATTCAAAGATAAGAAATTAATCAACAAAAATAGTTCTTAAGTAATCTAAACATGGTCTAATGAAATGTTGTAAAAGATCATTAAAATCAAAAAATGATGAAGTTTACATTATAACATAGCATAATAATATTACATTGAGATAATGGAAGAAGAAATCAATAAGTTATCCATGCATGAGGTTATTACAAAAATTAATAAACAGAAGCACAAGATATAAAACAATAGTTTTGATCAAGTTTTATAGCATGGGTCAAGTTAAAAACAAGATCAAGTAACAAAAGAATATGCATAAACTATAAAAAAAAAATCAATGTAGTCATATGGGAAATTTACTTGCAAAGAAAGCACATGAACAGATTTTGAAATTTAATATAAATAACTATATTTAATACAGGTTCTATCTTAGAAATCATCTGACTATCAGTATTAACTAATTTTGCTAGGTTTTAAACCATGACAAGTTGTGATAAAAATTGTAGACAAAAAATAAAGTCAGATGTAAAAAAATATTTAAATAGCTATTATCCTTGTCAGTTTTATAATTAGAAACATATTTTTTGAGGTTGTACCCTTAATCATGTATGCTATAGTTTACAATGTCAGATGCATGATGGTTTATATATTTAGTTGTTCAATAACCTCTAGAGAAATGAAAAATCATGGATATCATAAGTTTATATTAGCATAGATAGTTAGTAAAAAACCAAGAAAAAAAGAGAAAAAATTATGAACATGTAGCAGCCAACCTACTAGTTGACTATAATAAATTTTGATATTATAATCAATTCAATCACTAGACTTGTTATATTATTTTTTATGATATCATTTCATTACAGAAAATAAATCTCAACAAATATTTCCAAAACTGAGGAAGCAAATCGTACTTATTGATACATATGATGACATTATTTGTAGTAAGTTAACAACTTACACATATATGGAATCACCGTAACAAAAATATAACTAATATGTCTTGATTGTATTGATTGAAAGGGATTTTAATTAGTTTTGGGATGTTTTTGTTCAAGAATATTTGATTCTAGATGTAATCTATTTATCTACTCTTTATTTGTATGATGCACTATAGTTAATGTTGGTATGAATACATTTTATCTGTTGATAATCTATGTAATATGCATGATTGTCTATTGAAGGAATGTTAGCCATAATCATGAGCTATAAATTATTTCAAAATGGTTTTAAAGGTGATGCATGAACATTTTTTGCCTTTAATAGGCCTTTAACCTTTCAATAGTTATCAAAAATTATCATATTGTAAAAGTATTCAAATTTTATTTTTTGTTTGGAATATTTTTTTATTGTCAGTAAAGCAATGAGGCAGGGATAAATATGGGAATCAATATTTGTTTTTACTAAACATTTCAAATGAGTTTTTGTATACTTGTCTCTTAATATATCAACAAATGTAGACTAGCCTGGAAGAATAAAGAGAGTACCTTTGATGCCATTCTTGATAATGTTATTGAATAATAATATTGGCATGTTTGTTGATGATAATTTTTCTAGGAGTTGAGCATATAGATGTTTGTATTTGTCATTTATTACAAGATAAAAATAAATTTATTAGTGTCAATATTGTGGAAAATAAAATGCCTTTGTATATGTTAAGTCAAAGCAAATAACATTTCAAAATATAAAGAACAAAAAGTAAAATCTTCTGGCATTAGCACTTACAGTCTCCATGTCCTCTTTAGTTTCAGTGTCTTCGAGATATATCTCATATGGATTGTGTCATTTTTGATATCCAACTATGACAATATTTAATGAGCCTATTACATATGCACTATTTGATTGTACAAAATCATGTACTATGATAATTGGAGTGATTTTGCATTTGTTGCATACTATTGCACTATTTTCCATAGTTGTGTTTGTGTTTAATGCAATACAACATTCAACAACAACTATTTCATATTGAATTCTATTTATTATGGAAAAATCTATGATGCAAAGACTATTATACAACAAAAATTGATGTAATAATTTATCAAATAATTTTTTATTGATATTGATGGTTATTTTCAATTGACCAAATTTGTTAACAAAGTCTACATGCACTATATCAGTGTTAAATTGAGAATTTAGGTTCTTTATGAAACTGTAACCATAAACAACTAATAAATTTTATTTAAAAACATTACTACATTATTTTGTTGAGAGTTCGATAATTGAAACTAACATGTTATTCCTTGCATTTGCATTGTAATAATATTTTTTAAATCAAAGTTATAAATATAAATACTTTATATTAACATATAAAGACATATTTTTTTCTCTATTTTAGTTGTAAAATTAAAAAGAGATTGTAAGTTGCATCCAAAAAAATAAAAGACTACTCTCTATGGATGACAACGCTCTACAGGAAGCTAGGTAAACAAAAAAATTGAGTTTATGGTATTTGTTGCTCTATTTTAATTTGTTGGTTGATATTTTATTCTATTCCTATATCTAGGTTTTTGTTTGCATTACAATAACATTATCATGATCTTATATTTTGAGATTGTTAAAGAGAAAAAAATGCAAGAAAAAGAAATTTTGGGCAATAAAAAATACTAACTTGTCAGAACTAAAAATTAAGTATGATCATTTTGGCACTTTATTTTGTGCTATTTCTATCTCTTGGTTAATGTATTTGGTCGGATCCATATCGACTTTCCTACAAGATTTTTTTCTAAAACTTGTAACCATATTTCTATTGTAAGGGAAAAACAAAAGAAAAAAAAATAATGCATAATATAAGTGGTCTATTTTTAGTTATTACTGTATGTGTTTATTGATTAATATATTTTTTTTCTCTATGTATCATGACAAGAGCCTTAATATCTTCTATTTGTGACATTTTTCACTAAAAAATGACACAAAATAGTTGAGATCATAGGAATATAAGAACTTAGGATGAGTGGAAATAAATTATTAACATTTTAGCATCTTTTGTGGTGTCATTTTTGTTTATTGGTCAATATATATGCTTGACTCCATATCCAATTTCTTACAGGCTTTGTTTAATTACATAAACAAAATTTAATTTAATAAAAATGTAAAGACAATAGATTTATTCATAACGCAAGTGACATATAGTACTATTTTGTTTGGATGTTTTTATTTTTATTTTCTATTGATTATTGGCAATCACAAATTCAAATTTTCAAGCATATTCTCCATATGTCAATAGCATTTCACAAGGTAAAGATGAAGTTTTACATATCTAAAAAGTTATTATTTTTATAGTGTCTAATAGTAAGTTGAAGGAAATTTAAATAATGGTATGTCCAATAGGAATTGGAAATTCTAAATTGAATATTCTAGATATCTATATTTATCCAAAAATGATCTATTAAAATACCTACATATGTTGATGGCATGTTTGATATCAAAGAGTAACGATGTCTGTGTAGTATGTTTAAACTTTGTTGTTGGGATGTGTTTATTGAAGCATGCCAGTATTGAAATCACAACCAAATCTGATATTGGTATCAAGTGGTAAATTATTAACTAACCAATGTATCATTTATTGGGGCAATTAAGACTAAGTATATCTTAAATATTTATATTGGTGTATCTAAAAATTATATATCATGTGTCATAGTCCCTAGGTTTGGTATAGCAAATACCTTGTTGTTCATCCATACAATGATTTTTCTAAAACATGACATTATCCTATGCATGTTCACTGATAATTAACAATTAAATTTTTGTGTAAGAATATAAGTATTTTCTATTTGTATAGTTTTATTTCTTAGAAACATATAATGTTTGCATTCATAATTTTATATTCATGTGTTAAAATTTTTAGATACAATTACAAAATTTGTGTATTCAATGAGAATATAGTCAGACTGTTATATGTTTTAGGGACATTTGCAAAAAGGGGAAACAACTCTACAAAAGTTTATAGTATTTTCATCTTAGTACTTACTTTATCGAATATGACAAAGGTCATAGGCTCTAATTTATTCACAAGATACAATTATTTAATTTTTCTACTCGTGAAAGTGTAGTATAGATAAGACCATGGGACTTCACGTTAGAAGGATCAAATGCTAATGCATATATTATAATGCCATATGATCTATGCATTATTAGAGTGCATGTTATTTGTATTGTAAATTATTCATGTATGGTGGCTATTGGTTTCTTATTGTAGATTTTCATTGAAATTCTTATTATGAGAGTCTAATTTTTGGGAATTTGTTCATTGTAGAATCTCTATAGTTTTTTGTGTTGTATTGCTCCAATTTTAATGTCATCAAATTATATCCAATTAAGCCTAGGTGTATAGTGTTTGATAACTTCATTAGCAATAGTTTTTAACACATATTGTATATCTTATTTTCCACTAATCCAATAATATGTTCTGTTTCAAAATAATTATGTCAATCAAGTAATTATTTTGATTATTTGTAATGATTTCATCACAAAAATCTACCTTTTTGTCAAAAAATTTAATGTATATGTTTGTTCCTTGAGAATCAAAAACATTTTAGCATTATGATTTTTAACATCATTATTCCTATGAAACAAGTATGGAAATTTTGGGTCATAAAGAGGAGATCTATGGTATGCATTATTCAAGTATTCAATGTTTGATATTGTCTATTGACAATATCTGATGTAGTTTAGGATGGAGAAAAATTAAATGTTAGTTTGATGAATGAATTTTTAGAGCTGAAATCACTTTACATTGTCAAAATAAATGTGTATGGAGTTGTTTCTCAATGAAAAAATGGTTATTGAGAAACCCACCTATCTTGGATAAGGTATATTTGGTAAGCTCTATTTGGTAAAGGATCACTTTTAATTTCCTTGTTGTCATGCCAAAGTTTCTTATATCAATTTTACAGTAAATATTTTTTATGTGCCAGTTTCTCTTGTTAAGAATAAATAGATTGGGTTGTTTAATTATAGCACTATTTTGATGACAATGTCTTTGACAATAGCTTTTTGTTCTATATTTATTTATTTTTTCAAGTTTACGTATTATCCTCTATTTATTAAAAAGGATGCTTGGTTGTTCGAATTTTTTTTTAGATGTTAATTGTTGATTAGTTTGTGATATAGTATCTAACGTAAGTCATAACATATGTCATATACATTGATGTCATTCTTGATTTTCTTTCTTTATCCATCATCAGTAATAATGAACAATGAGTCAGAAGCAATGTCCAGATTCTTTGTAGTAGTGTCAATATTTCCCCACATTGTTATGGAATTTTCAATAAACATGGTTTCAATCCCTATTATTTGTGTCTTATGAAAGAGCTATGCATCAATCCATGTGTTGAATTTTTTTCAGTGTCTCTTAAATATCATGATAAGGTATTAAAAATAACAGTTTTCTTTATAATAGTTCTCAGGATCTATGTGGATATTGTATCTAACATGTCAAATGATGTATGTTTTTTTCATTTTTTTATTATTTATATATTTTCCTAGGTAATATTCCATAAATTTGGTCTAGAATATATGTTATAATTACATAGGCCTTGAAATATATATTTTTATAGGAGAAGCACATATTCTGTCTTCTAAACTATTTATCTCTTGTGCTAATACCTTTGCACTTTTCAAAATGTAAGTTCTTTTTGTCTCCTAGGGTTTGTTTATAAAAATTATTTTCCTTGAACTATGAAATAAAGGTAATGAGAGTACAATGTGAATATCTTGGTGAATAGACATTTTTTTATGGCTTGCAATTTGGTATCATTACTATGAGTAGTTTCAGCACATAGTTTATGAAATGCATTTATCAGTTTATGATCAAACTTTATCATATAAGAATAACAATATGTTGTAGCAACATATGCATCAAGAATGAATTGTGCATATGTGTTAGCATACCATAATGTCTGGACATATTTTTCAAATGCATTTATCCAAGTATCATATGGATGTCTTTTTACAATTATTATGGGCCATGCAAATTAAGATTACAATGAAAGTATGAACTCTATTTCAGAAAAGTTTGCTTCTTGGAAAAAAAACTGAAATGTTGTGTCTTTGCTATGCTTTTTTACTTAAGTTAAGAAAAAATTATTGTGTCATTCCCTTTGTGAATCTTAGTACTTCTGTCTAATGGCTATAATATTATGATTTTTTGCAATGAAGGTAATGGTAAATTGACCTTGAAATGATAATTTCTATACTTTTAACCTAAACTTTTAACATGTGCTTTTATGATGATGATTTGTTTGTATTCTAACCAAATTGTTATTAAACAATGTTGAATCACAAGATATGTATTTGTCTTAAAAAAAATTGATTTTAGTGTTTGATCGATCTCCATATATAGGGGCACCATGTACCAAGAGCATGAAATACAAATTCTCATTTCTATATTTTGAAATTTAGTTAAAAAAATTTAATCCAAAACCTTTTCAAATTGTTATTCATTTTTTAAAAACATTTTTTTGAATGCATTGGGTTTATGGTTAAAATAATGACTATAGAGAACATGTTTTTTCTTATCATTGTGTCAAATGTTGTCTTCTTCAATTATTTCTTTGTGTTTATTATTTATTGTGGGAGTCAATTTTTTTAATGCATGACACAAGGATCCCAATAATGTTCAACAAATATTATAGTAGTAAAAAATGATGGTGGGACCAATTGTCTAATCATTACAAAAATATTTTATCTTGAATTTTTAAAATAGTCAAGTGATGTTCAAATGATTTTGAAAGATTTATAAGCCATTTTTTATTTTAGTATTTTTATATGGTATATTTATTTCAAACATATTTGACATAGATATTTCTATATTTGAATTCACCTTTGTCTATGCATATTCAAACACAAGACAATCCTTGATGTATAATGATTTTAATAGATTTGAATAAGATATTAATTATGTGAATTACAATGTCATTTTATTTGTGTAAAATAAATCATTTTGATAATTTTTGGTATGACATTTTATTTATCATATCTTGATGATGATAAAAACCATAGAATAAAGTTTGGAAGCTCATCTCCTTTGAGAAATTGTCTTCAAATATAACTAATATTTCAAATCTTTATTACGGGGTAGTTTAAATGATCTCATCTTGCATGTCATGTATCAATTATGCTTTGGTAAAAATAATGATCCAAAGATTCAGTAACATGGTTTGAATCATTTTTATCTATGTTAAATTTGTCATCCTTAACATTCACAATGTCGATAATAGTTTGTTTAAGTTTTTCCCTCAAATCTAGTTTTTCAAGATTCATCAATAGTAATGTTTTCTTTCATATACAGTGATGCTTGAAAAAGTTGTGAAAATAGTTTAATTGCATATGCAAGCCTTACATTTCTTGTTAATTATGAATTTTTGTATTCCAAGTTATTTTTTATTTGGATTGCAATTATTTATGTCTCATTCATTTCTCTAGGTAATGTTTTTTTTGGGTCTGATCAAATTTTATTGGAATATTTATAATTATTCCTACGAGGTCATATTATTAGATTTTATATCCAAGTTCTCATATTTTTCAAAATAAATCTCTAAAATTAACCAATATTTATTCCAAAAATGCTAATTTCTTTACAATAACATTTTTTTAATTTACTCTGATGTTAAAAGGAACAAAAAAAGTTGGTACTTTTCCATTTTCAAGAGATCTTTTCCATTGTTTTCATATTTTTTCATCCAGTGTAAGTTTTTTTTTTTAATTTTGTATCTATGAAAGTACAATGAAATGATTTGATAATTTTAATGCCAATTAGAGAAAAAAAAATTAAGTGTAGTTGTTCATAAACTACACTAGCATGAATGGTCACGTATTTGATTTATTTTAGATAGTTGTTTATTACTTTGATACTTTGGAAATCATGATGTGTTCATGTCAAGTATTAATTTTTATATGTGTATCATTAATTTCACTGATCACAATGATTTTCAGCGTGTGTGTGTGTGTGCTATTTTTTTTAGTTTTTTCTATTATATGTTTCTTTTCTATAGTTTTTATTTCTTGGGTTATGTATGTTATCTTTAAAATAATGTAATAACATATGATGGATATTTTTAGTCTTGGACATTTATACAATAGAATACTCCATTGCATATTATTTTACAATTAAAAAAAATCTTGTTCTTGTTTTAAAATATTTAAAAGTTTTGACACTTGGTAAACCTTTAGAAACATCCATCGACATTTTATATCTAATATGATCTCTATAAATTGTTTGCAATGGATTGTAATGAATATGAAGTGTATCCATATTGAAGTAGAGAATGTTATATGTTTTCTTTGGGAAAGAAGAGTTATAAAATGTTTCTTAAATGTTTTTATTTCTTTTTAATCATAATTGAATGTTGCTTTGTGGACTATTTTAAAGCCTTTAACAATTAAAATCATTACCTTCAAGTCCATTTTATTGATATGGCATTCAATTTTTTGCAATTTACATTTTTAGTAAAAGAAACATTCCAATATTTTATTTTTTTATCTCTTATTCCCAAAGTCCTAAAGAATTTATTTAATTTATATTCACCACAATAATTTCTTTACAAAAATATTGGGCTATATATCAATGAAGAGCATGACAATTGAATTCATGTTTCACTAACAAACCAATAGCATCAAATAAAATTTCACCATGGTTTGAGATTAAGGTGATTATTTTATACATGACATATGTTTTTAGTTCATGAAAAAATACATTCCAATACAAGGAAATATTGTTGAAAATATTTGATAACTTTGTATCAAAAACTGAGTTATGATTGAGTATGTTTTTGAAAAAACAATCATTCAAAATGTCCATAGCTTGGGCTTATGTCATGAAATAAGATCAAATACAATGGAATTCATATTTAATTGTTGAAATTTAGATACTTTTCTATTAGATATCAAACATAAATAGATATGTTCAACCATTTGCATAACCACATAATAAAAAAAATGACACCCAAACACGAGCCTCACCTTGATTTGCAAGTTCATTTATAGAAACATTCATTTAGTGAAAGTATGTAATTATTTTATGTATTTGATCAAAATAATATATTACATATGGATGTAATTGGTGTGTGCATGATTATGTTGCTTCTACATCTCTATTGTTTAAAGAATCCATAAAATAGTCAATGATCCTAGTTTATAGCATTTTTGATATGTAATAAAAATACAATAAGACTTAAAATGCATAAAAAAGGAAATAACCAACATCATTATTGAATGATGAAATTTTTAAAATATTTTCATGTTTTAAAACATCTTCAATAGTTGTAAAATCTTACATTTTTTTGTCATTGATATGTATCCACATCAATGATTTTTTTGGAACAATCTGATGCAATGTCATTTTTTTTATTTTTCATTTTGTGTGTGTGTGTGTGTGTGTGTGTGTGTGTGTGTGTGTGTGTGTGTGTGTGTGTAGTATACAAGAAAGAACATGTTAAATCATCAAAAAATTAAATGCCATGTTCAAAATAATATCAAATTTCTATTAGTCTTACCATAAGGAAAAGATTATATATGGAAAGATATGTATGTTATCATTAAAGAATAGAAAATTTTGGTCAATGAATACTATATTTACGTTGCGAATGATAAAAACAAGCAAAGGTTATTTCAAGATACCTACCTATTTGTATAGAACTTGTTTAAAGCCTCAACTATCAATGACCATGAGAAAAGCTACATGTTTCAATAATTAATGATATTAAATTTTAAAAAAAAATAGAAAAAATATTTCGTTGATACTTTATTTTATAATAAAATAAAAATAAAACAAAGTAATAACATAGTCATAAAATATAGTCAAATTGACTACAAAAAACACATTTATATTTCTTCATCCCTTCAACCACAACCCCTTATATTTTGTTTTAAAATAAAAACTATTTTTCTCACGCCATTTTTTTCAAACAAAAAGGCAATCAAATATTTACAAAAATATTATAAAAAGAACATAAATCATATAAAGATATTTTAAAATATAATTAGAATTGTTTTTTTTTATTTTTATCATATGAATAAAAAATATAAATATAGGTATACCATTTGACACATGAATTGATAAATGGATAACATGTACAAATCAGTAAGTGTCATTACACCATTTTTTAATATATTATTATAAATAGATTGTGTCAATAATATATAACTTATTATACTATGAAACATATATTACATACTATGTTTGATTACCATAACAATTTTAAAAAGCTAATATATTTTTTGACAGGTCAAAGGATAATGGGCTCTCACCCGAGATCTAAAAAAACAAAAAAATAAATAAATAAAAAATAAATAAAACCAATGGGGAACCGAAAATAACATGATATCAATTCAGTCATAAAGCTAAAAAAACAAATAGAGAAAACACAATAGACACACAAAAACTTAGTAAAAAATATAGCATAACTAGATAATATATTTGAGTTTGGTCTTCTTGCATGATGCACCTGTATAGTCATAATCTACTATAGTGAAAAATCTAGCAAAACTATAGGAGGGCGTCACCGATTGCATGCATCGTTGCATGACTCTGATGATAGGTTGCTTGGGAATTATACCAATTTCATTAATAAAAACATTATGACCATCTTTAATCTTTGCCTTAGAACTGAGCTTTGAATAGAAATTTACAAGTGTTGAGGCCACCTCCACCAGTCTCATAGATTCAAAATGACCCAATAGGAGGTCTAATGAAAGGATGGGAGCCAACCAATAGTCCAAAGTAAATGTTGGGGGAATAACCATGGATTGAGAAATAGAGTATCGAACATAAGAATATAACATTCCTTTGGCTCATGGAAAACACAAACTAAAATTAATCCTAAACATTGCTCACTATAGAAGGTTAAAGTTGGGCCCAAAATTGCTTGAAATATATCCAACCAACATGAAAACCCACCAAGGAGCCTTTGCCAAACCAACACTCATACCACATTTAAAACTACAATAAGATCTCAAAGTACATGATAAATATTTTTGATGAACATTGAAACTACTTATGTGTTAGATTTTAGGTGTGCAAATGAATGGATAGAAAGGTCCCATATCATCTTGTATATTGCTTTAGAGATTGATGAAGAAGGAAGCCATAAAATATGTCAAATATGGGCATCCAAAACTTGATCACAAAATGTCATTTCCTATTTTTTAGTAAACATATCCAATTGGTGAGAGAAAAAATATGACTAAAAACTAAATAATCCATTTTTAAAGAAAGAAACTGCAAAGAGGAGAGCAAATATCCTGAAGTGATGTCACAATATAATAGAATGATCAGGTCTAATCACTTAAATGATATCCCATAATAAAATATGTATCAAATCAAGTACCCAATAAAGTACACCAAACCGATATCATTCCATAATTATGATTCAATCCAATAAATGTGTGAAGGAAGAAAACAACACCTCACACATTAATGAAATCAAAATCTTCCAAACTCGGCCAACATGTAGTCATATTGTCAATTAATTCCTCTGCCACTTGATCAACCACCTAATTACCCAAGAATTACTAATATTGATTGGCTTGTCCAAAATAATGATGCACTGACCATAAATCAAATTAACCCAAGCACAACCATGCATGGCACAAAATGTTGGTAATCTACCATGATTTTCCATGGTTAGAATTGATAGTGTCAATGATAATCTTGGAGTTTCCTTCTATGGCAAGTTTCTCAATAACACATGAATGATCAATTATAAGGCCCATTACCACTATTTGGGCCTCTGTTTCACTATTATTTCCATGTTGGAGATGCACAACCATTATCACTGACTACCAACAACATTAATGAAAAAAAATCAAAAAAAAATTGGGTATATTTTTGTTATAATTCTATCACTAATAAATACTATATTTACTAATAAATACTATATTTACTAATAAATACTATATTTACTAATAAATACTACATTTAATAATACAAAATATAACATAAATATAGATTGAATAATATTATACGTAGTATCATTGAAACATTACCATTGTTTATCTTTTTTATAAACAAAATTGAAAAAAGCAAATAAACCAATTCATGAATAAATAAATATAAACATAACATATAAAAAAAGCAACCTAAACTCAGAAATATTTATGCTTAATTAGAAATATAATAATATTAATCTTATAATTTAAAATTAACTAATGCATAGATGCATGCGCTATTTTTTTAATAATCACCCCATAGGAAAAGGTCAGTGCATAAATACCACACTAAAAATATTTTGTAAGCTCATTGTACAACACTTGACGAGTCAAATGGTAAGCTTGACACGTATTGCTCATATATACTATTTGGGAAAAAATAAAAACCACAATTTTTCTAGCTACATGATTACTTAGAGAAGTGTTGCTGCATAATTGCTACTAGTGGTGATTAGTATCTTTATTTCATAGTTGGTCCCATAATTTGAATTTTGATGGACTTGTTTTGATTTTAATCGTACCTTTTTGTTTTGATGCTATGGATTAATATAGGGTCATTGACTTACAAACTAGTAGATGCTTTCATACCCATGTTTATTTAATTTTAAAAGCGTCAAAAAAAGATCAAGCCACATGAGTTAGACATAAAACTACTCTAGATGAGAAAGATAAAACTAGTCATTTACATTGTAACAATGCCAAGTCAACCATACAAGTTGGCAATCATAAGAGGTAGTTAAAGTTAATAGTTTTTGCAACATATCTAGACTTGTACTTTATATAAAATTTCAATTAAAAATGAAGTATAAAGGAGTTTCTATATGCTTTGTTACACTAACTAATAATTTGCATTACAAGCCAAAACATGCATTTCTAAAGAATGCTACCTACATCCAACATTACAGTTGAATATAACATTATATTGGGGTGAGAACCTTGTCCATTTATATTACGCTTTTGATTGGAGACAAACGTTTTTGGACTTGAAAAAATATATGGTCAACTATTTGTTAACTAGCACATATTTATTTTTTCAAATGTTTTGTCACATTTTGCATAGCTAATATTTAGACACAAAGCTAGCACTATTTTCTCTCTCTCTCTTTTTCCATTTACAAAGGTATTCAAACTCAAACCACCATGCAATGCAATACCCATTGCAAAACTATTGTAGGTTCTTTATTCCAAAGGCCATCATATAATATTGTTACACTAACCCAATTTTTTTACATTGTAAAGAGATGATTTTTATGGGTTCATTTTACACTTGATCCACATCATTATCATATATGCATATCTTGACTAAATTTCTCATTATTAAAATTTAATTAACATACTTTTTCAACTTGAACCCTAGTTCTAAATAAAATTGTATAAATTTTATAAATTGAAAAAAACCAAATATGTTGTAGATTGAAAGTGATACAACTTTTGTTATGTGAAGACACAGTCAAAAAAGAAAAATAGATCAAAAAATCATACATTATTAAATATCAACCACCCCCCTCATATTTTTATTAACATATCTATGAAGGTACTTTAAAAAATAATAAATTTGTCTTTTATCTTAATTTTCCTAACTACTAAAAATGTATTTGATTAATAATTTGATAGTAACTATATGTGTAGATATTATTATTATTACCTATGTATTATTATAAATTATTTTTCCAATGTCCCTATGTTTTTAATCTATTATTGGAAAATCTATACTTTTTAATACATAAACTCCATATTTTACAATATTAATGTTCACATCAAATGATTTTATCCAATGACCAGGCATTAAATTAATTTAGTTTTAATTTTTAATAACAAAATTATTTCAAGTCTTAATAACACATGGCAAGGGAAGGAACAACTGAGGGAAGTAGGTGTGCACAAGAGGAGAGATTCAAACAAACCAACCTTCATAGTGTGAGAAGAAAGATTTGGTAGTAAAAAAAGTCAACAAGAAGGGCCCTTCATGGGGAGATCTGGTAAAAGGAATGACATGTCCTAAGAATAGATATCCTTGAATCGTTCATTCAACTATATGGCATGAGGTGTCACTACAAATCCTAGATGAAGTTATTATTCAAGATGAACTGGAGTTTCAAAACTATATTATTGGGAAGTTCAATGGTCCTAGGCCCAACATAGATGTGGTAAGGGACTGGGCAAAAAGAATGTGGATATTGAGAGGATAAGTGGAGATAACAGCCATGTCAAATAGCTTATCTTTTTTTTTCAATTTCAAACATTGAAGGTTGCATTAGGTTTCTTGAAAGATGGCCTTGGTCCCCTGGCATATTATTCTTTATGCTACAAAATGGAAACTCAAATTTGATCCCCTGAATGAACACTATAGTTTTCCCCCTCTTTGGTTTAGAGTCCCTATACTTTTGATGGAGTTTTAGAAGGAAAATATACTAGTAAGGATAAAAAAGTTATTGGTTACCTTTTTTCCATAGACTTTGTTACCAATACTAGAAGTAGGCTAGTTTTTACTAGAGTTTGTGTCAATGTGCATCTGGATAGGACTCTACCCAATTCTATATAGCTGAAATCCAAATTGGGTGTTTGGAGCAAAAGCATAGTGTATGAAAGAGAAAATGAAATCTGTAACAATTATTACAATTTTGGTCACAAATGTAAAATCAAAAATTAAAAGGATTAGAACAAGATGCTATTGGATCACTAAAAGCTATCGAGGAAGACCCAAAGGATCCAAGAGTAGGGCCTACCTTAGCCAAAAATGTTGAGACAATCATTGGAAATTACATTTTAAAACTCTTCTTCTATCTTAGATGGAGAGATGAGGGGATGGGGTGAAAGGAACGGAGAATAGGATGATAACAACATACATGGGGTGCAAAAAAGACTACAAGGAGAAGGGAAAAAAGAATTGAAGGTATTAAGGTGGGAGGAATTAATAAGAATGAGAAGCTACAAACTCTAAACCCTCTTGACTTGGCTATTAGGCCCTCAGATAAAGGAAAAGCTCCTTTGGAGACAAAGGATGAACCAAATGAATTCAAAACACTCAGAGCACTATTAGAAGTTCAAAATAGCATACCAGTCTACTCACTTTGAGGAGCCCACCCCTTAAAATGTACACTGGCTAAAAAAAAAAGTAGAAAAAGACCATGGAAAGCAAAGTCGATCAAGGTTATAATAAAAACAAGAAAGGAAGAATCTCCTCCAGAAGGTCAGGAACATTGGACACCTTCCTCATCAAATATTTTGCCACTCAGTTGAAAGATTGACTGTGGATGGCCATATCATGGAGGATGTGTTGTTAATGTTTACTTAGGAGGTTGTGTTGGGATCCTAGGAGGATCTTGTTAGATTTTTATGACTTCGTTAATCTTGAACCATGTCATTACAAGCTGGATGTTGATCTAGAAGTTTTGACACCTGGAAACTAAACTACTTCCTTGAAATTCATCCTTGGTTATTAACTTTTTTTCAACTACCTAGGAGGGAATGGTGAGTTTGAATTTTGAATTCCTCTTTTGCTTGATTCCAACATGATGACTTGTTTTACTTACCTATACTTTAGGTTGGTGGGGTTTTACGACTAATGGCTATTTTATCTTCTTTCCAGAGGTTTTTTTTTTGGCCCTTTCCATAATGGTGTTAAGCGGTTGTTGTTCTTAAAGGTTGGGTCTGTCCTTTTTAATTACTTTTTTTTTTTGCTATTTGTTATCAGTGGACTCATTGGGTTGGTTCTTTTATGGACTTGGGAACCTTTGTATCCATGGTTGGTGTCCCATTTTAGCTTCTTTCTTAGTCCTTTTTGCTAGTTTTCAAGGGAAACCCTGACCTCCCGATTTGTTCGGGCTGATACCCACACCAATTTAAATGTGAACTTACCTTAACCCAAACAAAAGTATTTCAAGTCTAATGTCAAAAACAAAAAATTGAATAAATACTCAACCTCTACTAAATAGATGCTATCCAAGATAAAAATAATAATTCAACCAATTACAATAAATACCTATTACATAAATACTAATATAGACTTTAAGATATTTCTCCTTACATTCCTTATGAACATCATATGACTTTAAAAGCTTGATATAGAGATTCCTTATCTCATCCGAAATGAAGTCTATAAATTTCCAAATGCTTGGGAAAATGATGGACCCTAATATATATATCGTCTTACCTACGAATGCTGAGGGGGATGGAAATGGAATACATACGCCAAAAATGATGAAAAATTGAACCCGTGGGCTGTAGCGATAGCGAATGTGGAAATGAAAGAACATTCAACACTCTAAACGAGCCACACAAACAACTTTAAAATGATGCACATGCCATGGAAATGCAAAAACTATGTAGACAGCCAAATTAGTCCATTATGAAAAATATAAGAAACGCCACAGGAACCTCAGACATGACAAGCAAGCTGGGTACACCCACGGAAAACTTTATCCTCAGCCAGACAAATAAAAATAATCCCACAGCTGTACCAAAAAACGTCGGCCGATATGATGGTCATGAAGCTTAAATAGGACAAAAGGAGCGTGCCCCTGATCGAGACCAGGATACAAATACTATCAACATTATGCATAAAAAGACGACATGGAAGCCGACTTGTGATTCCAAGGAGTGTGGGTCGATCTACACCAGAGATATTTTATTTGATGTATTCTCTATTGGTTAATCTTGTGTAATATAAAACAAAAACCGAAAACCAGTTAATTCACACAATTAGACTTTATAGGAAATTGTAATTCAAATTAAACCAGGGGAGAGGTAGAGTATCCCGTCACCCTAAGAAGATCTAAAAGCAGGAGCACAAGGTACTGCTACTCTGCCACATTATTCTCATTCTCGATGGGCATTATAGACAACACCCAACCAGACTGAAACTCCTCCCATTGAAGCACACGTATGTTTAGTCTTTGGTATATTGAACATCTATTGTAATAATAACTAAGGGATAAAGGTATTTTGTCAAGTCATAATCAAAGGAATTATTTGTATCTAGTAACCTCCAACAAACAGAAATGTAAGTATATAGTCAAAGACAAGAGTAGTGTTGTCTATTTTATATTCATCAAGGTGGTCATAATGGCAATGATTTAGAAGATAGGTAAGCTTCTTTAGTACTCACAAATTCGGTGACTTTAGTTAGGCAACCAACTATTTTCTTAATATTTAGTACTTTTTAGTATAGATTTATGTGATTTGTTGAGAATGTGGACCCCACCAATTTG
This sequence comes from Torreya grandis, assembly GCA_037957365.1. Classification (NCBI taxonomy): domain Eukaryota; kingdom Viridiplantae; phylum Streptophyta; class Pinopsida; order Cupressales; family Taxaceae; genus Torreya; species Torreya grandis. The sequence continues at coordinate 6,030,937 of JARHVA010000214.1, read as the reverse complement.
TGAGTGATGGTTAAGCTTAGTCTTAGAAAACTAGGATGCTATAGAGGGTGATTAACACTATGAAAGTAAAGATGTTAAATTCATGTATCAGGCTCGACATCCAATATGTTATGATAATAAAGACTCTAAATAGTATGAAGCTCCATTACCATGTCCTCCACTGTTTTGGCAAAAGAAGAAGAAGATAGTATTATAACCATAATAATAATGCCATTTGTGGTCGTGTACATGATGGAGGCACTCATAAGAATCATATTCACCAGTGTAGATATTGAAAACAATGAAATTATACACTTCAAAATCCTGGACATTAAAAAATGGAAATAAAATGAAATGAAAGCAATCAAACATGAAAAATGGCCACAAAACTGAAATAAACTTTAAAATTTTGCATTCGTTTGGGTGGGATTTAAAATTTCAAAATAAGAAGAAGGTGGGATATTATAAAACTGAAATGGTCACCATGTCCATGCAACAAACTTATAAATACACCCACTATTTCCAAGGCACAAACTCATTCCCTCATTCCACAATCATAGTATATGATCTACACATTTATGGAACAGATTGGGACCAGTATTAGCTCATCTATTGCAACCCACTCTCCTTTTATTTTTTTTAATCAGTTTCATGTGAAGAGTAGTTAATTCTATATTGAATTATAAATGTTTAATGTGTGTCCATCATAGCAGTGGAGAAATATGTTGTAGGTCACTTATAATGTTACCTGAGAAAGAATGGATAAATAGATTTGTTGTTGGGTGTAGGTAATAACATTGATTTCATTCCTCTAATAATTTTCCTCTATAATCTTGTGAGCAATATATTGAACCCCATACTCTTGTAAGCTAAATATTATATTAGATTAAATTTGAATCAATGTTGTGCATTAAAACACTATATTTAATTTGATTAATGACTTCAATTTGTAAACTAGAAGGCTATTTGGTTGTTGGGGAAGTTATGGCTTTCCAAACAACTAAATTAAGAAATAGTTTACTTTGTTCCTAAGGTTGAATCATGTTATGTTTGTCTAGATGAATTAGATTGATCTCAACATGCTCATCAAATGATATATGCCTAGTTCTACTCTAACTCACCACTCCCAATTCCATTCACACCACCACTCTTGACCTTATGTCCATATTCAACAACATATATTTATTAAAACTAAGTTATCATCCACATAAAATAATAATAATGTTTTCAAGTTCCCACATAAAGACTAATAAATGGATTATAAAATATATTGACATTGATAACAACATGTGAACAAAGCAATGAAGGAGTAAATAAATAAGCATCAATTTGACAAAATAGGCATGGGCATCTAATCAAAGACTAAAATTATGCCAAGATGAATCTTTGATCACTTTTTGCTAATGAAAATGCCTTTAGTGTGATAAGAGTCAATGAATTTATATTATCCCTAAAAATTATAATGATATTGAATTCTTTTAATATTTTATTTAAAATTAACTCCATAGGATTATAAAAGATTTTTCTAAGTTTATGTAGACCTATTTATCTTTAAAGAGGCAATTATGTTATGATTTTAGCTTCTAGGTCCCTCAAACTTGTCCCTTAAACAAAACTAGAAGATCATAAAGTGCCACTTGAAACTTCAACCAACCATCTACTTTACTTTGTAGACCTCCATGCATAATTTGTTATTTGCATCCACTTATGTCATATATATAGTGAAATCATTTAAGATCAAATTGAAATTTGTCTACAGTTAAAAAATTATCATTTTTGCTAACCACTTTGTAAATTTTGATGTTTTTTTATTAAATTTGTAATCTTACCTAGGAATTTAATGTTTTCTCTATTTTATAGAATAACAAAATGTTCACTATGTGTATCTCAATTTTAAATATATAATTTATTAAAATGGGGATCACCTACGAATTATATTAATTTGGGTTATTTTTTGCATATCTAATTTAGTTTCATTTTGAAAATTTGAAAGGCCACTACTATCCAATCTAATTAACCCCTTTATGTTATAAATTAATGATAGAGGATGCAAATTTATCTTTAAATTTTGGTCACTATAACTTTAGAAAATAGTGAGTGTGTGGCTTATACTAACATATAATCTCAATTGACCATATATCGTAATAATGTTTCATCGAGGTCATAGAAATCACAATGTACCTCATTCATTTTTAACATTCATTTTATTCTCCATGGACATTTTAGATTATTAATTCACTTCTATATTCACTCAATTATTAATGTTATCTATCATTAGTTCTATTGTGGCCATGGTTCATCATCTTGGATATTAGGGTACTAACTTAATTTTTTCATTATATTTTTACCTTTATCATCGTGATAAAAATAAGTAGACATGACCATTTCTTGTCTCATAGTTAAATTAACAAAGGCTTATTTATTCTCAATGTGAACTTTAATTAAATATCTAGATCCATCAATTTTTTAAATCAATTTTATACTCTCCCTTATCTTAATATCTACTCTCTTTCATATATCTCTTAACATCATGGAAAATTATTTTGTTTTTATTCATCATAGGCTCCAAATCTTTCTTTTCCTTTAGCCTTTACTAAGTACACTAAAATTAAATCATATATCAGTCCCTAATTAATTTTCAATCTTGGACTCATACTATTTTGTAATATTTTAGATTCCCTTATGTGGAATCTATTAGTGACCAAAATTACACTTAACAATTTGTACCCTTGTTGAGATATTAATGCCTGAGTGCTTAATTATTTCTTCATATCTGCAAGTGTGTTCACCTGGATCATCCAAACCTCCATTTCCATAGTCAATATTGTTAAAAATACTACTCTCATGTTCATTTTGTATAAAGCCTATGATATCTTTGTTTCATCTAACATTTATTGTCTTTGTGCTTTAAAGAGATTGTAGGGTGTACTATGAAAAGAGCCCAGTGGAAGTTTTAGGGTTAAATGAAATTTTTGAAAGTTATATATGAGGCTCCAAAGTCTATGAAAGATCTTAGTGGGAGAATCAACTCGCAAAAAACAAATATTGAAAATGTAACTGGCAATGTGCAATCAACTCTCCTAATCCTGCCAATCAACGTGGAGGAAAATCCTAGAAAATTACATCAACAAACATTTGTGTGGGAAAAGTATTGTGTCAAATTCAAGTCTCAACAATAGAAGTTTCAAATTATATTATAATCTCCCTAACCCACAACTCACATCATAGGGGTAGGTCTCAATGTGTAGCTAGCCACAAAGGCATCCCACGTGGAGGATAATGAAGGATGGTCTTTTAGAAGGTCTTTTAATAAGAAATAACTACTACCCATATGGAGGTGGTCCATGTGGGTACAAAATCATTTCAAAATTTTAATCCCACATCAATTGCATCAACTTGTCCAAGTGGGGGGACAAACAAGTGAAATTTTTTGCAAGGTGAAAAGTCAAATCAATGTTATAAATCACATCATAGGTTTTAAAAATTCACATGGAGTGTTTGAATGTTGAAGAGATAGTCTATGCCATTATATATGTCCATGTGAAAGGTTTAGCATATAATATAATGTTTTAAAATTTGGTAAGGCATGGGAGCTCAACGGAGTTTTAAACATTGATTGTGAGTTTGACCAAATTGTAAACTAAGAAAGAAAGTCTATGAGGATGTAATGAAGAGAAAAAAAATCAATTTCTAACTTATAATATATTTTCCAACCTTTGAAGCTTGACATAATTTCACATGCTAAAATTAAGTCTCAAATATATAAGTTGTAAATTATATTTGAACTCCCCAAACCCACAACATGTGCTTGGCATAAAAGGGAGTCAAATGATTAATTTTAAAATTCATGAAGGTATCCCACATGAAGCCATGGGTAGGAGAGATTGTAAGGACATGTCACATATTCAAGTTTAAAATCATTACAAATACCCAAGACATAAACATGGAGGTATGTGTTGGTCAATGTGTATAAGAGGGGGACACTCAACCCCATGGCATCAAACCCATTCCTATGTAGAAAACATGGTAAAAATTTCCAAGCAAGATGCAATATTGAAATATTACAAATTACAATTTGGGAATGAAAGTCTGTGGTGGGGGTTTAGAAATAAAGTGCAACTTACAAAGTTTTCTAACTTAAAATATGCATGTATAGTTCTAAATATGAGCAGGGATGTCAATGGAAATAGTAAATATTCAATTTTTGAATTACATATTATAATAGATATTGTAAGGCCTATGGATTCCAAAAATATATTCAATGCTCTAAAACCTAATACCACATTTCCTCTATAGATTTAAGTGACAACTTTAGGGATGATAAAGACACCAAATGTACCTTCAATGCCAATGCCTTGTGGCTAGAGGTATTTGCATATAAGAGGTTAAAAAAGAGGAAGAAGGAAAACTTAAAAAGGATTTTATCTATTTCAATCGAAGACATATGGGATGCTAAGGAGAAAAAATAAGTTGAAGCTTTTAGAACAGCACTGTTAGTTGAAGAGTTGTTGCCTCCCAAACATGATGATTATCATATGTTTTTAATATTCTTGAAACCAAGAAAGTTTTATATTGATAAAACAATACATATGTGGGTAGAGATGTTGGAGTGGAGAAAGGAGTTTGGTGTTTACACCATTGAAGAGGACTTTGATTTTAAAGAATATAAAGAAGTTTTATGCTACTATCCTCATGAGTATAATGAAATGGACAAAGAGGGTGTATGAATGGATTAAATATATAGTTAAATCAAGAATTAGTCAAGAAATCTCAAGAAAATGTATGGGAACATAACTAGCTAATCTGACTCACTCAAACATGCTTTGGAAAATGATAATAAATAGAAAATGAAATAAATCACATATACATTATCTTCCTAAGAGCATCCCACCATCCAAATATGGCTCAAAACATGATTTTATCCTTGATTTTCTGCTCATGTCTTCAACAGTGATGCAAGGAAAAGCTCCTCCATCATCTCTTGCTCACCAAATGAAACTAGGCTCATAATATGGAAATCAATGTTGTGCTTATCTTGAATCTATCCTATTTCAAATTAAGCATAATAAACACCACACACAAATGAGTTGTGGAGAGAATTCTATAGAATAAGTTTACACAAATGATGTTTAAAATGATGGTCTTGGTCCCTCATATTTATTGATTTTCCAAATTGATCTGGATCAACCATGACCATCCATCTTAAGATCAAGATGTGTGGATATGAATTAATCCAATATTTATAATCAATCGATAAATTCTCTCATAAATATTTAGAAAGAAGGGGCATTAAAAATGCATGTAAGGCCATAAATCTTATATTTATGGCTTATAGATGCCACCCCATAAATGATGAAGATAATAAGAATCAATTTCCAACTAAAATATATTCAATAACTTTCATTTATTTCCACTTAATATCTTGATTTTAATTAAATATCTTCAGTGAGCTTAATTAAAATTTAAGCATTTCTTTGGAAATTGTTTGAACTTAGTTAATCAAACTATTCAAAATGTCATATTATTGGTTCATGTTTTGATTGTAGAGGAATTATAAGTTGATGTTAGTTGTATCTGGACCAACCTCCCATTTAAGATGTTATCGACATAAAATAGCACATTAACATGTCATGTGCTTCTAAATTAGAAGAAAAGAGCTATATAGAGCATAAAAATGCATATTCATAATTTTGACTCAAAATGATTTGATCAAAGTTAATAATCACATAAAATGAATTGCCCCATTTAAGGATACATTATCCTAAATCTACACTTGTATTTGACAAGCTCAAACCATTTATCACATTTAAGTGATTTTTGCCGAAATTATATATTTTAACAAATTTTAAGTAAGATTGACAATTTTAATACAATGATGTTAGGAATTGGATGTATATATTTTTCCCCTATTTGAGAAGGCATGAAAATACATTAAATAAAATAATGTCTTCTCAAAGAAAAAACTTGTCAATAAGAATTTGGAATGAAATGACCCATGATGCCCCCTCGAGAGAACATATGAGGATGAAAGAGAATGATGGACTCTCAAAAAGAGAGAGAAAATGAGATCAAGATGTGTGGACTTGAATTAATCTAATTTTGTATAACTAATACATGAAAGCATGTACAATACCTTCCCAAGAGCATCCCATCATCCAATTGTGGATCAAAATGTGATTTTCTCCTTGATTTGGTTCTCAAATCTTCATCAATGATGTAAGGTAAAGCTCCTCCATTATCTATCAATAAAGATATCCAATTTAAAATTAAAGATAATAAACACCACTCACAAATGACATTTTGATAGAATTTTTCATAATAAGTTTACATAAATGAAGCTTAAAAATTATGGTATTGGCCCTCCTATTTATAGATTTTTGAATTTGATCAGGATCAACCATAACTATCCATTTTAAGATCAATATGTGTGGCCATGAATTAATCCAATTTTGTATAATTAATCCATAAATACCCTCATAAATATTTGGAAGTAAGGGGCACTAAAGAGGCATGTGAGGCCTTAAACCTAATATTTGTTTCATTTATTGCTTATGGGTGCCACCCCACAAATGATGGCATTTGATGTAGATAATAAGAATAAATTTCCAACTAAAATATATTCAATAACTTTCATGGATTTTCTACTTAAGATCTTGATGAATTAATTATATTAAATGAGATTAATCAAATTTTAATCAATTCTTTGGAAATTAGTTTCACTAAATTAATCAAACAAGTCAGAATGTCATACTATTAGGTCATAATTTGATTATAGAATAATTAGAAGTCAATGTTATTTATGTACAAACCAATATCCCATTTAGGATGTTTTTGACATAAAATGAAATATAAGCATGTCATGTGCTTCCAAATTAGAATAAAAGAGCGATCCAGAGAAAAAAATGTATTTTTAACATTTTGAATCGATATGATTTTATTAAAGTTAATAGTCACATAAAATACATTGCCACATTTAGGGATACATTATCCTAAATTGATACTTGTATTTGACAACATTGAACCATTTGGCACATTTAAGTGATTTTAGCCCAAATTACGCATTTTCACAAATTTCAAGTAAGATTGACAATTTCAACATAATGGTGTTAGGAATTGGATGTATACATTTTTCCCCTATTTTAGAAGACATGGTGATACATTCAATTATGCAATGTCTTTTGAAATAAAGGAGCTATCAAGAAGAAATTGAAAGGAAATGACCCATGATTCCCCCTTGAGAGAACATATGAGGATGAAAGAAAAGGATGTATTCTCGAAAAGAGAGAGAAAATGAGATCAATATGAGTGTCAATTTATTAATATAATTTATTATAATTAATCCATAAAAGCATATAAAATACCTTTCCAAGAGCATCCCATCACCCAAATGCAGCTCAAAACATGTTTCCCCCCTTGATTTGGTGTTCAAGTCTTCATCAATGATGCAAGGCAAAGCTCCTCCATCATCTCTTGATCACTAAAGTTAGGCTCATGATATGAAATCATATTTATGCCTATCAATGAATCTACCCTATTATAAATTAAACGTAATAAACACCACACACAAATGACATTTGGAAAGAATTCTACTTAATAAGTTTATACAAATGAAGCTTAAAAGTGATGGCCTTGGCCATTCTATTTATATATTTTTGAATTTGATTAGGGTCAACCAGGACCATCCATCTTGAGATCAAGACATGTGGCCATGTATTAATCTAATTTTTTAATAATTAATCCATAAATACCATCATAAATATCTAAAAATAAGGGGCATTAAAGAGGTATGGGAGGCCTTAAAACTAATATTTATTGCATTTATAGATTATGGATGCCAACCCATAAATAATGTCATTTAATGATGCAAATAATAAGAATTAATTTCCAACTAAAATATATTCAATAAATTTCATTGATTGTCTACTTAAGCTCTTGATTTGAATTAATTAGCTTAAGTGAGATTAATAAAATTTTAAGAAATTCTTTGGAAATTAATTGCACTCAATTAATCAAAATGGTTATAATGTCATTATTGGATAATAATTTAACTACAAATAAATTATAAGATGATGTTAGCTATGTATGGACCAATATCCCATTTAGGACGTTATAGACATAAAATAAAACATACATGCAACATGTGGTTCTAAATTTAAAAGAAAAGAGTGATCCAGAGCATAAAATATGTTTATGTCATTTTGACTAAAAATTATTTTATAAAAGTTAATAATCACATAAAATTCATTGACCCATTTAGGGATACATTAGCCTTAATTAGCACTTGTATTTGACAAGCTTGAACCATTTAGCATACTTAAGTAATTTTGGCTTATATTATGTATTTTCACAAATTTTATGTAAGATTGACAATTTCAACATAATGGTGTTAGGATTTGGATGTCTACATTTGGACCCTACTTGATAATTCATAGTGGGACATTCAGATGAAGCAACATCTTTTCAAAGAAAATAGTTGTCAAGAAAAAATTGGAAGGAAATGACCCATGATACCCCCTTGAAAGGATATACATGGATAAAAGAGAAGGACAGACTCTCTAAAAGAGAGAAAAAGTGAGATTAACTTGTGTGATAGATTAAATCCATATGAGGTAATTATTATATGTGTTGATTCCATCAATAATCAAAATATAATTAGAATACAATGTGCCCCAAGGATGGGAAGAAGGGGAAGTATACCATCCAAAAATATAAATGACACACTTTGAACACACCTAAATCAAGGGTGCAAGCTACATGCTATCAATTCCAAGACACGTTGTGCATTGAAATATTGATCGAAGAAGGGCAAAAGTATGGAGAGCTTGGAATTAGAATCAATAAGATAATGTTACTCCAAAGTGAAGAAATAATAATGTGCTCTAGTAGAGTAGATTTGATCGATTGATAAAGCAATTTTGCTTGGGTAGGGCTTATTTTGATCATTAATAATTAATCTTTCCCCTATAGGGATGATTTTGATTTGTGGTAGGTTCAAATGTTTTGCCCCCATAGGGAAAATTGGCAAGCATAGCTCAATGAGATAGCCTACTACATAGATTAAAGATGAGTGGGTACAAACCTAGAGTCAATGGTCTAATGTCTAAAAAAACCATAAATCACCAGGCATAAAAGCATGCACAAAGTGATGGAAGAGATGAAAAGAGGAATGAATATGGCTGAGCTGACTTGAAATGTGTCATGTAATGAAGTGCTACCTACATAGTCCATATGGACCTCAATCCAATGTAGTTCACCCAAAAGCATGAGAGAATGGAATGAGGAATGAAGAAAAACTGACCACTGCTTGATTAGACTCATATTTTATGCCAAGAGATGTACATCTTGCATAAATTTAGGTGAATAAGCCATTGGTACCTAATTTCATTAGTGTACTTGAGAGCTGATGATTAGAGCTGTATTAACATTGAGACTTGGGTCCAAAGAACATAGTGTGTATTATAAAAATGTGGAAATATGTTTCATAAGTATGGGTGACTTATAATGACATTGTATCTCAATTGCATTGAAAAAGTTTAAATGTGAATATTTATATCTAAGGATAATGATAAAAACTAACAATGCCAGAGTTAAAACTATTCACATTTTAATAAAAACAAGTAAAAATAAAGGAAAAAGAAGACATTGATGAACCTAACTTAGAATCAATAATTTAACAATAAATATTCAAGTAGGAATAAAAATGTACAAAAATAAAGTAAGAAAAATATAATAAGAAACATAAAATCAAGATATGAATAATCGAGCTCCATGCACAGTAAAAATAATGAATGTGTAAAATTGTTTAACAAAAGTTTTTGGAATTTTTGATGCATCTCTACTCAAATGAGAATTAAGAGACATAGAACAACCCAAATCAAAAAATGGCAAGTGTATTACAAAGAACACTCATGAAATTATGAGAGTGCACCAACTTAAAATGCTTATAAGATGGTGAGAGAATATAAACACGGGGGACTGAGGTGACCTTAACATGAATCAATCACAACCTATGTAATTCCATTAGGACCTTAAGTCATAGTAGTTCTACCAATAAAATGGAGATAGAAGACCTACCAAGTCATAACAAGTTTTCATATAAAGGTAAATGGCAAGGCAAGTGATAATAGTAATGACTAGTTGATGTGATAATGCATGATAAAAAGGTGTTGTACCTAATTTGCCCATAATCATGTATAATTAGGAAACAATGTCATAATTCTAATTTTCCCAAAGGTGGTTATAATTAGGGGTACCAAATACAATAATAATTTGCACATAGGTGGTTATAGTTAGTGATATTAGATAAGATGATAAATGAAAGGTAACTTGATATATAAAATGTCATACTAGTTCTATTTACTATCATTCAACACAAAATCCTAAAACTATTGAAACTAGATCAGATTGCCCTCATAAAAGTTGTACAAATAACCAAAGGAACCAATATCACAAAAGGGTGGGTATGATAGCTAAAAACAAGCATTGGTCAATAATAAAGACATGGTATAATAAAATGATATAAGATGTAGTATAAAAAAAATGATAAGATGATAATTGGTTATAAAATTAGAAGGGGTTGCCCCCAAGTTATGATTAGTTCAGTGTATTCATAAAAAGATGAGAGCATTCAAGCTTAAAATTACTTGAAAAATGGCAAGAGCAGGGCAAAGGTTACGAAGATGACCTCAATGGAAATTGAGCATTGCCTATACAATCCTAAAGGACCTCAAGTCAATGTAGTTCAAACAATGTAATAAATAGAAATTGAGCACTGCCTATAATGGAATGGTCTATAGGGATTCCCCCAAGAGAATAGGCAAGGGAAATGAGAGGGTAAATGGAAAATTAAAAATGATTTTGCTACCTCTACTGACATGGAGATGCTCATCCTGATCAACATGTGAGACAAATAGAATATTTTTAAAAATTGCTAGCCCGCACCTCATTTGAATAGGTGCTTTGTCAAGATCCTATTGTATATTTGGATGCCAATAATTTTATTGTGATATTCATTGGTCATTGATTTTGCTTCCTTCAAATATTGAGACAAGATATCTTTGTAGCCTCTATAAAGGAAAATACTATTGGAAATGATAAATAATGTTAGGCTTAAGATAAATGGTATAATTTGGTAATGAAAATGTGGATGATAATGAAATGTATAATGGTTGGGAAACAAATGAAGATTAGGATTTTTAGTCACACACAATGTTGTTGATTCTAGATTTAACATAATTTGTTTATGGCTAGGCCAAAGAATTCTATATATGCTCTCAATTGGACCACCAAACTTTTATGGTTTCTAGTCTTGAGAATAGCTACCATTTGATTATGATATATATTGGAAGCTATAATAATTTGATCTTGAATAATGTCTTTGTCAGGCAATGAATAACTTTTATGCTAAAATATTATCACCTCAAAGAGGTTTTCACCAATGATGTTGTCTTGATTATTCCATATTGACCCCAAGAAGGTTTCATAAAGAGATGTTAACATTTGACTTTTATTATCTTCTAGCACCTTTGAAAAGGTTTCACTAAAAGATGTCAAGCTTGATCTTTGATCATACCCTAGTACTTCCAATAAGGTTTCACTAGGAGGTTGTTCTTCTTTTGAATGAATGTGGTCTTGGTCCCCCTAATATTTAGTAAATGATATGTCACCATGGATGCAGTTCAACGAAGTTTGATTCTATCAATCTATATTGATGCTTATGGGAAGTGGAATGTTAATATAATGGCTATATTGGGTGGAGGTAATGGAATGATGAAAGGCACAACAATACTCATATAATATACTAGGAGAAACTATGTCAATATTAAAGTAATCATCCTCAAACATTATAAAAGAATCAAAAATATATTCAACTAATATGTAAGGAATGTGTAACTAATTTTGTAATAACCATGACTATAATCCAATTTTGAAGCTGAGTCTGAGTCAATAGAATCTAAATCTAGTGTTGAGACTGATAGTGATTTTGCTTTTAATGATAAATCTGATGTCGATTCAAAAAGGGAGCCTCACTCTAATGTTGATTCTTCATCTGATGTGGATGTTACTATAATGTTTTTCTATTGAATGTTTGGTATCAGACAAGTAATGACCTATGATGACATAATGGGCTCTATAAAAATCAATTCATCTAGGAAGGGTTCAACATAGATTGGCTCATCTAGGTGAATCCCCTCAAAGAGAGGGAACCACTTGAGGGACTACTCGATAGAAATTGGTCTCTCAAAATGAGACTCCTCTATGAGTGGAAAAAGATCAAGAGACAACTCCTCAGAGACTAGATTGTTAAGAAAATAAGGCTCTTTAAAAATAGGTAAAATATGATTGGGTGATTCATCATAGGTTGAATTATCATAAATGGGTGTTTCAACAACAATATCATGATCTTGATTTAAAAATTGGCTTCAAAATATCAAGCTTGAACATAGTTTGGTCCTCATAAGATGATTCTTGAAGAGGTAATGGTTGTTATTGAGTCTTGAAGATCAACATAGAATTTATAAAGTGGGGAACAATTATTTCAAGGTGAATAATGGTTTGTGGTTCAATAATTGTATCTCTAAAAATTATACTATTGAAGAAGGGATCAATACAGACTGGCTCATTAAATCAATATTCCTCAAAAATAGGCTTAATAGTTATAGGTGATGGACCTAAAATAGTAATAATGAGGGATTAAGAAGCTTGGTTGTTCCCATTTGCCAAAAGAGGAGGACCTAGAATGGTAACCTTCACACATTATAGAGCTTGATGGTTCATTCAAGCTAAAGAAAGATAGCCTAAAATGGTAACCTTCATGTATTATGAAGCGTTATCACTCACACAAGTTAAAGGGGGATAAACTAGAATGCTAACCTTTGTGTGTGGTACACAAATTGAAGGAATATATCCTAAAATGGTAACCTTCAATTGTGATAGATAAATAGAAGGAGAATAATGGGGATAAAATTAAAAAATAGGCATGGATTAGATTGGTTTTCAATAAATAAGCTCAAATAAGGTGATATTCCTAAACACAATGAAGTTCTCATACCCATCATAAAAATTCTCTTCCTTGTAAATAAGGTCGTAAGAGACCCCATTACAAGTATACCTTTTCATCATATCTTTAAGGGTTGTTCTCTATGTTTTGAAATATTTGCCAAATGGTTTGTAAACATTTAAATAAGGTGTGATTTGATTTTATCCAAATAAGTGACAAGCTACATAGAGACTATAATAAAAAGGAGGTGGCATAGTGCCTAACAATTAGAATAAGTGTTCATAAAATTACTCAACCTTTGGTATCTTAAAATTGTATAAATTGGTAGAGGGTATGATAACTAAAAAATCTAAGTGTAAAGTAGTACACCAAATGTGGGTTTAGAGATATGTCAATAGTGTAAAATCCAGGTCAACCTTGATGATTTACTACTATAAAACTAGAAGAAAACCCTTTGAATTAAGAAGGTGACAATATGAACTAAGAAACTCAAGATGTGAAAACATGCGAGAATTATTAAGTATAAAACTAACACTAAATGGGTAGCACAATGCCACCACATGGTGATAGGAGGTAGAATAAAATGTGTTATAAAACATAGAGTTTGAGTTATACACTATATGACCTAAGTTCACAATGATCAGATGATGATGAATCTATAAATAGCCTTCAACCCAAATGGGAAATCATACCCAAGTTAAATCAAACCAAGTGCAAATGGTAAACCAATTAACACCTTCGCCAAGAACATCTAAAGGTGAGATTCCAAATTTGAATTAAAAAGTGAAGGACTTAAAGATTTTTATAAAATGGTTTATACACAAATAGGTATCATAACTGCATTATTTAGATAATACAAACACAAATGTTTGATAAGAGGATTTGAACAAGGTAAAATCTAATTTGGATTTAACCAACATAATGCCTTTTTATTCAAGAAATCATGGATAAAAATTGTTTCTGGTTTATGATGTGTTGTTTACAAACAATTTTTAGACTCAATCAAGACCAAGCAATTAAAGTAAAAGATAAATCCAATTAATTAGAAATCCCTAAAATGACAAGGTTGCTTCATATTTTTGAAATCAATTTATATACATGTTCTTGGGAGGATTTTAATAATTAATCCAAAATAAAATTACATGAAGTATTAGGGTTTTATACCCCCTTCTCCCAATATATCAAGATACTTGGCCTGCATCAATAATATGTCTATAGCAAGTGGGGTTGTTCTAAAGCTTAAATTTTTAACCATCTAGATGGTCCCAAGCATGGCTAATACTAGAGATGCTTCACATCAGTTGATTTCATACTAATCAAATTAGTATGCAAGGGTATATTTGTTTGCATATACATTCCATCCATGTACTTGTTAGTGGAATCCCATGGTTAACCAAACCTGACTCAAGTTTTCATTATGAAAGGAGAGCTTATCTATTCAACCTCTTGGCTCTCATAGTTTACATACCCTAATTTATATACCAAACCATATAATGGGGTTGAAATAATTCCAAGATATGAAAGTCATGGTCAAATATTACGTAAATAAATCATGAAAAGGCTATGAACTCCCCTCCACAAGCTAAATTACATAAAATCACACTAAGTGAAAATGCTTTAAAGGTTGCTTTTAGATCACCCAAACCATATAAGATTTGCAAACAACTTAGACAACTTTATTTTCACACCTTGGACAAAGGTATAATAATAATAAAAAGGCACTTTTGGTTACTCAAGTTCTATAAAGGGGACGAGGGGAGAGCATATGCACACTCTTCATTTTGTTCAAAAATAAATAACAAATAATTGATATAGCATAGAAGAACACACTTTTGAAAACTTGTAATTTTAGTGAGTGTTAGTTTCAAGCACCAAATTGAGGTATTGAGTGAAATTCTTGACCCTTAGGGCTTAGTTTGTAAACTTTTTTTAGAAACTTCAAAAAAAAACTAAACAAACCATCTAAGTTCCTTTTAAAAACCAAAACAAAGGCTTAAAACTTAATTACACTCAAAAATATCACTTTTCCATGATAGTCCTACAAAGGTTAGATAGTTTCCCCTACTTTAGAGAACAATTGATAATTAATCAATCATGTTTTGAAATCCTTCTCTTAGGTTATCTATTTTTAAAATATAAAGATCGACATCAATCAATAGTGACTGATGCCAGTTGTATCAAGACCTATGCTAGTTATAAATGAACTAATGCCAATTGATAAAGATTGATATCAGTCACCCATGAACCCTTAGGCAAAAAACATTTTACATAAAAGACACTTTTTAACCCAAGTTAGGATAAAGCCCTAATAAAAGCTTTAGATCATGCAAAAAAATTTAGATAGAGACTAAAAAACTCAAAATGACCACTAGTAATTTTGAATAAAGCTCTAAAATGTCATTCTTCTTCATGTTTTTCCTTGTAAAAAAATCAATGTCAGTTAGATAAGACTGATGTCGATTACACAGAATCAATTTTGACCACTACTTGACCTATGTTTCAATAAAAATTTCAAAAACACATCAAAATAATGATAAAAATCTGATTTCTAAGAATTTTTTATAACTTTTAAGGAAACCTAAGAAAACTAAAGTCTCTTCCTTAATTAAATGGGCTACATGGTCACGTTGGTCATGAAAAGATGTAGAGATGGATTATAAAGATGGTTATATCAAGCATTAGTTAATAAATCTCAATAATATGCATTAGAACATAACTAGCTAAGTCAACTCACTCAAATGGGGTTTGGAAAATAAAAATTAAGAGTAGATGAAAGAAAGCATATGTAATACCTTCCCAAGAGCATCCCATCACCCAAATACAACTCAAAACATGATTTGGCCCTTGATTTGGTACTCAATTCTTCGTCAATGATGCAAGGAAAAGCTCCTCCATCATCTCTTGCTCACCAATGAAACTAGGATCATGATATGAAATCAAATGTATGCCTATCAATGAAGCTATCCTATTCTAAATTAATAATAATAAATACCACATGAAAATGGAATGTGGAGAGAATTCCACATAATATGTTTACATAAATGAAGCTTAAAATGGTGATCTTAGATTTCCTATTTATATAAATTTTAATTTGATTAAGATCAACCATGACCACCCATCTTGAGATCAAGATGTGTGGCCATGAATTAATCCAGTTTTTTATAATTAATCCTAAAATGTTCTCAAAAATATTTGGAAAGAAAAGGAATTAAAGAGTCTTGAATTTATGTCTTATGGATGCCACCCCACAAATGATGTCATTTAAGTATTCAGATAATAAGTCAATTTCCAACTAAAACATATTCAATAAATTTCATTTATTTTACACTTAATCTCTTGATTTGAGTTAATTAGATTAAGTGAGATTAATCAAATTTTAAGCAATTCTTTGGAAATTGGTTGCACTCAATTAATCAAATTGGTCAGAATGTCATATTACTGGGTTATAATGTGACTGGAGAGGAATTAGAAGGTGATGTTAGTTGTGTGTAGTCCAATATCCCATTTAAGATGTTTTCAACATAAAATAATACATGGAAATGTTGTGTGCTTCTAAATTAGAAGAAAAGAGTGATCTAGAGAATAGAAATGCATTTTCATTATTTGGACTCAAAATGATTTGATCAAAGTTAATAATCACATAAAATGAATTTCCCCATTTAGGAACACATTAACCTATATCAACACATGTATTTGAAAAGCTCGAACCATTTAGCATGTTTAAGTAAGATTGATAATTTCAACACAATGGTGTTAGGAACTAGATGTCTACAGAGAGTAAACTATTTTATATTAAGAGACTCGGGAAAGTTGATCTCATAGGCTCTTGCATGCTATAACTATTGAATGATATGTGAAGTACTTTTTGTATGGGTTTGATAAATATTTAAACAAAATAAATTCATGCTTGTTCTATAACATCTAAAAGGAATATAGACTTAATGACAGCAATATTGGATGTGTACAATGTCAGTTTTAAGAACTTTAACAAGAATGCATGAGATCTTATCACTCAAATACAAAAACATGATGTAGATAACTATCTTGAAACCTTGTATCACATGTTCATCATCAATGGTTGTATTGGTTTCAAATTTGTTTCGTTTATTGTTATGAGTTTTATTGATCCAAATACAACTTCTATGATACATATCCTAGGAGCTAAATACCAAAGCAAACTTTTAGATGTTATTGATGTAAGCCATCTACTTGAATTTTATGGGGTTACATGTACCTATGTTGATGAAGGTGGATGTCTCAGTTTTGATAGAGTTCTTTGGAAAGATCTAGCAATAATGAATTTGGCTCTAAATGGGGAAGCAAAATTGGAAAAATAATAAATTATGACCTTATTAGTTGATGAAGGAAAAATGATATCTCCTTGTAAATATAACTTTATGAAGGGATAGGGGCTAAGATGTTTCACATTAGGTTACCATTAAATTGCACAGAGGATGATGTTTCTACATATTATCCTATGTTTTCTTATTTTATGGACCCAATAATGGCCACTCCTACAAATTACTAAAGATGAAGGTGAAAATCAAAGGTTCAAAAGTCTTTCTAGTCAACATGTAGTCAGAAGGAAGAAGAATAACTTTCAATTCCAAATATAACTTTGCATTTTTGAAAATTGTAAAATACATGAAGAGTTTCCAAGACCATGGAAATGTGAATAGGAAAAGTAATATATAAAATGCACTTCATGGAAATGCAAGCTATAATATGTGATCCAACCTCCCAATCCTATCAATCAACTCAGCATTACAAAATTTAACACAAATGGATGTCTATGGGATATTTCAAAGAGAAATGCAATTTTGCTTTTTTATAAATGTTAAAATTGAAAATTATACTTAGATATCTCAAACCTTCCAGTCAACATTAGGTCCCAATTTAAAGTAGAACTTTCAAGGCCAAATGCAAATTCCAAATTGTACTTGAAGCTCCCAAGTCCATGGAGGAAATTTTGAATGGAATTGCAACTCTAGATTACAAGTTTCATAATTACAAATTATAATGTTGTAGTTGAGCTATGGATCCTTGCCATACAAAACAAGTGAAAAATTATAAATGGGACCCAAAGATCCCCAGAAGGCAAAAATGTAAAAAATAATGCACTTAAGAATAATAAAAGTTTGGTGGAAACCCTAAAAGGATCGAAGGAAAAAAAGAAAATGTGGAAAAGGCACATTGACCATTAGAAAGCAAAACGGCAAAATAGACTAAGTTTTGTATTTTATAAATATTTAGCTAATACCGTCATGGAAGGAATGTTGTGCGATTTGAAAGGCTAAGATGGGACATTCCAAGCATATTTCTCAAATATCCATGGATCCTACATAGCTAGAGTATAGTGAAAAATCATAAATGGGACCCAAAGTTCCCCATAAGGTAAAAATATGAAAAATAATGCACTTAATCATTATAAAAGTTTGGTGGCAACCCTAAAAGTATCATAGGAAAAAAAATCAAATGTGGAAAAGGAACGAAGAAAGTAAAAAGGCAAAATATATTAAGTTTTGTATTTTCTAAGTATTTAGCCAATACCTTCACGGGAGGAATGTTGTAAGGTTTGTAAGGCCAAGGTGGGCCATTGCAAGCATATTTTTCAAATAGCCATGGATCCTACACAGTTGGAGTATTCCAAGACAATCTTCATAAGGAAATGGGTATTCTTTGGATTGCACAAGAGGAAGGGTCATTGTTCAGAAGTTTCCATCTATGCAAATGAGTGGTTAAAGGTATGGCCAAGTGGTTACACATGAAGACAAAGAGTCAGTTTTGTTCTTAGTGTAAAATTTTCCCTCAAACCCAGTTGTAATGGATTTCTAATGAAGGAGATCAAGGGTTTATTTCAAATCTCATCATTACATGGATAGGCATTTGATCCAATTATTCCCTTTCAAGATATGGAGCATCTTGATGGAATTTTTAGAGTTTATTACAAGTTTTAAATATTTTAAATTGTAAATGGGTGAAATTTTTGAATAAAAAGGGGGATTGTCCTCTTTTCAAAGATTATTGTTAGTTTCTTTTCTCTCTAAGCCTAGAATTTTTCAAATTTTGGTATCCTTGTTATGTGTACATTTTATCTCTCTTGGTAAGGTGGTTATAGTTGTACAACCATTAACAAGCCCTGAGAGCATTGTATATGTCTCCCTTATTCAATACCAAACTCACCATGCTTCTTCCCATGTAAACATTCTAAAATAATAATGTATGTAAGATTTTTTTTATGTTAATGGAAAATATCTATGATTTTTTGTATATCTTATCAATGAAATATAATAAAATATTATTCATTCTCTACTTATTGGATGTTTAGTTTTATGCTTAGTAATGGTGGTAGTTGTAATGGGCATAAATCTAAGTTGTGAATTCCTTTATGCACTATGATTTGGGAGTATGTTGTTGATAAAATATTAAGGGAACCATGGGTTTATGGATTTGATAGAAGAAAGAATTTTAAATTCTCTTTATAGTGTATGTTTTAGGGTTTCAAGAATTAACTAAATATTTACATTGTATTGGCACCAATGGATGCAACTCATTCTTGATATTTTCCATAGCTTGTATTCTAGTCTTTTTAATATTTGAAAATGAATGATGTCATACCTTTGAAGTATATCTTATTGTTTGAAAAACCACACCACCAAACCACTCTTTTATATACCTAACTTGTTCTACCTTGTTCTACCCTGCAAATAATACACCATATTGGATATTTTAAGTGTTATTTTCCTACAGATGAATCAATATTGTATGTATAAATTTTTTATGTATATTTATCTTTGAATATTAGAATTTTAGTATTTCATTTGTCCCTCTATTATTGAAAATTTATTTATAAATTAAGGTTTCAATAATATTTGCATCTACCTTCAGTATCTTGTATCTGGCCTAGAGTATTTGTTCATTATCTATGATAACTCTTTTAAGGTAGAGTGTGAAAACTTGGTTATGTCTTGGTACAATTTATGTTTGTTTGTATTTCAATATTCCCCATAGATATTTAATTATAGTATACATCCATGTGAGCAAGGTACCCCTTAGTTCCTCTCACCTTGGTTCAGGTTAAGCTAGAAGTAGAAGGGAAGTAACCATACCCTCTATTAGTGTCTTTCAATCATTATCTTTATTCAGTCCATCATGATTCTAAACCCTTCCCTAGCTATAACAACATATTTTTTGGTTTTTCATCTTTTTTTTCCATTTCCTCAAAGTGTGCAAGGCTAAGTGTAATAGGTCTACAATTGGGAATAAACAAAATCCATATATTATATGAAGAATTAAATCCAATCTATATATTTTTATCTCCAAAACTTTTCTTCCTAAATGAATAAACATGACACAACTATATTCACAAATGGTAATAAATAATATATATCACATAATAAAATTTGAATTATCAAATAAGACATGCAATGATCATCTAGGGGGGTCATATATTAACTCAAACATCAAAATGGTCAATGTATGTATCTTAACATTCATTATAGAATATTAAAAAATGTAAGTCACCTAATAAATATATTAATTGGTATTAGTTTATACATATGCAATTTAATTTCATTTTGAATATAAAAGGTCATTATATGACAAATTAGATTCACCCATTAATTTTATGAATCGATGACATGTGACATGGATTCACCCTTAAAGTTTGGTCACTATAATTGTAGTGAATATTAACAATAAAAATTTACTAAAAGTACATTTAAAGTAAAAAATTTAAAAACATTGAGATAAAACATAAAATACAAGAGCTAAACTGTTAAGATTTTTCCCCTCATAATTTATTAAGTTATAGAGAGATATAATTAGAACTCTCTATCAATAAAGGTTTCACACATTTATACTGAAAAAATGTTTTAAGAGATTAGAAGAAATTTTCATTAACACATTTAAATATAAATTTTGGATATGATATATCCATTAAACATAATAAACAAAGTTAATAATGGGCAATGCTTTAAGTGTAGGAAGAGACAATTTTACTAGGAAAATGAAAAATAAATACCTGTAAATATATTTCTTTAAATGATTATACTAAATCTAAATGAAAAAATATTTAGATCATTAATTTTTAAACAATAAAAGGAATTCCCAATTATATCTTGGCTATTTCAAAGCCTTTGAGAGGATGATAAAATAAAGTTATGACACTAATGGTACCAAAGAAAAGTGAGAGAGATGATTCTATGAAAAAAAACTATTTCTTCTCCATTATACTTCCATTAATTTTTTTAACATAATTAATTTTATTTTTCATTTTATGTTTTACTAAATTTGGGAAACTATATGGTTTAATTTCTTGAATAGTAAAGGGGTCTGGATTAAGGGGAAAATCAGTAAATAAATGTGCCTTAATTAACCTATTAATTTATTGAATTTAGAAGTGATTAATTGATTTCTAAAAATAACAAACAAGTGGATAGAGAGTAAAATATAGCCAATTCTGGGTTGGGATGGAGGAGACATAGTCTATAAATTATTGATCTAGCTAGGTATACTATCAAAAATAAAATCCAGAAGTCTATCTTCTACCTAGATAGGAGTGCCAAAAATGGGACACCTAGAGGTCCAGTGTTGTAGTCTAAGTTTTGACACTATAGTCCTTAGTTTATGATATTTTTGAACTTTTTGGGTTCTATTCATCTACTCTGGGAGACCATGTGCCTAAAATATCGAGTTCTAGTTTTTCACAAATCTCTATGTGTAATTGATTTTGTCTTCAAGGATCCTAGTTCCACTTCATGCTTGATAGGTGATCTCCAATCCAACTAGAAAAAGGGGTTAGAGTGTAATATGCAATAAATGTGTGATCACACCTCGTGTGGGCGCACACCACCTACATACCAATACTCTGAATAAGGATCAAGGCCAATGTAGTTCTCCTAATTTGAATGCGTATTATGAAATCCTATGTATATAATGCAAGTGTACCAAATTTGGGTAAGCATTAGATGACTCGTGACTAGTGGTGGAGCTTAGATAGGTTGGAATTAACAATGGCTAGCTGTATGCAAAGAATAGAAATATTTACTTGAGTTTACTTTAGGATATCTCTATCTTGTGCCTTTTAAATGATTGTCAACCATTCTAAATGACATTTGAATGGGATTTTATAGGGAAACTAGTGATCTTGGGTTAGATGAACTCGCATTAACTCAACAAGGAAAAAGATAAGGATTCAAGAAAATCTAATCATTTGAGGTTATTATGGACTTGGAAAATAGCACTACAAAGTGGATATCCTAGGTCCCAACACTATATTCCAACTTATAGTGATGTTGTCTAGGGGAAAAGGGACCCTAGGGGATACATCTGTGCCTAGGAGAGGAGTTTGAGATAGCAAGGGCTGAATCTAGAAGGCTTTGAATGACTAGGAAATAGTGAAAACATGCCTAAATGGGTTGTGTGAGTATTAGAGACCTATGGTTTAGGTGTCAGAAGTCATGGTCAAGTTATATAAATTACATTTTAGTAATACTATATTTTCCCCCCTTTCATTTTAAGTATGTAGTATAGTGAAATACTAGGATAAAGGAAAAAAAGAGAAAATGTACCCAAACTTACTTGTGAGGTTAAGTCCAAAAAGTTGTGTGACGCTGGATTATGCATAGTGAGAGCATGTTTTACTATGTAAGTCTATAAAAACTAAAGCAAAAGTAGATCAATTATTACTAGATATCCTATATCTAAAATAAGAATGTACAAATCTAGGTAAAGAGAGAGGAAGGAAGAGAAAAGAATGAATACACCTCATCATGTACGTGAACCAATACAAAACTTGTTATGCTACTAGGTTATACTGGGTGATGTTGGAAGTATGCTAAACTAAGAGTTATGTTGATGAATGAATTGAGGGCTTAATCCCCTAGAAGTTGGCTTAAGAATGTAAAGGAAGGCTCTTTGGCTACATCATCACCAACTATATGAAGTTAACAAATCACGTGTGTGTTAATCAATGCTTGGACCATGTGTCTAATCCCTCTAAATATGTGGCTCAAGATTATAAAAGTTATCTAGACCTTTGGCTCCATTATTGCCCCATGATGTGAAGTTGAATGATAAAATACTGGTATAGATGAATATTGTATGAGATGGCTCATGGAGCCCCTTAATGTGTTGTGATATGATAATGTTGGTGTGGATAGATGAATGTAAACTAGAAACTAGGCCATTGTTGGCCACTTCAAAATATGGACATTGGACTTTTATATAATCCCTTCCTAAAATTGGGATCAAGGCTTAGGAAGCCACTTGAGAACTCAGATATGTGGGAATTTTTGGGAATACGAAACACCGAAAGCACACAATTGATTACCAAATACCAAGCAACTTAATATGCAGAAATAACCAGAATCAACAAGTAACTAGAATCTAGAAATAACACAAGATATGAGAGACAATACACAACTTGTATTAATACTCATATAGAAAATAATACAATAAAGAAGATGCCACTTCTTCTCCACCACCTCTTCAGAGGCTTCCCACACCTCAAGTGAACAGTAATTCTCTCCTCAAAGCTCTCTCTCTTAGGTCCCAACACCCAACTCACACACTGAGTTGGTGTTCACCTTATACCTGTGCTCCACGCACTCCACAAGTGCTCCACGCACTCCACAAGTACTCAAATGTACTTCAAGTAGATCTCCCCTAAACCTGCAACAACCTGCACCTCAATAGACCTTACTTATGGAAGGAACTCCCTTGCCTTCCTCTATGCTCTGAGCACACACCTGTATATCAATGATCTTACTTACCATGTAGATCTCCTATCATAGCCATGCTCACTTGATGACCAAGATCATACACTCTTGAAGAACCCTACTAATTCTCCAATCCAGCACCCACCTTGGTACTGTGGCACTAGGAGGAACACACCATTGCTCTAGCTCACACACAAAAGGAGCTTATAATAATGCTCTCTTACTCTCTAGCACAAGTTTATAATACAACCATGAGTCTATTATATAGATCTCATCCAAACAATAATTAGACACCTAGTATAATAATTAGATCCGTAGCTCTCAGTCTATAATTAGCACTAAGCATACAAACACTTGGTTCATCAACCAACTACCCGTAATATACTTGCAGTCGAACCACACAGGTGACCGACGCCGGTCCTTGTCTGCTTGGGGGTCACCGACATCGACCGATCTCTGACCGACGTCGGTTGCTCTCCTGCCTTATTTTGCCGATGTTAGTTGGCCTGACTGATGCCAGTGTCTGTGACACTCAGCAACCCTTCTACACCCTCCTCCATGTATACATCAGTGAAGCTTTTAGCTCCACAACTTAACAATCTCCCACTTGGAGATAAACAGCTGCACTGTATCTGTACCTATACTCTGTCTAATCTATTTCCTGGTTTGTATCCCTCTTCAAGCTAAATCCTGAAGATAACCCACCACACAACCTGTGGTGTACCTCCTATCATTCGAGTACCCTGCCACATTCGTTCCTACAATCCCATGTAGTGAAGTCCTGACCCTAAATAGCATGAATCCCTGCTGTTGGTCTCTCTCAAGTATCTGAGAATCCACTTCTCTGAATTGGCTCCTAACTCTATGACAGCTCCCACTGCTTGGGAAAACTCAGGTCTATACTAGACCTCATGTGATTTTAGACACTGAATTATCCAGCCCTTGGTGCGCTCTGATTCTACATCCTGCAACTCGCCAACACTTGATTCACATCAGCTCCCACTAGAGACAAAATCACCCTGTGATCTCCCATGTCCCCCATGCCAAAGAATTTTGCTGCTCTAAATTCTTCATAGCAAACCACTGAACTAATCTTACCCTTAGCTAAGAAAACCCCTATATGTCTGAACCTATACCAAGCTCATCCTCCACATACAGCAACAAAATGATGTTGCGACCATCATCCACTTGGTAAGTCAAACACAATGGTTATACTGACATTGACTAAAGCCCTGCTTTGTCATCCTCCTGGTACCACCTGTCAGTCCTATCCCACTGTCCTGTAGCTCCTCAAGACCACATGCCTGGCCTTCCATCTCACGTGTCCATTCTCTCTATTCTTCAACTAAGGAATCCATTCATCTCTCAGTGCTAACATACCGACTGGCAACCCTACCAAATCTCCCGTCTGATTTTGCAATCTCTCCATGCCACGCTCCCACTGTTTCCTGGATCCTTCCTGCTCTGCAGTCAGCAACTAGTATAAAGAAGAGGAATAATGAATTTGAGGCTTACTTACGTCTTCAGTCCTCTATATGGGTGTTTGAGACTCCTTGACAGCTTGCTGTCCACCCAAAATCTGTTACAGTGACCGACCTCAACCATCTCACAGTCTACATCCAACTGACATTGGCTCTTGCGCCTATCCTGACTACCAACCTACCGTCGTCGGTGTCCTCTACTACCGACGTCGATCCTCTTGATCGACGTCGGTCTTACATACTGTCACCGACGTTAGTTTTCTTGCCGATGCCAGTACCTATGTTTCCTGTGAGTGATGACTTTTTACCCGTGAGCTCTTTTGAATCAATCTCCATGTCCAAACTGCCCTGCTCAGAAGTGCCCAGCCCATCCACTGGTCTCTATCCACCATCTCCTCCAAGAACACCAAGGCTTTCCAATTCTTAAGCCTGTCAAATATATCTGTCTTTCGCTTAAGAACATGCATCTCCTTCCTGCTCATATGACCAAGCCTATGAAGCCACGTCTCTGCAACAAAAGAAGAATCAGTAATATAAACAAGTAGATAAAGAGTACCTATTTTCTTACCACCATCTAATTCAAGTGCATCCACTGTGAGAGTTCTCATACATCTCCCATCACCCAACTCTTCTGAAAAAATTAGCCACATCTCCAAACCTGGGACCTGCATGACCTCCTTCAACACCCATGTGTTGGTCGCCTGCAATTTCAGCTTCACTTCCCCTTTGCCTATTCTTTGGCAAGGCTCACTAGCTCCTCTATCTAGGGCTGCATGGAAAGAGGCAACCAAATCTGTAAGACAAGATTCAACTTTATCCAAGAAACCTCCTAGAGCATCCTGTGCCACATCACCTGCAACATCTGCTTCATCAGTTTCTCCATGCTGATCTTCCACAAACCAACAATTTACTTTTACCTGCTCTTTCTTTCCATCAGACCATAAGTGACCATCTGTGATTTTCAAATCCTTCATCCTTAGCTTACTTTGATCTACCATTGCTCTACTCCCACTCAATCAGAAACCCTTGAGAGTGACCTGTAACCAAACACAAAACCGCTTCCTACAACCTTAGCTCTGATACCACTTGTTGGGAATACGAAATACCAGAAGCACACAATTGATTACCAAATACCAAGCAACTTAATATGTGGAAATAACCAGAATCAACAAGTAACTAGAATCCAGAAATAACACAAGATATGAGAGACAATACACAACTTGTATTAATACTAATACAAAAAAGAATACAATAAAGAAGATGCCACTTCTTCTCCACCACCTCTTCAAAGGCTTCCCACACCTCAAGTGAACAGTAATTCTCTCCTCAAAGCTCTCTCTCTTAGGTCCCAACACCCAACTCACACACTGAGTTGGTGTTCACCTTATACCTGTGCTCCACGCACTCCACAAGTGCTCCATGCACTCCACAAGTACTCAAATGTACTTCAAGTAGATCTCCCCTGAACCTACAACAACCTACACCTCAATAGACCTTACTTATGTAAGGAACTCCCTTGCCTTCCTCTATGCTCTGAGCACACACCTGTATATCAATGATCTTACTTACCATGTAGATATCCTATCGTAGCCATGCTCACTTGATGACCAAGATCATATACTCTTGAAGAACCCTGCTGATTCTCCAATCTAGCACCCACCTTGGTACTGTGGCACTAGGAGGAACACACCATTGCTCTACCTCACACACAGAAGGAGCTTATAATAATGCTCTCTTACTCTCTAGCACAAGTTTACAATACAACCATGAGTCTATTATATAGATCTCATCCAAACAATAATTAGACACCTAGTACAATAATTAGATCCGCAGCTCTCAGTCTATAATTAGCACTAAGCATGCAAACACTTGGTTCGTCAACCAACTGCCCGTAATATACTCGCAGTCGAACCACACAGGCGACTGATGCCGGTCCCTGTCTGCCTGGGGGTTACCAACGCCGGCTGATCTTTGACCAACGTTGATTGCTCTCCTGCCTTATTCTGCCGACGTCGGTTGGCCTGACCGATGCTGGTGTCTGTGACACTCAGCAACCCTTTTGCACCCTCCATGTCTGCATCAGTGAAGCTTTTAGCTCCACAACTTAACAGGAAGAAAACTTGTATGAAAGTTTACTTGAATGTGATGCCAATCACCTATAGATGTAGTAAGGCATGTAAAATGTTGGGAATGTGTAAGAAAATGCAATAAACTCAAAAATAGAGAAGGCCCATGTACCGTGCACATTGCCCCCAATAACTAGGGTCTAGAACATAGATTATGAACTAAAATTTGTATCAACTACCATGTCTAAACTAAAAATGGAAACCCTCATGATGTACATGATGACCCCTGTATCTAGATTCTCTGAGTGAAAAAAGTGTTACAAACTATTAATTTTTGGATTGAACTATACTGGAAAAACTCTGACTAAACTCACCTCTTTACCAGATTCTAGAAAAATTTAATAGTCTACTATTTGGATAATAGTACTAGAAACTGGACACTTTGGGGTGAGCACTATAGTCACATTTTTAATGCTATTATCAACAGCCAAAACTAATGACTAATTTAGATTCTTTAATATATGCCTGGTCTAGTTTGCCTATGCTATGTTTAGGATTCTAGATTGTACTACTCTAAAACTAATTTTTTGATCGTTAGGAGCTTTGATATTTGTGATAAAACCTTTATTTATTACCCCTCTTTAGAGGGTAGAAATGAGGACCCTACAATGACTACCATCATAAGAAGAAGCCCTATAAGTGTGTTAAGATACAAAAACATTTGATATAACATTGATATACATTATCTCAAGATATAGAAAAAGATGTAGAGAGAGATTGTTAGATCATTAGCGGTATGCCAAGATAGATATAACAATGTAATAGCATGCACATAAGAGTAAACTATAACTCAAAATATTAGTTGTTAGTTGTAGTGGAATGGAGGGATGGAGCATGATGTCCATCATGGCATCCAATAATCAAGGTAAATGCATGATTGAAATCATTGCATTACATGGCATTACACATAAAGATAAGCAATCAAGCAACAAGCATACAAAGCAAGAAACAAGAAACATGCAAGGGTGGCCAAGGGGCCAAATAAGCAAACAAGACATACAAGGCATGTTCAAATGCCACATATACACAATGGGAACAATAAATTATTGGCACAAGGGCCATAAGCACATGAAAGTTACACACAAAATACATTGGCAAATGTCCAAAGGCACACACATATAGACATGAGCAAAGGACATTGGAAAATGTCTTAAAATTCAAGTAGGAAGCAAACAAGAACTAGAAAATGTGAACACATCTAGCCAATCAAAGTGAAGAGTGGAATAATGCAAAGTACTAGAAATATAGACATGCATCTAACTATGGAAAGAAAAAAGCAAGAGTACACAAGATATGTAATACAAGACTAATGTATATGCTATGAATTATAAAAGTGTGTAATACGCTAATGGATGTCGATGCGATATATGTGTAAGTAAGTAAGGAAGGTACTAAAATAAGATCTCTAGAGTGTATAGTGTAAAGAGTGACATAACTTGGATGGTGTAGTCATGTAGAGTATTCCCCTAGTGTGCAGATATATCGATATGTAGCTGGAATGTAGAAGTAAGATGCCCCTTGATAGTTGAAGTGAATAAATCAAGGATGTAGATGTATTGTACACACTCAAAGAAGATCAAATGAATCTTGGTAATATAGATAACTCAAAAAAAAAACATAGAATAGTGTAATATACGTCTATCATAATGGTTAGTAATGTAAAACATTGATGATGCATACAATTGACATGTTTTTGTATTTTTGAAATATTATATTGTATTTTTATTTTGAAATATTTGAACTATGTACAATCAATTAGGAGAGACTATATACAATAAATTGAAAAGGAACTATGCACAATCAAGTAAAAGGAATCTATATACAATAAATTGACAAGGAACTATGTACAATCAAGTAAAAGGAATATATATACAAGTAATACTATAAATAAATGATACTAACTGATGAGTCTCATGTGAGACTCCCTATCATGTTGTCATACATCAAGAAGAAGGATAATGCATGATCATGAAGCATGATGGAAATGTTAGGACTATGGCTCTGAAATTTGTATGTTTTGTAAATGATCTAAAATATCTATAGTGGAAACCAATGGCAGGGTCCCTCTATAACTTTGAGAAGTAGATGCAACTATAGGGATTTTAGGGACCCATCTATAAATAGGAGAATCTTGTTGAATATGTGCTCTATATGTAGATGCATGATATCTAAATAAAACTGCTCTAGATATAAATACTATAGTTAGAAGTTTTTTAGAATCTTGAAGCTATTTACGTGTATGAACTCTCTATGATAGTGATGAAGGTGTCAATTGTGAATTAATCTAGACTAGAGGAAGAGTTGTAATAAGTGAAGGAGATGAAACTAGATCGGAAGGGGTGCTAACCTGAGTCATAAATCTATAACCATGGATGTAATAAACTTGCCTATCTTCATAAACTTAGGTGATATCATGTACCATATAATCTACTATGGGCATGGAGCTAGTAGTAGGTGTTGGATAAAATCTAGATGTACTAATTTTGAAGGTAGGAGGGATATATACAACCACTAGTGTTTGCTTATGTCTAGTAGTGATAGGGAGATACTTAAAAGTAACCAAAGAGTTAGATACATCTCAGTAGAAACCATGTATAGCAATATGATTAAAAATGACATTCTGCATGTGAGATTGAAAACAAGGAATATATAATATGGAACTGTACATTGATGCATAAATAACTTTGACTTGAATCATGACATTTCTAATGTGTTTAGCATGATAAACCTAAAAAAAAATCATCAATGAAAAATAGAAAGCAAAGGGTTGAGAACATGGATTTGTGAATAAAGCCATATCAACTATTGATATGTGACATGGCATTTTGAATGCTTTTATCCTGATAAACTTGAACAATTTTCCATATGAGGAATAAAGAGCAAAGGATAGAGAACATGAATTTTTGCATAAAGGCACATAAACTTTTGATATACAACATGACATTTTGAATGCATTTAGCCAAATGTAGTTTGTAATTGTTCCATATGAGCAAAAGAAAATATGAAAAAAGAGTTTTGGAATCTTGTGAATGTTTGGCAATGAATTTTGTAATATCATCCCTTAGTATGAAAATTAAGCATGAAATGTATAGAATGAAACTTTTCACTAGAATATTATATAATTCATCATTCATATACATGATAGGGCCCATTATGGTTTCCTTGTTATTTGCAATAAATTTAAGAAGAATTTTGAAATAGCTAAGCATCATTTTCACAATTGTGCTACAAATCTAAGGTGATACCTCAAAAGCAATAGGACCTAGTGTATGCAACTACAGATTTTTTAGAAATATTATTTATAAAATACTATGAACTTTTGGATTTTAAATTGATTTTTTGAGCTAAGTATGCAAGATAAAATTTAGAAAATTATGAGACATTACTTGCTTGAATGGGACCTAGTAGATGTAACTAGGGTTTTGAGACAAATAATTTTTTGGAATTTACTATGAATTTTTTGAAATTTGAAGTGATTTATGATTTTAAAATTAACTCAAAATTTTCATAAAATAAGTGGAATATTTTTTGAAAATTAATGGGATGTAGTTGATGCAACTAGGGATTTGAAATGATTTTTTTTCAAAATTAATGTAAAAATTTACTATGATTTGGTAAAATTGAGCTTGAAAAATTTAGGAAAAATCTAAATATGTTTCTAGAATTAGGAATATATTTTTCCTAGTGGTTTGAAAGTGTTTGTATGCAAATAAGACCTAGTATGTGCAAACTAGGGTTTAAATAAATTATTGAAAATATTTCAATTAACTTGTAGTTTTGTAATTTTTAAATTCATAAATCAAAAAAATATTGCAACAAATTAGAAATAATTAGCCCTAGGTTTTCTAAGGTTTTTGTGTAAAAATTCAAATTATGTCGGGTTCACCAAATGTTTTACTGAATTTGGGAAACTATAGGGTTTAATTTTATAAATAGTAAAAGGGTCTAGATTAAGGAGAAAATTAGTGAATAAATGTGCCTTAATTAAAGTACTAATTTATTGAATTTGAAAGCCCTTGATTGATTTTTAAAAATAGAAAACAAGGGGATAAAGAGTAAAAATTAGATGATTCTAGGCTAAGACGAAGGAGATAGAGGCTTCAAATTACTGATCTAGTTGGGAAGACTATTGGAAATAAGATCTAGAAGTCTATTTTCTACATGGATAGGAGCATTAGAAATGGGACACTTGGAGGTCTAACACTATAGTCCAAGTTTTGGCACTATAGTCCTTAGTGTCTAAGCTTTTTGAGCTCTTTGGGTTTTGTTCATCTATGTTGATAGACCATGTGCTTGAAATATTGAGTCTTGGTTGTTCATGAAGCTCCATATGTAATTAATTTTTATCTTCAAGGATCCTAGCTCCTCTTCATGCTTGATAGATGATCTTTAATCCAACTGGAAAAAAGGGTTAGTGTGTAACATACACTGAATGTGTGATCACACCCCATGTATGGGCATGTTGCCTACATACCAATACTCTAAAGAGGTATCAAGGCCAATGCAGTTATCCTAATTTGAATGTGTATTGTGCAATCTTGTGTATGAATACAAGTATAGGCAAACTTGGTCAAGCTTGAGATGACTCATGACAAGTGCAGGAGCTTAAATAGGCTAGAAATAATAGTGGTTAGCTGTAGGTAGAGAATAGGAAGATTTGCTTGAGTATGATTTAGTATATCTCTATCTTGTGCCTTTTAAATAATTTACAACCCTTATAAATGAAATTTGAATGGGTGTTTATAGGGAACCTCATGATCTTGGGTTCGATGAAATCACATTAGGCTGACAAGGGAAAAGATAAGAATTCAAGAAAATCTAGCCATTTGAAGTTATTATGTACTTAGACAACAATGTTAAAAAGTGGACACCGTGGGTCCTAGTGCTATAGTCCAACTTATGGAATTGTTTTATAGGGGGAAAGGGACCCTGGGGGATAGATATATGCCTAGAATAGGAGTCCAAGATAGCAGGGGTTTAATCTAGAAGGATTCAGATGAATGGGAAATAGTGAAAACATGCCTAAGTGGGTTGTGTAAGTGACTAGGAGAGACCTATGCTTTAGGTGTCATAAGTCAAGCTCAAGTTGTATAAATTAAATTTTAGTATGACTACATTTTATAATTCCATTTTTTATTTTCACATTCCCATTTTATAATGCTACTTACTTCATCAAGTAATTATTGAAATAAATAGAGTTACTTTTCAAGATTATTTAGCCATTATCTATATTTATAAGCTAGTTTAGCTTTCCTCGTATATTTTTCATAAGTTTTTTATTTATTACCTTTTTATTTTTAATCATTTTTAATGATCTACTTATCTTATCAAATATTTAGAAATCAAATTTTTAGGATAACCTCATCATTTTAATAACCTATAAATTTTCTTGATGAGAAATTAGAAATGAGGTATTAAAGTCTAAAATTTTATGTTAATACTATAGCACATAATCATATGTTGTAATATTTTTACTCATGTGGAACATGAAAATTAATTTAAATATAATTTTGGATTATGCCAATTTTATTTTCAAACTTATGTAATCCATTTGTCACTAAAAATTGGTATTAAAACATAGGTTCAATCATTTTTCTTGTCCTCAAATCTTCTCCTACCACTATAAATTACTATCCCCATTCATACCAATCTCTATGTAAATATATTAATCTTTCCATATACCATATAATTTCATTACAATAGTGTTATGAAATCATTGAAATTGAAGCATTGTAGTTGTGTACTAGTTGCAAGCATATATCATTTCTCAAGGAAAATTATTTAGGGCTTATTGCACATCTAAATAAAAGGTATGGTCATATAGATCATTGTTACAAAGGTCATAATTTTAAATGCACTCACCATAAATATATAAATAATTAATGATGAAGTATGCAACTACAAACTTTGTCACTATGGCCATGACTCATTTTATCAATGAAGCCATGGCTAGGGTATCATTAAGAATATTTACATTGATCCTTTTTAGCCATGATGGATTTATATAATCTAAGAGTTGTGTTTACCTTTTTATTATATGATTTCAAAGATAAGTGTTTTTTTTAATTTTTTACAAAATTATATATTTTTAACTTATTAAAAAATTAAAAAATAAGTCATTTTGGTGCAAAAAAACTCAATATCAAAATAAATATTTCTAAATTCAATGTTCAATACTATTGTGCATTTTTTCTACATTTATGTGTAAATTTTTCACATTTAAACTATTGAATTGAGTTCCTAACATAGATTTAACATAGGATTCTAAGGTTTTGAACTTATCTAGCACCGATGATAAGTTAAGACAAAATTTTCATTTTCCATTTCCCTCTCAGCCATTCATATCTATCATTTAATGTTCATCATGAGTTTAATAAATTATGAATATATGGATAAGTTAATCCCATGTACAAGTACTAATTTATAACCAAGTGTCATTAACAAGATAAATTATTTTCACTTGTTGTTTAATTTCCATGCACCACTCTACTCTCACATCTTTTAATGTATTTTTCATGTACCACTAGGTAGATAAAAAGGACAAGCTTCTTCCATGTATGAATTACTATATATGAATTATGAACATATTGATAACTTTTCTATATCACCATGGTGGTATATTTAAGTGGAAACATATTAGAGTGATAAGGAATCAATCTATCTCCCCCTGATAAAACAAAATGCATTCAATAAAAATAAAAGTTGTCACAACACTAACTGAGGAGACATAGTTAGAATGGTATAGACAAGTTTATAATCCTCTGAGATTCAATTTTATTTTGTTTAAAATTTATGATGGAACACACAACTTATTGACCCAATAGTAAAAATGAAATTACAAAACTATAATTATAAAAATTATAAGGCATTGGCCTTGTCAAGGGATTCAATTAATGAAGAAGATTATCATCACATTCAAGGGAGAAATACATCATGGTAAGAACTAAAAATGTTAAATTATGATTTGTATTATTCCCATTATGAATTATAATTCAAATAATTTGTATTGAAATTAATCAAACTTGAGTTGAAAAATGACGATGTAATGATTCTACATTAAAAAAAACTATGCAATCAATCATGATGTTCAATATGTCTATTACAACCTTAATTAAATCTCTTATTCCAATAATTAAACCTTATCTATAGTATTTTCAAGAGTGTAATCAATTAAAGACACTAATTTTTGATAAATCAACTAAAAAAAAGGTTGAAAGAGAAAAGGATTTTGTATGAAAGAATGAAACCATAGGGGAAAGTTTTTTTATAAGAAATCAAAATGTAAACTCTTCTAATAATGATTACTCTTCCTATAATTAATTAAATTATATAGTAAAAATAAAAATAGAGGAAGAAGAGGATGAACTAATAGAAATAGTGGTCAACATCATGAAAAGTAAAATGATGGGAAAAACTTGTTTTTGAAAAATTATGTTAGAAAATGGAGTCATAAGGCTCATTAATACAAAAAATCATGGAAAATATTTAGGCATATTAAATACAAAAATAATGTAATAATGAAAATAATAAAATCTAAGAAGTAGACTCAGTGCAATTTACAATTGAATATGTGATTTCCATTTTAGAAAAGGTAAATAGTGCTTTAATGAATTCAACTTGGGATGATGTTTGTTCTTATATACTAGTTCCATGGAAAACATTAATTTCCAAAGGGATCTATTTGATGATTTTCAAGAAAAAATATGTGGTTCACTATGTTTGGAATACAAATCAAGTTTTCAACCTCAAGCAAAAGGGACTAATTGATTGTTAAAACTAGGGATTCCATATTTTACTCTCCACAATGTCTTATGCCTTCCTTAAATGAAAAAAACCTTATTATCCTTGGTGCTTATATGAAAAAATTCCACTCCATTTTTTCTATTATGGATAGGTTAACATCTTTATTAAATTTCAATTATTTAGTTATTATGACCAAGTTTGACGAAGGAAAGTTATTGAAACTCAAAGGCGAGCCTTCAATTTCAAGAAAATTTGCTCATCTTTTTAAAGGAGTGTTAAAAAGTATTTTATAGCGTGTACTATTTTTACATATCACCTATGATCTCATTTGAATAAATCAAAAATAATGGTGTTGTACATTTTCCAACTCTACTAAAAAATATTAAGCATGGATCTTGGCTAAATAATCAAGAGAACCATTTCAAAATTTAGATTAGAAATTTGAAATGAAATTATAGTTGATTCAAAATAATTTGTTTAGTCTAAAAATTCCTTCTTCTGGTCATCATAAGTACTTCATGTTCTTTATGGATCACTATAGTAGAATGACATGGGTCTATTTTTTGAAGAAAAATGATAAGCCTTTGAAACTTTTAAGAAGTTTTAAATAATGATGAAAATGAAGTAGAATCCCATTTTGTGACATTTAAGACTTATAGTAGTGATGAATTCACATCAAAGGTGTTTTAATCCTATCTCAATAAAATGGATTCAAGTGTCATCTTACAGTCCATTACATACCTCAATAAAATGGTGAAGTATAAAGGATGAACAAAACTATGATGACCATGTTTTATGAAATTTTATATTGCAAACTATTAAATATGAATTTATACATAGAAGAAACTCAATCAATAGTTTATCTTTATAATGGGTCACCACTAAAAACTCTTCAAATGAAGCCTCCATATGATGTTTTTTGTGATCATCTTATTTTAGTGAGATATGTTTGGGTTTTATGATCCACATGATATGCATTGATTCCCAAGAAGTAAAGATAAAATTTAGACCAAAGGAGTAAGAAATGCACCCTTTTGGGATATTCAAAATCATCAAAGGGCTATAAATTATTTAATTAAAATAAAAACTTTTTGTTAGTGATTTCATTTTCTATGAATCAATAAAGGACATAATTATAATTAATGAAGAAATTGAGTCAACTTGAACAAATTGTAAAATTTTATGATTTCAATCAAAATGATATGGATATTCCAAATAGTGAGTTGTAGCGATAGTGAATGTGGAAATGAAAGAACATCAAACTCTCTAAATGAGCCACATAAATAACTTTAAAATGATGCACATGTCATGGAAAATGCAAAAGCTATGTTGATAGCCAAATTAGTCCATTATGAAAAATATAAGAAATGACACAAGAATGGTGAACATGATAAGTAATATGGGTACACCCACGAACATGTTGTAGGACCTGTTCAACATCAAAAACATTCTCCTTGACCACACAAACAAACAAAATTCCATAGTTATAAAAAAAATTATCATCCGATATGATGGTCATGAAGCTTAAAAAGGATAAAAGGAGTGTGCCCCTGATCCAGAATAGGATATAAATACTATCAATATTATGCATAATAAGATGACATAGAGACTCACTTGTCATTTCAAGGAGTGTCGGTCAATCTATACGAGAGATATTTGATTTGTTGTATCCTCTATTGGTTAATCTAGTCTAATATATTAAAAAAACCAAAAATAAGTTAATTCACACAATTAGACTTTATAGGAATTTGTAATTCAAATCAAACCACGGGAGGGGTAGAGTATCTCGTCACCCTAAGAAGATATAAAAGTAGGAGCACAAGGTACTGCTACATTGCCACATTGTTCTCATTCTCGATGGGCATTATAGATAACACCCAACCAGATTGCAACTCTTCCCATTAAAGTACGTGTATGTTTAGTCTTTAGTTTATTGTAATAATAACTAAAGGTTAAGTATTTTATCCAACCCATAATGAAATGAATTATTTATATCTAGTAACCTTCAGCAAGCATAAATGTAAGTATAGATAAATATAAGAGGAGTGTTATCTATTTTATATTCATTAAGAAGATTATAATGGTGAGGCTTTAGAAGATGGGAAAGCTTAACCAATACTTACAAACTTATTGATTTTATTTTGGTAATCAATCATTATTTTTAATGTTTAATAGTTTTTGGTATAAATTTATGGGATTGGTTGAAAATATGTATCCCATCATTTTGTGGGTGTTGATTAAGATCAGTCTTAGGAAACTAGGACATTATAGAGGATGATTAGCAATCTAAAAACAAGGTTTTAAATTAATGTATTAAGTTTGACATCTAATATGTTATGGTAATAAAGACTCTAGATAGTATGAGTTCCATTACCATGTCCCTAACTATTACAACATAAAAATAAGAAGATAACATGTATAAACATGGTAGCAATGCCATTTGTGGCCATGTACATGATGGAGATACTCATCAACATCATATTCAACAATGTAGACATGGAAAATAATTAAACTATACACCTCACGATCTTGGACATTAGAAAATGAAAATAAAATGAAATGAAATTAGTCAGACATCAAAAATGGCCATGAAACTAAAATAAAATGTCAAAGTTCACCTTCATTTTTGTGGGGTTTCAAAATTCAAAAAAGGAAGAATGTGGGATATTATAAAACTAAAATGTTCATTCTCTCCATGTGACATACTTATACATACACTACTCTTTCCAAGGCACACACTTGCTCCCTCGTTTTGCAATGTTAAGTTCATGATCTACACATGCATAGAAATATAATATTATTTATGTTTTTGACAGAAAACATTTCTTCCAATATAACCCACTCTCATTTTCTTATCTTTCATCACTTTTATGTGAAGAGTAGTTAATTTTCTATTGAATTATAAATGTTTAATGTGTTTCAATCATAATAGTAGTGAAATATGTTTTAGTTTGCTTACAATGTTACTTGATCCAAGATTGGATCAATGGATTCATTTTTTGTTTCCATACTTGCATTAATTTCATTCCTCTAATAAATTTCCTCTATAATTTTGTGAGCAAGATATTGAACCCCAAACTCTAGTAATCTAGATCATATATTAGATTAAATTTAAATCAATTTTATGCACTAAAACATTAGATAATTTAATTCGATTAATGACATCAATTTTTAAGGTATAAGGCTATCAAGTTGGTGGGGAAGTTGTGGCTTCCCAAATATCCAAATAAATAAATATTTTAATTTTTTCCTATAGTTGAATCATGTTATCTTCATCTAGATGAATCAGATTGATCTCAACACACTTATTAAATGATATATGTCCAATCCCACTCTAACTCACCACTCTCACTTTCAATCACACTCCCCATTCTTGAACTTAAGTCCATATTTCACAACATATATTTATTAAAAATAAGTTATCATCCACATAACATAATAATAATTCTTCCAAGCTACCATGTAAATACCATTAAATGGATTAAAAAATATAATGACTTTGACAACAAAATTTTAACAAACCAATGGAGGAGTAAATAAATAGGCATTAATTGGACAAAATGGGCATGGCCATCTGATCAGAGACTAAAATTATGTTTAAGTAAATGTGTGGTATTTAATTGGAAATGAAAATAATTTTAGTGTGATAAGAGTCAAAGAATTTATATTATCCATATAAATTATAATGCACTTAAATTCTTTCACTATTTTTTTTAAAAATTAACTCAATAGATTTATAGAATATTTTCCTAAGTTTATGTAGACCTATTTAACTTTAAATAGACAACCAAGTCATGATTTCAACTTACACGTACATAAAACTTCTCTCTTGTGCAAAATTAACAAATCATAAATTACCACTTGAAACTTAAACCAACCATCTACTTTACTTTGCAGCCCTACATGCATAATTTGTTATTTTCATCCACTTATTTCATATCTATAATGGAATCTTTTAATATCAATTTGAAATTTGTCTACAGTTATTAAATCAATATCTTCACTAAACACTTTGGCAATTATGATATTTTTTCATTAATTTTTTTATCTCACCTATTAATTTATTATTTTATCTATTTTATCGAATGTCAAAATGTTCAACGTGTGTATCTCAGTATTCACTATATAATTTGTCAACATGGGGATCACCTATGGTTATCTTAACTAGGGTTAATTTATTTGTAGCTAGTTCTATATGAATTTGAATTTGAAAGGCCACTCTTGTCTAATATGATTAACATAGTTATGTTGAAAATTAATGATTGATGATGTGGATTCATCCTTCAATTTTGGCCATTATAACTTTATCAAATAGTGAGTTTGTGGCTTTAATATTCATAGATAATCTCAATTGTCCATATATCATAATCATGTTTCCTCAAAGTCGTATAGGTCACAAAATACCTCATTCACTTTAATATCCATAAAAATGTTATATTATTATTTCACTTCTATATTCACTCAAGTATGAGTGTTATTTGTCATCATATGTGTCATGACCATATGTTATTATCTTGGATAGTAGGGCCTTACTAACTTGATTTCTTCAATATCTTTTTCCTTTTATCTTTGTGATATAAATTAATAGACATGACCATTTATTATTGTCTCATAGTCATGTATTAATGAAAGATTATTTAATCTCAATGTGAACTTTAATTAACTATCTAGATCCATAAATTTTTTAAATCCACTTTATATTCTCCCTTATCTTAACATGTAATCATGTTTGCATATCCCCTTAAAAAATGGTAACTTACTGTGAATAGAATCATCATAGCATCCAAGTCTTTCTTTACCTTCAAACTTTACTAAGTTTGTTGAAATTGAAACATGTAGTTGTCCTTAATTGTTTTCCAGCCATGGGCTTATAGATTTTAGATTTCTTTATGTAGAGTCCATACATTCAACAAAGAGTCAAATATAATTTATATATGTTTATGTCCAAACAATTACCTCCTCAATTAATAAACATGCTGTAACTATATTTATAAACTTTAATAAATTACATATATCAATTAACAAAGTGTGAATTATCAAAGAAGCCACACATTGACCATCTTGGGGTTATATATTCTCTCGAACCACAGAAGTTCACTATATGAATCTCAATATTCACTATAAAACTTATAAAATTAGAAGTCACCTATGAACTATATTAATTGGGATTAGTTTATGCATATCTAACTCAATTTCATTTTGAGTAGAAAAGGAAATTGTATGTCCAATCAGATTCATCCATTAATGTTATGAATTGATGACATATAATGTGCATTAACCCTTAAAGTTTGGTCACTAGAACTCTAGTGAATAGTTAGTTCTAGTGAATAGCTAGTTCATGGATTTAGTATAAAAAATTAATCTAAACCTCACATATCATAATCACAAAGACTTGACGTTATAAAGGTCACAGAGTGCCTCATTCACTTTTGGTATTCATTTTCATATCCATAGATGTGTTAAATTATTAGATTTCTTCTATATTTTCTCAAGTCAGATTTTTATCTATCATGGCCACATGGCATCATCCAGTACGATGTGACATTAGTAAATCCAATTATTCATTTTATTTTTCCCTCTATAGGTTTCACATAAATCAATACATGTGGCCATTTCTTGTCACTTATCAGTCATGGAGTCACAAGGGCTTATTTATTCCCAATGTGAGTTTCAATGAATTGCATAAATTCATGGATTCATGATATCCAATTTGGACTCTCTATTGTCTAAATAACTGATCTACTTCACATATATCATAACCACACAATGACATCTCATGAATTTAATCCTCATAGTCTCCAAGTATTTCTTTGGATTTGACTTTTATTGCATCCATTGAATTTAAATCATTTGAAAATCCTTAATTAATTTGTACTTAATATCTCATAGAGTATTGAAAGCTTTCAAATTAATTAATTTAGAGCCTATGACTCTATTCAAGTATCAAATTTAATTTATATTTTTACACCCATATCTTTACTTGTGTAATGAATGAACATGCCTCAGTTGTATGCATAAACATGAATAAAGTGCATATATCACTTAAGAAAAATTATGATATCAAATAATACATTCATAAATCTTTTGGTGGTCATAGCACATAAATGCACCACTATCATACTTTGAAGTTGAATAATAGATGAAAATGACTTTAAATAAATTATGATATCTAGATGACATGTGTTAGTTAGAATGTAGTATCAAGGGCATAGGGTTCGTCAAACATAACTTTACACATTGAAAAGAAAAAAGGCCTGTATGAGTGCATTCATTTATATACCTTATTTCAAATTATATATGGATATGCTTGATATTGTGGTCACAACATGAATAGAGTGTGTATTTTTTAAAACCTTGTGTTAATGTATGTGTGTAATGGGGAAAAAGTATCATCTATTGACTTTGGTATGAAAAATTGGATGCAATTAATTTAAAATTTCACAAGGGTACATATGAACCTCTAATTTGAATCCAACTACTAATACATTTTGAAAATAAAATCAACTTATAAAATAGAATATTTAATTTTTACTCTTCTTTTTTTAATCTCACATTTGTTTTTTCTAATATTAAACCAAAATAAATTTTACTAATGAAATTTATATCACAACAAAATTATGCTATGATAATCTAATCAAAATCAA
The DNA here is from genome assembly GCA_037957365.1 of Torreya grandis. Classification (NCBI taxonomy): domain Eukaryota; kingdom Viridiplantae; phylum Streptophyta; class Pinopsida; order Cupressales; family Taxaceae; genus Torreya; species Torreya grandis. The sequence continues at coordinate 5,989,243 of JARHVA010000214.1, read as the reverse complement.
AATCAATTTCATAACTAATTATTTATGTATGGGAGGTACATCCCCTACACCACTACCCACAACTAGTGTTATAATAAGTTTGAAAAATATTTACTATTTTTTTAAACTTATTAATAATAAATAATTTTGTGCTTTCCTTAAAATTTTCTAGTTTCAATCCCTATTTTCAGCATCACTCTCCTTCAAAAAAATATTGCCTTTCTAGAAAGAAACACACTTTAATTATATATTTTAGCCCCCACACTCTTTGATTTATTTTTCATGTAAATTTATTATTAACACAACCACATGCATGAACCAAACTCATGACTTGTAATAAAGAAGGCCTATCAATTGTTATATTTTTGTCGCTATGATTTTTCCTCACTATAGATCTATATTGAATATAAAATTTGAATAAAGTTATTAAATTACCATTTTAACAATTATAACACTCACTTTAACTTTAAGAAAGCATCAAAAAGCTTACCTCATAGGAATTTGAAAATCATATGTTCATTCTGGGCATTTAATAGGTATTTCCAATTCCACGAACAAAATGTGAATTTTAACGTGTAACTATGATAATACATATTTCTTCACAAGATTAGCTTTTAAATTTTATATGATATTATATAAAATTGTTTACATGTAAAATTTATTTGGGTTATGACATGTGGTGAATAATTCCCTTCAATTGATAATTAAAAAAATAATACAGTAGATTTTATGTTGAGTTTTCTATGTCATTGATAATTGACTCTTTATGTGAAGCATTGCTTCCCATAAATTTAAAAAATACCTTCATATCAAAAAAATATTGGTTACCAATATAAAAAGAAATGAAAAAATAACAATAACATATACAAGCCATTTAAATATACAATGGCATTAACATGTCTATGCATAAATTAAAAGAACTATATAAAAGGATAAATTTTGAATATAATGACATCAAAAAATCTATAAGCCATAGGAAATTTTAAGTATTTTTAAGGGAAAAAAAATTATTAAAAAAATAAATTAAAATGTACTTTTGAGATAGACTTTGTACATTTGGCAAGCATCTTATAAGCTTATAGATGAAAAAAGAGTTGATATTTCCCATAGATAAATTCTTCTATTTTTTATATATGTATAATATTAATCATAAAAATATAAGAAAAGTTTATTTCAATAATAATTTACAATAATAAAATAAAAGAAAACATAAAAGACGAGATAAATTGTTAAGATTTTTCCCTTAATAATTTATGATTACTGAAGGATATTATTAAAACTCTTTATGAATAAAAGTCTCACACATTTAGAATGACTAATTTTTTAAGTTGATTATAATAAATTTGCATTAACACATTTAAATATAAATTTTGGATATGTTATATTGATTAAACATAATAAACAAAGCAATAATGGGTGATGTTTTAAGCACAGAAACAGAAAATTATAATAGGAAAATGAAAAATAAATAACCTTATGTGTGTATAAATAATACAATATCCAATTAGAAAAAGATTTATAGCACAAATTTTTAAACAATAAGAAGAATTCCCAAATATATTTTGGCTATTCCCAAGCCTTTGAGAGGAGGAAAAAAGAAAGTTATATCACTCACGGAACCAAACAAAAGTCAGAGACAGGAGTCTATGAAAATAATTAATATTTGAAAAACATTATATTTCCATTTAAAAAAATTTAACATAATTCAATTTATTTTTAATATGATAAAAAAATTTATCACATTCATATTTTGTAATGGTATTCACTTCATTTCGTAATTATTAAGATATATAGAGTTAGTTTTCATGATCATTTAGCCATTGGATTACGATTTTTTTGGTTTCTAATTTTTTAAGTCCTTTTCTAGCCTAAAGTTACTATCAAAATATAGGCTCATTCATTTTTTACCATCTTTTAATTTTTTCCCATTGTAAATTTCTATCCCATTACTGGACAATGTGCAGAACACATTATATTTCAGTTAATCTCAATAACATGTATTATTTAAATGTAATGTGTTATATATATAAGACATCAATCTCCTAAAAAATAGGAGATAAAACTAATCCTATCCTAATTCTATGTGATTTAAATAAATCACTTTTATTTATTTAATATATTATTTTATTTTCAAATATTAAAACTAATTCCAAAATTCTCTGTTTTAGTTCTAACATACACCTAAAATTGCCTCTAATGTGGATGTCAAAATCACTTGAAAAATGCATCCAAATACATTAAAAAAATGATAATTAAATTCCACATAGTCTACATTATTATTCCAATATCATAAAGAAATCTATATTATTCTAAATATTAAAACAACCCGCTAAAACTAATAGACGTGAAAATTTTCTAATATAGCTAAAGCTATTATTAGAAATTAAACATATACTAAAACATTTACAAAATTAATTAAATATTACTTTACTACCATAACAAACTGAGACTCATAATAAAACTAAATCTAAAAATATGGCTTAAACCTAAAACTGTGGGCGGTTTCAGATCTTGTGTCAAGCTGTCCGAGAGAAACTCATTGTGGAGCGAACGACTGCCACAGATTTCGGATTTTAGGCAAATCTAGGATTAGAGCAAGTTGTTCTAAATGACTATCTCAACCTGTTCAAATATCATAGGCCCTAAAAACAAACATTTCTTCCCTTTCATGACAGGGACAATGGTGGTGGCTGGTGGTCTTGTAATGGTAGATGGTGTTGGAGCTCGTTAGGAAGAGACTAAGCTGAGATGAGTCACCCACCTTATAAAGAGGGTAGACTTTGATAAAATCTTTGTTGTAGTCAAGTCATTTATCCACATATATGTAGGTTTTAACAACTTGGTAGTCATTGTTTTGTTAGATGGAGAATCGGGCTGAGCAGCTGGGAAGAATACTGAAAAAACTTGCACCGTATCAGACTGCCATTGACATAGATTTAGTCACCTATGTACAGAGGAAGCCATTTTGTTTTCCAACGCTATGCCGATGAAATGCCAAAAAAATGAAAGTCTAAAAAATTCTTCCTTTGCATGACGTGAGACCAGGAGTAGATCAGATTCCACCATTAAATCTTCAATGCAGTTGTCATGTTTGTTCATCCCTCCTAATATTTTTTGTTGCATGAAAAATAACTCACTCAAAAAGGGCTGTTGAGCAGATATCTTCGTTGAATCTCGAATGACGGTGTAGCAGAGCAACGATGGAAGGCTTGGCAAAATTAAAATGTAATGTGGGATGTATATCGCCTCTATTGAACCCATCAGATAACCCTGTTCAAGTATACAATGCTAATCCATAACAGACTAAGATTGAGAGAAATCGAACCAAAATTCTGCTAAGACTGTACAGCCTTGGAATAAAACTTTAAACAAAGCCAATGCAGAAAAATACAAACTATATATATAAATATATATTATATATTTTACATGCAAAATTATCATCAAACAATGATGTTGAATTCAGCATGTGGTCTGCACTGTTGGTTCAAAATTAGGGATGATGAAAGGCCTATCATATGTAAAGGTACCAGCACGTGGTCTTCACTGCTCAATCTTGTGAAGTTTAAGGCCAAAAAAATTCAAAGAGGTTTAGGATGGATCTCTTCTAATACAACTATTGGGATTTACTTCATTAATGGATAATGTGCAGAGCAGAATATATTTCAATCAATTTCAATAACACATATTATTAGAATGTAATGTGTTATATATATAAAACATCAATCTCTAAAAAAAAAATAAGAGATACAATTAATCTTATCCTAAATCTACTCAATTTAAATAAAACTATTTTATTTATTCAATATATTATTTTATTTTCAAATGTTAAAAGACTAATTTCAACAATACCAATCTCTATGCAAATATGTTAATATTTCTATATGCCATATGGTGCTACTGTAATAATGATACTAAATCATTATAATTTAAGCATTGTAATTGTGCACTACTCGCAAATATATACTCTCTCCAGGAAAATGATTTAGGACTTATTACACATCCAAAGAGAAGGTGTGATCATGTGTATTATCATTGTAGAGGTCATAATTTTTAAGGCAATCACTAACAATAGATAAATATTTAATGGCAAACCATTGAACTAAAAACTTTGTGACTATGGCCAAGACTCATTTTATCAATGATACCATGGCCAGGGTTTCAATTAGAATACTTAAATTTCTCCTTTTTGGCCACGATGGATTTATATAATATAAACATTGGACATACATTTGTAGTATACAATTTCAAATATAATTTTTTTTTAAAATTTCACAAAATAATATATTTTGAATAATTTAAATAACTTTAAAAATAAGTAATTTTAGTGCAACCAAATTTAATATCAAAATAAAAATTTACAATTTTAGCATTTTGTATTATTATGCATTTGATTTAAATTTGTGAGTATATTTATCATATTTGAACTATTACATCCAATGCCTAACATAGCTATAGTAATATATTTTGAAGCTTTGAACTTATCAATTATTAAGAATAAATAAAGATTAAATTTTTATTTTCCATTTCTCCCTACACCCATTCATCTCTATCATTTAATGTAGATCCTCACATTAATAAATTTTCAGTATATAGATAAGTTACACCACTATACAAGTATTTATTTCTAATTAGGTGTCATTGATAGGATAAATAATTTTCACCTATCTCTTAATTTACTTGAACCACTCTACTCTTAAATCCTTTAATGTCTTTTTCATGTACCACTTGGTATATAAAAAGGGCAAGCTTCTTCCATGTAAGAATGAGTATATATGAATGATGAGCATATCAAGAAGCTTTTTATATCACCATGGTGGTATATATAACTGGAAATATATTAGAGATATAGGGAATCAATCTGTCACCCTTTGTTAAAACAAGATATATTCAATCAAAATAATAGTTGTCACAACATTAACCAGGAACTAGACCTAGTTATAATGGTATGTAAAAGTTGAGAATCCTATCATATTTAAATTTTTTTGTTTAAAATATGTTATGGAAACACACAAATTGTTGAACAAATAATAAAAATGAAAACAAAAACCTAGAAGTATAAGAATTATATGGCATTAGCCTTGATAAGGGCCCCAATTGATGAATAAGTTTATGGTCACATAAAAGGATGCAACACATCATGGTAAGCACTAAGAATGTTGAATTATTTGTATTATTCCCATTATTAATCATTATTTATACAATTTCAATAGAAACTATTAAATCCTTAATTGAAAAATGATGATGCGATGATTCTAGATTCAAAAAACTATGGAAGCAAGTATGATGTTCAAGATGTTGGTGAAAACATTTATGTGTATAATACAACATTAATTAGATATCTTATCCCCAAAATTAAACCTACTATAAATTATTTTCAAGTAAGCAATCAATTAAATATGCTCACTTTTGATCAATCACCTTAGAAGTGAAACAACCCCAAAAAGTTTTTTTTTGAATTCACATATCAAAGTACATAATGGATGCATAATGGACTCAAACCTTGCGTGCTAAAACAAGTGATGCATAATTATAATATCTACATACATAGAATCAAAAAGGTTGATCTTAACCTTCTGAGTCACTAATGATCATAATAAGGCATGACATGGAAACCAAGGAAATATTGTCCTTAATGACAATCAGGGTAACATCCATCATTCAAAACACATATAGCTACATACTATTAGAAGAGTAAATGCAGGTTAAGCTAAGGCTCATGAACATACAATAAGAATAACATATCTTATATAATGATTTCAATCAATTCATAAGCATGCTTGCTACAGTCCAAGTACATGGACATAGATATAATCATGTCATACTACCTCCTCCAACAGGTAATGAAAAAGTGGTGGCCTATCCTTGAATCATTAAAATCAATTCCAAATTGGAAAATAGCCAATATGATAGAGTAAAAATGATGGGAAGAGTAATTAATACAAATCAAGTACATAGCAACTCACACACACACACACACACACACACTCTCTCTCTCTCTCTCTCTCTCTCTCTCTCTCTCACACACACACACACACACACACACACAATCCCTAATATTGATTATCTTATAAACTGATGTTTGAGGAAGGGAAGATATATTAGCCTATTGAATTTACTAACTCACATTAGCATTTTAGCCAATCCTAAAGTCAAGAATTTATTGTGCAAGTTTAACTTTTATAACATTAGCCTCTCATCAATTTAAGAAATTTGTTGATGAATTACCTTGCTTCCCATAACCTCATACCAAGTATTTCAAGCTTGAAATAGTAGCTTGTTCACCTATGCACTAATTTATCCTATTCATGCATACAATGGTTTCAATTTAATTAGTTCATGGAAACATACAAGAATCAAGGTTTACATACATAATAATAACAATACATACTTAGTAGGAAAATCCATCTGACATGAGAGGAAGTTTATATTCAAATCTAGCACATGAAGATGATATCCAAAATAACATTTTTAGTAGCTTTATTAATATAAGCTTATAAGCAAGGAAAATTATCAAATAACATTCCATTTAATTTACATTATAGGTGGTTTAAGTTTACATTCCTTCATCCAAGAATTGGTAATTTGTTCCAAAATCATAATTTACAAATTCTCATAATACCACATACAAATTGGATTACCTAACGAGTCTATACACTCTATATACAATTTAAAAACCAACTACAATTAGTTCTATATTGTTATGTTAGATCAAGAGAAACTCCAAAAAGTACAAGAGAAAATTATCATAAGCATATGTATACAAAAATAATAAATAGATAGCTCTCCTTAGCTACCATCCAATTTAAGATTGTCACTTACTAGTGATCCTAGCCAATGTACTCAAGCATGTCAAGACACCTAATTACCAAAGTACATAGAATCCATTACCTAATAGTATCTATACCATCATCTTCATGGTGGCTCAAAATAAGTAAATATGTATATATGTTTGATAATATATCATAATTAAATCAATTCCACACGAAAGCATGCACACCATCAAATATAATAAGTTCCATAGTGTAAATAACAAGGCAATTTACTAATATAGTACTAGAATTAGAAATCCACTAATCATGGCATTGTCAATTAGTAAACAATTATCAATCCAAATCTAAAACTCATGTATGCTCAAACATAACATAATGTTTTGCCTAAACAAACCACTAACCAAATTTACCATGGCAATTTATATCATATGAACATATTGAAGTTCAATAAGTTGGTACAATAAAACACTTCCATACTAGTGTGTCAAATTAATTTTTAGTTATAACTATAGGAAAAATTATCTAAACAATAACATAATAAATAATCAACAATAATAACAATATGGTGTAACATTTAGCACTAGTAAGGAATATCTAATAAAACAATTCAAAATAAAACCCAAATACATCCAAAGATGGCATTCAGGACTATGTGAGCTCCAACATACTACATCATAATCATCAACATAAGTAGGGACCTCTTAATTATGAAGGGTCCCTAACCATAAACAAGGTTAGCATGCCAAAGCTAACTGTAACTCTTCTAAAATCCAATGAAATTAGTTACAACTACAACCATTAGTCATGCTAGATGAAATAAATATACATCTAAGCTAGTAAATATATAATAACATGTAAATAACACTACCAAGTACATCATACCTATCTAAAAAGTCCTCTAAGTATTGAGTAGTAGCAAATATCCAAGACAAGCCCTCCCAACCATCATAACCATCAACCATCATCTAGATGGTGGTTTTGACAAATAGGGTCAAGGAGGAAGTTATAAGTTATTTGGGCATTGAAGCAAAGGAAATCCCATCACAAATACACAACACTAACACAAGGTACAATGCCCATCAAGGGTACACACCAAGCCATCATAGTCAACTAGAAAACACCATATATAACTTACAAATATACACAACCAAGTTACAGACCAATAAATAAAATCAACCAAGCATTAAAATCAAGCAACCCATCTAAACATACAATTTAGGAAAAAATAAAGTAACATAAAAAATGGTTAACACCTTGAAAACCCTACAATAATCCAACATAGACCATAAGGGTAGCAGTGTTTCCAAAAAGCAACTATCAATCAATTTTAAAACAATAATCGATACAGGGGATATGGGAGATCATCATAAGGTCTCACAAACTCATATGATGCCCATATAATAATAATTGGGTCAATATGGTTAAATAGAACAACAACAATTATAATGGTTTTAATAAGAATGCAAAACCCCTGTTACAATATAATGGTGCTAATAGGGTTTTAACCTAATTTCCCTTCCAAAAATCTTTAATAGTAGTTCATCAATGAAATGAGACATCAAGGAGACTCCAATCCTAACCTCATTCATATTTTATAATTTAATTGCATTAATCTAGGGATAATGAATATTTAATTGAGGTGAGTAAGAACCTGCCAAGGCTTCAGCTATAATAATTCAACTAGCCTCAACTATTAATAAAATAATAAAAATATTGAATTCCTTCCCAAACTAATATGTTCAACCATATGACCCAGGTGTGCCATTTCATATGCTTTTACAATTGAATCAATTTACGAAAGAAAGTTAATGATGAATAACTTAGCCATTTTAAATCCCATGGTTCTAAATTAGTTTTTAACTTAAAATAGGATATTATAATGATAATCTTAAATGTGATTATTTATAATGGAAAATTATAACTAACAATCCAAAATTAGTCATAAGGTGAATAAACCCAAATTAATATAGCAATTCATATGGAAAACTAATTAATCAAAATTTAGGCTTAAAATGGCCCCCAAATCGACTTAGTCCAAAATGGAAAAATATATATAAATACAGATAAAACTAAATGTCTATGTGAAAAGTTTTATATGGATCCAAATTAATTTAAACCAAATTTTAAGGTTAAAATATCTAGATAACTTTCCACCCATATAATCAATAGAAGCCCAATTTGATTTATAATCCAACGGGAAATATAAATAATAGTTGAGAAAATCTTGCCTTTAAGTTTATTAATGAAACTAAAGAAATTTTAAAGTTTTATTTTATTAAGAAATAAAACCCCCAAAATGGTTTAGCCCATAAGACAACATTACAACATCATCAGACAACACATAGGCCACAGGTAAGGACATGCAAAAACCTACAAAGGGTCACTAAGAAATGTGGGGGTTTTAAGGAAGATTCAAAATAAATGGGTAAACATATATCTTGAGATTAGCAAGTATGTAGATGGATAAGCACATCCACATCATGGATCTCAAAAATTGAGTAGTCATAGAGCCCAAAACGATAATGTGATTTACATTCAATGCTTCCAATCTATAATGCATGGTGTCCCCCAAAATAAAGACTCTATGGCTCAAAAACACCAACCTCGAATATAAATGTAGCGAGTTCACTATGAAATAGTTATGTGGGTGTAGTAAATTAGGGTATACCACCAAGACTACTCATTTAAAAGTTTAGAAAATGATCCAATTAATATATAAAACTATCTGCATATTCATCTCAAAATTACAAGTTATATATAAGAAAGAAATAATGTCCATAATTATTATTTCACTTCAAATAATAATGATCATATTTAAATGGAAGTCATTTACCCTGCTACACCATAGCCAACATTCTACACTACACTTTCCCCTGTGTTGATCTTCCATTTCTTTCTCCATTTATATTTTATTTTCCTTTATGCATTTCATCCTTGTTTTTTCTTCCTCCTCCCCTTCACCTGTTATTCCCATCCATCCTCCCTTACTCTTCATGATGCCTTTTTGCTTTTCTCCCCATCCTCCTCCACATTTCCTTCATTGTTGTCCATTTTCTCTTTCTTACAACCCATGCTTCATTTCTTTAAACCATCTACTCCACTCCCCAACGTGTCCTCACCTATCTCTCTAGTTCCTATCATTTTCCATCATTCCTATACTTCCTCCCCTCATACTTCCTCCTATCAAATCTTCTTCATTAGTAAAATCTCTCCTCCACATTAGTTACTCAACAACCACTTTATATATATATATATATATATATATATATATATATATATATATATATATATATATATATATATATATATATATATATATATATATATATATATATATATATATATATATATATATATATATATATATATATGTATGTATGTATGTATGTATGTATGTATGTATGTATGTATGTATGTATGTATGTATGTATGTATGTATGTATGTATGTATGTATGTATGTATGTATGTATGTATGTATGTATATAATTAATTAATTTTGTACGCGCGCGCGCGCGCGTGTGTGTGTGTGTGTGTGTTGTGTTGTGTTGATCTTCCATTTCTTTCTCCATTTATCTTTTATTTTCCTTTGTGCATTTCCTCCTTGTGTTTTCTTCCTCCTTCCCTTCACCTGTGTTTCCCATCCATCCTCCCTTACTCTTCATGATGCCTTTTTGCTTTTCTCCCCATCCTCCTCCACATTTCCTTCATTTTTGTCCATTTTCTCTTTCTTACACCCCATGCTTCATTTCTTTACACCATCTACTCCACTCCCTAACGTGTCCTCGCCTATCTCTCTAGTCCCTATCATTTTCCATCACTCCTATACTTCCTCCCCTCATACTTCCTCCTATCAACTCTCCTTCATTAGTAAAATCTCTCTGCCACATTAGTTACTCAACAACCACTTTATTATATATTTATATATATATATATATATATATATATATATATATATATGTATATGTATATGTATATGTATATATGTATATATATATATATATGTATATATGTATATATATATATATATATGTATATATGTATATATATATATATATATATATATATATATATATATACCTATACATATATATATATATATATATATATATATATATACATATATATATATATATATATATATATATATATATATGTATATGTATATATATATATATATATATACCTATATATATATATATATATATATATATATATATATATATATATATATATATGTATGTATATATATATATATATATGTATATATATATATATATGTATATATATATATATATACACACACACACATACATATATGTATATATATATGTATATATATACACATACATATATATATATATATATATATATATAGATATATATATAGATATACATACATATGTATATATATATACATACATATGTATATATATATACATACATATGTATATATATATACATACATATGTATATATATATACATACATATGTATATATATATACATACATATGTATATATATATACATACATATGTATATATATATACATACATATGTATATATATATACATACATATGTATATATATATATATACATACATATGTATATATATATATACATACATATGTATATATATATATACATACATATGTATATATATATATACATACATATGTATATATATATATACATACATATGTATATATATATATACATACATATGTATATATATATATACATACATATGTATATATATATATATATATATATATATATATATATATATATATATATATATATGTATATCTACATATATATATATATAAATATTTATGTGTGTGTGTGTGTGTGTGTGTGTGTGTGTGTGTGTGTGTGTGTGTGTGTACAAGAGAGTGAGATGTAGACAATGCCATACACCTGTAACCTCATAAGACCATTTGATTCATTTGAGACTGCCTTGAAGGCATGGAGCTTGAGATTATGAGAGTGAAAAAATGAGACAACAAGGAAAATTAATAAATCACATAATACATAAAGATGCATGGGATAAAATAGAGATAATCAACTAAGGAACTATCAACTAATATAACCAAACATAACAACTAGGCCAAGTTCCAGTCTTGAACTCAAGCATGACACCACAGTATAAAAACTAGACATAAATCAAGAATATCAGGTTACCTATCAAAACTCATAGGATTGCTTAGAACCACTCTTATTACCCCAAGATCTGATGCCAGCATCCAACCTAGCCCATAGACAATACCTGCAACTACCAAGTGGGTCCATCAGTAGTATTTGATCCATTAATCGATGAAAAAGGATAAAATAGTAATGAAATATAACCAAGTATCAAATACATCAAATAAATCATGCATCATCAAATGTAGAACTATAAACATAATAAATGCATCAAACTAAAATCATATATCATAGCATTGGGATCTAATAATATAATCCATCTAAACAAGGAAGTGTGGTAATAACTATACACATTATAATATTAACACTTATAGATAAACCTATGATATGTCAATAGTTAAGCAGTAAAGTAAGAGTATGAAATGGAATGGTCATGACATCCTCCCCCTCTTAGAGAGGAGACATCTTGGTGACTATATTACCAATTGAGGACCCGATTGTCCATGTAAACACGGTCACTCTTCTATACATGGTTTCATCTACTCAATAATAACATTAACTAAAAAATAGTAAATTACATAGAAGTAATGTAAAATAATGTACTACACCATCTAGGTAATATATGATTGCTATCTCTATCATAATTCATGTAATTTATTAATCTAGATCATATGAAAAAACATAATGACTCATCTGACATCGTACAACACTATAAGAGTAAAATAGAGCCAAAATAAGTGATGGTAGCATTACATGCTCATATGCATACCTAGACTTAGGGTAAAATTTCATGTTTATGATGCACATATCATTTATTATCAACTAAAAATAGATAATTGTAGCCTTCATAAAGGTCTAACAGCTCCAAATCAACTTTAATTATCACAAATATCAATGGTACGCCACCATTTTATCATAGTTCTAAGAAAACTATAAAATTCAGCCACCCAAACAAGCATAAATTCCTAAGAAAAACAACAATACAAATCATGGGAATGAAATTTTCTAAAATCAATAATGGCCAATAAAAATCCCTATTTCCTTCTAAGCATATCTCATATTATTTACGAGCTTGTGAGAGATATGAAAGATTTAGACTATTCAAATCAAAAATTTGCTAGAGAATCAAACACTAGCTAAACACCCCTCATATCAAGAGGAGAACATACCATAAAAATTTCCAAATTTTATGACATCAGCTTCAATGCTACAATCCCATTAGGATTTGAATATAAAACTAGAATCTAAAATAGTTTCTTAATCGACATACATTATGACTTACACATAATTCAATCAACATTCATTACAAAATGCTACCACATAATAGTAATGCATTTTGAATGGTTACCTTCAAAGCAAACAAATATCATTCATGGGATAACATAAAATCACACACTATCCACACTAAACAATAGGAGAAGTTAATCCAAGACTAACATGCTACCCCAAAGGTTTATTGCATGTTGTCTAATAGATTTGTGAGCCCAAATGATGGTTACAAAAATCATAATTCCTCCATTAGATTATACTTGCCTCATGGTATTAAATATAAAAGAAAAAATAAATCGATACCCAAAATAACAAAATCCACTTGACTAGGACTTGTAGTTTTCATTTTGAACACAAAACCAACATACTATCTAGTCATACATAAACAATACATAAATATATTCATACCATTATATATATATATATATATATATATATATATATATATATGCAAGGCAATACCTTAATCATAGCATGTGTTTCAGAAAGTGGCCCCTTGCTAATTTGCATACACGTCCACTATATAGGACCAATGGGTGCTTCACAATGCTTACACAAGGATATTCCATATAGGATATTTCATAGAAACCTTAGAGAGGTGGATAAATAACATTAAACCATAAGGTGACCATTATGCTAGATGATCCTATGGCTATTATGTGGCTCTTGTGTTACACACTCTAAGTGAATTAGTGGCTACCTCATGCAAAATAGTGGAGTGGATTTTTAGCCTACAATAGACTCTACTCCCTAGCTCCTACCTGGTCAAAACCATGATGGAAATATTGTCACTTTACCCTCAACCTCATACTTGCATTGATGTTCAAAACTAGAATAATGATGTGGGGTAATAAAGTATATCACAACACTATACATTGACAACCTTAACAAGAGATTCAGCTTCCAAAAATGGAAAATCAGAGAATAAGTGCTTAACTTCACAATTTATAATTAAATGACCCAAGGTCACATACACACAAATAAAGTCACACATTTTACATTGTTAAGCACTTTCAAATTTTAAAAGTTAAATCATTTCCACACTTTACAAGGTTTATATAATAAACATATAATAATATAC